>CM053590.1:138789652-138809875 GCA_028646515.1 Pseudochirops corinnae
TCAGTCAGTTCTCAGCTTCCAGATGCTGGGAGAGAAACTCTTTCTCTCTCTCTCCTTCAGCAGGAGCAGGGTTCCAATTCTGTCTCTCTGTCTCTCTCTGCCTCAGCTGGCTTCAGTCTCCAGGCTTCTTCCTTCAAGGGGAGCAAAATTCTAATTCTGTCTGTCTGTCTCTGAAATTCTTGCTTATGTACATACCTCAGCCAATCCCCTTCTTCCACATCGACAGGGGCTCAGCCAATCCCCTTCTTCCACATCAACAGGGGAGGTCATGCCTTCTCAACAGTGGGACAGAGTTTGCACCTTCCACACCTAGCACTTAGTACTAAGTGCTAAGTATCCTGCTAAACTAATTACTATTACAAGGCTCTGAAAATACTTTCACATTGTACAATAGTCTGGTTGTATAGAAGGCTTATAACCAATGGAGTGAAAAATGGGAAAAAAAGAAACAAAACCAAACATGAAAAAGAATGATAGCATGTATTGCTTCAGTCTCCATTTAAACTCTAGTCTTTCTAGATCTTTCTCTGCATGTAGATATCTCCTTCCATCCTAAGACTTGTAGAGTTGTCTTATACCTGTGTGTTGCTGAGAAGAGTCCAGTTTATCAAAGTTGGTCGTCACACATACAATGTGTCTGTGATTGTGTACAAATTTTTCCTGGTTCTGCTCTTCTCACTTAGCATCAGTTGGTATAAGCCTCTCCAGGTGAATTTGAAGACTGTCTCCTCCTCATTTTTTTTGTAGGACAATAGTAGGAGAATGAGAATTTTGAAGATGGAACAGCACCAATGGTGACTATGAATATGCCGGCATAATTCTGAATTGCAAAATATGAGACTCTCCATATGGAAGACAGAAGCAAAACATTTATTCATACACCAGAAAACCAAATCCCAACACCAGAAAACCAAATTCATCATTTTTGCAGAGAAACCTATACACAAAAACACTGCAGAGGACAACGCCATTCCAAAGTCTTCCCTTCCGCTCACAAGCCTAGTTGTCTCCTTGCCTGCATCCTCTCTCTCCTTCCGCACTAACTGCTCTGACTTCCAACTTCCTTTGAGCTCTGCTCCACCCATTCAGCAAGCTCCTCCGAACCACAGGCTCCATGTGATTACATTCAACCTACTGGGGGCAGGGAAGATCTTCAAATTCCCTCAGGTCTAGTAAGGGACAGGAAAGATCTTCAAATATCCGTTACCATTACACCTGTGGCAAAACCTTCTGAACTTGAATTGGTTTGATCAGCTACAGTCAGATGCAATGTAAGTTGACCCAAACACAGTGATTTCATTTTGGCAAACAACCAATATTATGGGCTCTTAATTTTAGTGTTTCTTTTTTTTTTTGAGGGAAGAGGGCAAGGTAATTGGGGTTAAGTGACTTGTCCAAGGTCACACAACTAGTGTGTAAAGTGTCTAAGGTCAGATCTGAACTTAGATCCTCCTGACTCCAGGGCCGGTGCTCTTTCATTATGCCACCTGACTGCCCCCAATTTTAGTTTTTCTATAAGCAAAGTGCTATGAGAATTTTGAGGAGGGAAAGTTAATTTTCATCAGATAGAAGGGTCATATAAAAGCATTATGGAAAGAGAAGTGACAAAGAGAGTTCAGGGACATACATTCTTGTCTTGTCTATTTACCAGACTAGTTAGTATTGTTCTTTTGCAGATAACTATGTCAGCGACTTTTCAAGTCGTGATATTCACAATTAAGTGTTCTTCTTTCTCTCTGAGAATTACTTTTAAATCCTCTGTAAACTAAACTAATTTAGTTACTCCTTCTTGGGGTTCAGTATTAACGCATCAACTGTTTTACTTGTATAGTCGGTCATAGGTAAGACTCTCAGTATCATGGCTACTTAACTAATATCAAAAGCAGCTGTGTCTCAAGTGATTTTGAAACTGCGCTGCCACAGAGGAGTTTCTTTGCTCTGACGACATTCATCTCAGTTTTAGTCAGAATATAAAAAACCCAGCCTTGGGTTCAATGTATGTACTGAAACTGAGAAAAGCCAGGGAAGACTAGGAAAAGTTAAAAAAAAAAATGAGGATCAGTGACAGATGTTGGAAAAAAGAAAACATTAATTTGAAAAGACTTAGATTTAGTCCCCAGGGTTGCTTATTTCAGAGCCAGTTCCTGAGTGGAATTTAATATTTAAGCTTTAATTATTTTTTTATTGTTTCACTCTTGAAATCAACTAAGAAGGTCTCCTATTTCCCCCATTGTAACTTCAAAGATAAGCATTCATCTGGAGTGAAGTGACCTGCAGCACTTAGTGTCATAGGTAAGATCCTCTATGCCCCACTTTTTAGCCAAGCTCCAGTAAAACAGGAAATATTTCAGTGCCATGTTCTCATTCCCTTTAACTTGTTATTGTAGTAGATGACATCTTACTCCCTACCAGTCACCATCCTGTGCTTACTAAAAAGGACAAAGAATCTCTAACATTCATCAGAAATGGGACTTTTACTGTACAAAAAGGAAAAGTTGGGAAGGCATTTTTTGAACTGCCACAATATTCCAGTCTGGGGAACTGACACATTTTTTCCCCAGCTGTAAATAGATTTGGAGGCCCATAGCATCCTATACTTGTCTTAAGGTAGCTGTAAAGGATATTCTTTAATAAATCTATTTGGGACATCATTTAAGTCTTGTTCATTTGCTTCTTTTTCCTCTTTAGTATGGACCATGGATTATCACATAATTCCTCATTTGGAAGGGCATTTACTGCTATAAGAAGGAATTCAAACATGTAGGCTAAACTGATCAAGTAGCCTCTTCATTTTAAATTCCTTGAATTCAGAAAGGACTCATTTCACTTGCTACAGTGATTGAACCAAATTTTCACCATCTTCATGTACTAAAATGTTTTTGTGGATGCTTGTGCATGTAATGAAATCAGTTCTTTATTCCTTTATTCTCATCTCCAAAGTGAACCTAGGAGCCATACTTAGATTTAGTCATAACTTCTTTATATCTCCCGGTTTCATTTAGAGGGAAAGTATCAAACCAGTTTCTGACTATCTACTATAGGAAATGAACAAAAATAAAGATGTTGACTCTGATTATCACCTGTGTTTAGAGATATTTAGCTATGATAAAATGGCACAATAAGGAGGCCAAAGGAATGCAGTAATTGTCTCATTCACATACAAAGAACCTCAGCAAAACATTTAACCTCCTTGCCAAGCAGATGTACAAGCAAGAACAGAGCTGTTTTATGGTACAAACATAATTGGAAAACATTGTGGAGGAGGATGGCAGAAGATAAGCAATATTGCCTCAAAAAATGCAGAAGGCAGTTGAGGAGAAAACAGATATGCACGAAACTTGGCTTGAAACCCAGTTAAGCCAGGTCATCCAAACAGCATTTACAGATAAAACTGGCAGGACAAACTAGATGAAAAGGAACAAATTTCCTTGCATTTCTATAGCAATATATTTTCATCATTAATCACAATGGAGCCACCACAATCTTGACTCTTCCTTTTCAATAAATTCTATGCTATATGAGGAAGAAGAATTGTTACTTGAGAAAATGAAGTCAGGGAGTATACCTGAACATTACCAAATACATACAGATTTAATTTGTACTGGAGGCAAGACAATTGCATAGATACTTGAGAATCCATTTTCAAAATGGCTCAAAGAGGGGAAGATTCCAAAAGAATGGAAAAGATCATGGATAGCTTCATTATCAAAAGCGAAGAAAAAGGTGACTGAGAAGTCATTGGTGGCTACCAATTGGTTAGCTTATTTTCTCATTTCTATATATCTTCATCATGGTCAATGCAAACATTGAGAGTGTCCTCAATGAAAACATTAGAAGGCAGGTTTTCACAATTTTCTTTAGAAGACCATATCATACCAGTCATGAAACTGATCAACAGGTATAGAGAACATGAGATCCCACTGTATCTCCTATCTGTCTTTTTTTTTAAAAAGCATATCTTGACTTGGTAGAGCGAAACAAAGGCTTAAGTTTTCTCGCATGCATGTAATAAGATAATAGAAGGTTCCTTGGCATTTACAAACACAGAGATAACTTTGTTTAATGATCCTCTAATTATCAGTATCAAATTAAGCACAAAACAGACATATGTACCCAAAAGGTGTTCACCATCATCATAGAGGATGTTTTATACAAAGTTCAAGCAGGAGAAGAGGTCCCTAGAACAGGTGTTAAACAAACATGTAGTGATCACATACAACACTCTCGAGTGGGATCTAAACCAGATTTAAAATGTAATTGGGAAATATTTAACAATATAACTAAAAATACGATCAAACATAGATAAAATTACATTTAAACCCAAGTCAATATGTGCCTGAATGGATTCTTACATATGCTTTAGTGGTCCCTGTTCTATTTTCTATAGTTCTATTTCTCTTCTGCCCTTCATAGCTAAACTTCTCCTTCCTCCATCTCACATAATGAAGTGGCCTTACTTCTAACCAGGGCTAACCCCAATATTTGTTCAAGTTATCCCATTCCCTTCTGTTTCCTCCAATGGATTGCTTTCTGTTGTCCCCACTCATATTACTTATTTTTCAATCTCTCCCTTTCTGCTGGCTCATTTCCTACTGCCTATAGATATGCCCAGGTCTTCTCAATCCTGAAAAAACCCTCACTTGATCTTTCTATCTCCATTAATTATTGTCCCACATCTCCTCTGCCCTTTGCAGCTAAATAAGTGTAAAAAATGAGCAAAATATATGGACTACCATTCATCTTCTTTATTACATGTGAAAGAATCATCTCTGAGTTTTGGGAGGGATTTTTTTATTGTTCTTTGTGTATATTACATGAGAAATACCTTGCTAATTAATATTTTTAATAATGACATTAATGAATGACATTTTCAAACTATGATTTTTTTTTCTCTGACTTATCCTTCCCAGATCTGGAGATGAAGACCCCATAGAAAGAATTAAGCAGAATGTGATCTCTTTGTGAAGAAAATGTATCTGACTCAGAGAATGTTGGTCCTTATAATGTTTGGTAAAATTCACTTTTTAAATAAAAAAAGACTATCTACAATAAACGCCCCCACTTTCTCTCCTATTACCCTCTGTTTAACCCCTTTCTATCTTCTGACCTTATCATTCTATCAAAACAATTATTTCTAAGGTTACTAATGACCTAATAGTTGCCAAATCCAATGATTTCATTCTCCTTGACCTCTCTGTAGCCTTTAACACTGTTGATCGCTCTCTCCTCCCTGATGCTCTCTTCTCTCTAGGTTTTGGGATATCATTCTCTCCTGATTTTCCTCCTACTATTTGACCTCTCCTTCTCTGTTTCCTTTGTTGGATCCTCTTCCAGATCATGCTCTCTCAGAATAGCCATCCTGGATTCCTCACTATCTCTCACTCTACTATATCCAATTTATTGCCAAGGTCTTTGGATTTCACCTTTGTAACATCTCTCGAATATACCTCCTTTGACACCGTCACCCCTCTAGTGCAGGCCCTCATCACCTCACACCTGGATTATTGTAATAGCCTGCTGGTAGGTCTGCCTGCCTAAAGCCTCTCCCCACTCCAAATCATTTTCCATTCAGCCACTGAAATGATTTTCCCAAAACACAAATCTCCTCATGTCAACTCCACTTAACAAACTTCAGTGGCTTCCTAACTTCCTATTGCCTCTGGAAACAAATACAAAATGCTTGTTTGGCATCCAAAGCCCTTCATCACCTACCCCCCTTACATCTTTTCAATCTTCTTAAACCTTACTCTCTGACACATACTCTTTGATCCGATGACACTGGTTTCCTGGCTGTTCCATAAATAATTCACTCCATCTCTTGACTTTGGGCACTCTCCCTGGCTGTCCCTCATTCCTGGAATGTTCTCCCTTCTCTACTCTGAGTACTGACCTCCCTGGCTTCTTTTAAGTCCCAACTAAAATTCCACCTCCAATAGGAAGCCTTCCCCAACCCCTCTTAATTCCACTGCCTTCCCTCTGTTAATTATATCCTATTTATCCTGTCTATAGCTTGCTTTATAAATATTTGTTTGCTTGTTGTTTCCCCTATTAAATTGTAAGCTCCTTAAGGGCAGGTACTGCTTCTTTTTGTATCCCCAGTAAGTAGCATAGTGCAGGGTATAAAGTAGGTGTTTAATAAATGCTTACTGAATTGAACTGAATTAAATTTCAGTTTGATACCACTAGTCTTAGAGGATGTGAGTATCTTCATGTGCTTCTGTCTTTGTATGATATGATGCTGATTACTTTGAGCCCTTGAGTACTACAGGACTTCTTCAAAGCTATCATGATTCCTTGAAGGAGATTGGCCTCGTGATTTATGAAGAAAGAATCCTCAACTATACAAAGAATACATATTGCTCAGATTATGAAATGCAGTTGAGTGATCATCTCATTATCTTAGGCTATCAGTACACAAATACCACTACAGATAAGTACTGTGTTGGGTCTACAATTGAACAGGAAAAAGAGGGTGGTCTAGAGGGCATTTGGAAATTATGCAGCACTTTTATTAATTCCCTAGCTATTCTTTGCTTCCTAAGTACATATTTTAAATAATGACTCATACTTGTAGTGCTTTAAAGTTTGCAAAATTCTTTCCTCATAATAACCTTTAAATAAATAGTACAAGTGTTATTATTCTTATTGTCTAGGGGTGGCGCTAAGGCAGAGCAAGATTGCATGACTTAACCATGATCACAAAGCTAATAAGCATTTCAAGTGGGATTCCAACCAAAGTCTCCTTACTCCACGTCCAATACTCTGTCCTACTATTCAGTATTGCCTTTATTTTTGACATCGCTATGTCCTGGCGTTGTTGTTTCTGTGAATACTGTAACACTAAGGTCTCAGAAGAATCAATCTTGCAAGTGACCCAGAGGGAAATAGAAAGATGTATGATGGATGTAATTAGGCTGCAGTATATTACTAATGATACCTCGAATATGAAAAGTGATATAAAAACATTATCAAAGACATATATGAACAGAAAAGGAGATGGGCTTCAATGTGTACTAAAAATAAAGGATAAAGAGTTAAGAAGGTGGAAGTATTGCCCTGTTGTCCCTCTATCCTTTAATTAACTGATCAACATTTTTAAGCAACTGTGCTTAATGGTGACTTAGTTCCCCGGAAGAGTTTATTTATTCTCGTATAAGAGAGGATTTTTATGTCCCCAGAATATTGACTCCCACTAGCATATAATTGTTTTTATTATTCCCAATAGAATTAAAAGGCTTCTAAAGCAAGAACAGATTATTTATTTGTTTGTTTGTTTGTATTTCAATTGTATATAACCTGGTTAATGAGATGACATTCAATTGTATTTCATAACCTGGGCAATATGCATTCTTTCATCAATGATTTTTTTCTTACATGAATGCTAGGCTACTTTAAAAAAAAATCCAAATAACAAATAGAAACTCCACATGATTAACAAAATGAAACAACTCAAAAGAAGTTCTTTTTATAAGAGAGCTTTTTAAACTTCAGTTTTTAGTTCTAGAAAATCACATGGGAGGTAAAGATTTAAAGAGAGCAAGCAATAGGGAGATATATGGTCAGTGAAAAAGAAGGACTTCCAATGATGAGTCAGTCGCAAATAATAAATTTGAGGCAAAGGTAAATTACACTGTCATTGTTACTTAACATTTCTCTAGTAACTTTGCAGAGTACTTCCTCAGTAATTGCTTTTCCTCTGGCATCTTGAGAAACTGTTAATTGTGCCATTCCTATTGGATATGAATCAGGGACGACAAACTTCCTTCCCGCTTCTCTTTTGGAGATCTTTCTGGAGAAGCTCTGGCCCAGCTTCCCAAGAGAGAGAGTCAGGAATATGGAAAGAGAATCAGAAACACAAGGATGTCCCTGAATTCAAAGTCTCAGTGGGGGTTGCTAATACAAGGGATAATATATTGCTCAGCTGGGAGTTTCTTCTGGGTAGGAGAAAACGAAAGGACTATAACTGATTTACCATAATCCTCTATGGAGGATTCAAGATAGTAGGTTATTTGAATGGTACAAGAAAGAGCTCATATATCTTCCTGTATCATCCCCATAAATTATGTGAGCCTTTTGGGGCTTCAGGGACCATGCAGGGGAAAAAATAGGCATAAGACTAATAGAGATTTATTTTTGTCTGTAAAACTCTCTTAGGAATTCGGCTCAATTTGGGCCAGGTTAGTGAGCTGCTCTTTGGGGAAAGAGGATGAATTGTTGTCTTCAGTTGGAGAAAAGTGCACCTCCCATGAAGAATGAATAGACTGATCAGTAGGTAGGAATGATCCTAGTGCTCTGGAGGAGAGCCAAACTATAAAGAATGGTGAGCAGAGCAGGTGGATAAAGGTTAGCAACTACAGGATTGGTGGACTATAGAGAAAGGGAAGAAATCTAAGCAAGGTGATGTGGAAGAGTACCATAGAAGTGTTTTACTACGGGAAGCAGTGAAGTAGATCAGGACAATAGGATGCTAAGAGGACATCCACAGTGGTGAGATCGACAATATTCAAGAGGATCACATAAGAGTTAAAGTAGATGAATGGTGGAGTAGAGCCCTAATGGGGACCAATCACTGGAGGAGGGCTACGAGACATATGACATGGTAGAGTAATTGTAGAGAGGATGCTCTATTTTGTGAAACCAGTTGTAACTTCCCTAAAATGAAACCCCACGCAAGGCAGTATTGATAGTCATAGAGACTATATAAGTTTCTAGGAAAGGATTACTCACTGCTGGATAGAGTGACTCTCTAAAAACTCAGCTACCAATACTCTTTTTCTTTTAATTTATACACAAAATTCTTGTGAGCTTTTGTGCTTGTAAAAAAAAAAAAGCTGGAAGCCACTTTCAGGGAAGTAAAAGATAAATACATTCTCAAGTTATCTAAATGTTCACAATGAACAACAGAAGACTCCTACTCACCCTAAAGTGTACTCAGACCACTTATATAAGGAGGGAACCTTTGATGTAAGGTTATATGCATATGGGATGGGGGGAAACTGAGGTAAAGGAAAAATTAATTAACCAGTGTGGTACCATGACCCATTAGTTGCAGAGTGCAGGAATGATGTTATTTATTAAGTCTCTTATGTTTCTTTTATGGCTATATTAACTATGAACTTGGATCTTGGAAGTAATAACTGGATCTCTGAGTAGGAAGGCTGAAACATAATGGGGAAAAAGAATAATGGGAATGCGCAGTAAACTCATTAACCAATATAGAATTTAGAAAGATGTGTACAAAAGATGAAAGCAGGGATGAGTAGAGGGTGAATACAAAAGTGCAACATGGTGTTTTAAGAACAGTCAGACATACTAAAACAGATGGTGATCTGAGGCTGGCAATAAAACTAAAGACTGTAACAAAAAAGGGTTTTTTGAACTGTAGTTAAAGGAAAGAACAGAAAAGAAGGATAACACTATTGCTTGGGGCAGATGGGATGATACCAGGTAGAAGGCAGGACTCGAATTATTTGGCTTTCGTTTTCTCAGTCGAGGAGAATTATCTTTGGAAAATATAGAACAAAAATGATTAACTGAGCTCAAGATAAGTAGGGAGACAATAAGAGGACATTAAGATGTCCTTGATGGGTTTAGCCAGATAAGTACAACTCAGGGACCCTAAAACAATTGTTAGGAGTGATTGCTGTTCCACTTTGAGTGATTAGAAATGGGAAAGGTACCAACCACATTGCTGGAGAATGGTAAGGAGAGAAAGGAAAAGAGGTGCTTGACTTTAATTCTTGGCAATATGTGTTGTTTATTTTTGTCAGGAATCAAATAGAAGTTTAATTTCTTTTCCCTCGTCCAATAGTATTTTATTTTCCTCCCAATTACATGTAAAGATAGTTTTCAATGTTCTCTTTTGTAAGATTTTGAGTTCCAAATTTTTTTCTCTCTCCCTCCCCATCCTCTTCTCTAAGACTTCAAGCAATCTGACATAGGCTATGCATGTATGATCATATTAAACACAGTTCCACATTAGTCATGTTGTGAAAGAAGAATCAGAACAAAAGGGAAAAACCATGGGAAAGAGCAAAAGAGAGAGAAAATAGTAGTCTTTGATTTGCATTCAGACTCCATAGTTCTTTCTCTGGATGTGGATAGCATTTTCCATCATGAGTCTTTTGAAATTTTCTTAGATCATTGTATTGCTTGAGAAGAGCTAAGTCTATCAAAGTTGATCATCGAATAATATTGCTGTTACTGGGGTACAATGTTTTCCTGGTTAACTGTGTGTGTTGTTAAAGGAATAACTAGCGAATATCCAGAAAACTAAGTGAAGTATTAAGTATAAATATATTATGTATAATATTAAGTATGTCTTATGTATAAGTATTATGTATAATATATAACATGTTATCTCCTGGGTCCTCTTCTTTTCTCCCTCTGTACTCCTTCACTTGGGGATCTCATCAGTTCCCATGGACTTAATTACCATCTCTATGCTAATCATTCTTAACTACCTATTCTTCCTTAACCTCTTGAATGACCTCCAATTTCACATCTCCAACTGCCTTTCAGATATGTCGAATTGTCTATCCAGTAAACTTCTTAAACTCAACACGTCCAAAACTGAACTCACTATCTTTCACCCTAAACCCTCTCTCATCTTCTGTCTTTCTTTCCCTATTATTGTAGAGGGCAGCACCATCCTCCCAGTCCTTGAGGCTGGAAACCTAACAGTAATCCTTTACTCCTCACTAACTCTTACCTCCCTCCCCCTCCCCATGTCCAATTTATTGCCAAAGTCTATTGATTTCACCTTTGCAACATCTCTCAAATACACCTCCTTAATTCTTGTCACCACTCTGCTACAGGCCCTCATCACCTCACACCTGGATTATTGCAATAGCCTCTGCTGGTGTGTCTGCCTACCTCAAGGCTCTCCCCTTTCTAATCTATCCTCTGTATGGTCATCATGGAGATTTTCCTAAATTGTAGGTCCTATCATGTCCTTCCTCCCAGTAGCTGCTATCATCTCCAAGATCAAATACAAAATCCTCTGTTTGCAATAAAAGCCTTTCATAACCTAGCTCCCTCACAGACCTTTCCAGTCTTTTTACACCCTTTTCCCCACTGCCTATTCCTCTATACAGTGACACTGGCCTCTTTGCTGTTCCACAAACAAAACACTCCAATTCTAGGCTCCAGACATCATTTCTGTCTATGCCTCATGCTTAGAATCTTCTCTTCCTGTTTCTTCCTCCTGGCTTCCATTAAGTCCCAACTAAAATTCCATCTCCTGCTGGAAGTCTTTCCCAGTCTGCCTTAATCCTTGTGCCTTTTTTGCTTCTGATTATTTCCTATTTGTTCTGTAAATAGCTTTCTGTGGTGGTTGTTTGTTTGTTGTCTCCTACATTAGATTGTGAACTCCTTGAGGGTAGGGACTGTCTTTTGTTTCTTTTTATATCCCTAGTGTTTAGCATATTGCCTGGCAGATGGTTGCTGTTCAGTTGTTTTAGACTCTTCATGATCCCATGGACAGCATTGGCATGTCCATGGAGTTTTCTTGGGAAAAAGTATGGGAGCGGTTTGCCATTTCCTTCTCTGGTAGATTAAAGCAAACAGTATTAAGTGACTTGCCAGAGTCACATAGCTGGACACTTTAGTGTCTGAGCACAAATTTGAATTCAGGTCTTCCTGATTCCATGCCCAGTGCTCTGTCCACTGGACCATCTAGTTACCTGGCAGGTATAAGCATTTAATAACTGCTTCTTGACTAATTGACTGAGCATTGGTCACAAAGGGTCAGCACAACTTTTATGATAGCAATAGTTAGTATTTGTGAAATGCAATAAGGTTTGCAAACTACATATGTTATTTCACTTGCTCTTCACAAAAACTCTGTGAGGCTGCTATTATTATCCCCATTTTACAGAGAAAAAACTGAGGAATTTTGTTCTGGCATCTCTTACAATTTCCTCCACATCTATGTCTTCTGTTCTTTGCCTTTTGGAGAAAACACCATCTTTTTGGGATATGAACAAGGATTAAGATCTTCCCCAATGTATCCTGTTTCCACAAGGGAAACTCAACCAAGGATATATAATTTAAAAGATATTGGTTACCACCATTAACTTGCTGCTCTTAGGAAAATTTCTGGAAAGCAATTCTATTTCAGAGGTGACTCTCCATCAAAGTAAAAAATCATCAGAACAATAGACATCAATAAACATTTCTTTTAAGAAGAAAAAAAATTAAAAATAGGTTTTTGTTTCAGGAAGAAATTTAGGGTCGTTAAATGATTTCTCCAAGGCAATGCAAGGGAAAAAAACTAAGAAATATTTATTAACCATCGCTTACCATATTTTTACACTGAACCCCAAAGGACAAAAACCCACTACTGATGGTCAAGCGTAACAAGCATGAAACAAATAGAATGTCCACTTCTTTTTTTCTCTGGGAAATAATTGAAACACTTGGAGGTGCTGTACCTGACACATACACAAGATGGAGGTAGAGAAGCCATGTGCCCTCAAGCCCAAGACAACATACACTGTCTTCTTTTATTAGAATGTAGGTTGTTGTCAGTGTGTTGCATTGATCTGTTACTTTGATGCTTATTTTAATGGAGTGTTCAGAACCTTTTGATTGTTGCCCTAATGTGTATACACAATATTATCTTTCCAAAGTTCCTTTTTTGGCCCCAGAATTCACATGTATCTGCTATCCTTTACACATAGCCTATGTGTTGATGCAAGATTTTTATTTTCATTGAAATATTTTATAGGGTCTGCTGAAATATACCAATCTCGTTGGTATTAAGCAGAGGCAATGTGGTCTAGTGGAAAGAGGGATGTATTTGTAGGCAGGAGAGAACTGGCCTCAAATCCTACTTCTAACACTTACTGGTAGCATTGCGGGTACATCACTTAACCTCTCTGAATCCCCGTTTCATCATCTGCAGAATGGGTGTAATAACTACAATTCTTACCTCACTATGTTGTAAAAAATTAAATGAGCAAATATAAATAAAGTTATCTTTAACATATAGCATATTATATGAGTGTCAGTTATTTTAAAATTTAATTTTTTCAATGAACAAAAATTTCTTTTCTATTCTTCCCACTTCTCCTTCAATTGAAAACAAAAGAAAAACAAAGCCCTTGTAACAAATGTTTAGCAACTGATAATGTAAATGAGTCAATAACTGCCATGCCACCCATCCCAATAAATATTCCTGGGGACACAAGTTCTTTAAGAGAGCCATCTTGATTGAATACTTCATAATAGGACTAATGTATCAGGAGGGGAGAATAAGGAAAAAGAATTTGGTAGCAAGAATCCTAATTATAATTTGCATAAGGAGAAAAGAATTATGACCTTGCAATAGATCCATGCAATTTGTTCCTTCCAGAAAAATTATATAAGAATAGTCATTATCTTGCCTTGATTCAAAGAACACTGCTTTAAAAAGAAAATTTCATTTTATCCACTGGTTTGTTACCAATGCAAATTTATCATTAATGAATTAATAGGTTCATTCATTCAGAGAAGCACTGTGAGAAAATGGTTGGATTTGAAATTGGGGCATCTGGGTTTAATCCCACCTTTGACACTAGTTTTTTGATAGTAGATAAGTCACAAAGCCTGCTTTGAGCCTAAGTTTCCATTGCTAGAAAAATAGGGATAATAATATCTGTCATATCATTACAAGATTGTTCAGAGGATCAAAAGTAAGAATGTATACAATACTTTTTTTTTCACATAAACAGCACATTTCTCATTCCTACTTCAACATTTAAGATATTCACAGACAGAGCATTATATTCTCCATCGCAGACAGCACCAAAGCATACTGACATTCCACAATGGTTGACAAAACTCATTTTAGTTACCAGAACTATACATTTGTAATTTGTGAATTTTTATTCCTTAGAGATAGCATTCTCATCATGTTTTATCCAAACAGTTTTTGAGTGTATTGCTGGTCTCTTTTCTAATAGGAGAAATACCTGAAAGGAATATATGGTATAGGCATACTCAGATTGTCTTTACATTTTCCACTGATGATTATTCACTCCACTGGCATTTATCAGATATAAATTACACTGTATACATCAATGATAAACTATTAGACCAGTGTGAACCATTAACTATACCATGTAGTATATTCAACCAGTCAATGGCCTTAAATATTTTATTCAAAGACTTTATTCTGTATCACCAAATTCCAACTATGGTTTTTGAGTTGTCAATCTACCACACTGATCTACTCAAGTCTTGATTCTTTTGAACACTGAATTTTATTAATATTGGATAGCTTTAATTTTTATGGGTTATATACTACAAGACTTTTTAAATTGTGAAACACCATATAAAGTCGGCAACTGTTTATTAAAGCAATATATTTAGTACCAACCATATGCTAGCCATAGTGGGAGAGACAAATGAATAAATTATAGCCCTTTTCATCATGGGAAGCTGAAGAGTATAGTGGGGAGAGAGCCAACCTTAAGCCACAAAGACCGAGAATCAACGCGTTCCTCTTACACACTCTGGCTATGTGATTTGGGCAAGTCACTTGATCTGTCACAGTAAAATTTGAAGATGCCAACCTGCATTAATCGGAGTTTTCTCACCTGGAGTTTCCCTATACGAATGAGATCATAGATTCAGGCTCTGTCTCAATTCCTTGTAATCATGTAGAGGAGGAGAGATAAGATTCATATGTAAATGACTACAGTACAAGGCAAAATATTATTAATTGCCCCTAAGGAGGTTGATACAGCATGTTAGAAGCCTTCCTCTGGATGAGGAATTCTTAACCCTTTTCAGATTCACAAGCCACTTTGGCTGTCTAGTGAAGTCTATGAATCCCTTCTCAGAATTTTTTTAATGCAATTCTTTAAAAATATATATATATATTTTATTTTTAATTTATGGAATAAAATGGCAGTTTCATAACAGTATAATAAAAAAGATGATTGCACATGAAACTGCAAATATGTTATACACAACATGCTATTCTTTTCAATATATAATAAAGTTATCATGTAAATTTCTTTTTTTTTCTTTACCCCCTCCCCTTTGCTACCCCCATCCTAGACAATATGATATATTTGAAAATCCCAAAGACTCAACTAAAGAGTTAGTTGAAACAATTATTTTAGCAAAGTATCAGAATATTTTAGATAACTGAAGGAAATGCTAAATTTCAATTTGAGATCAATGAAAATAAGAAGGTAAACTTTTTTTCCTCGTTCAAATTCACAGATCCCCTGAAATCTATCTACAGACTCTTTGAGGGGCCTTGGTCTTGGAAGTCCATGGACTCCCCAGCTAATTAATAGCTCCAATTACTTAATAACTATTGAGGTAAGTGGTAATGGTTATAATAGATTTTAAAAGTCTTCATGTTTTTATCCAACTGTAATGGTAATGGGAATCTGAAGATCTTTCCTGCCCCTGGCCCCTTGATAGGCTTAAATGAATCTGAGAACCTTCCCTGATTTGAAAATATACTCTACCCCCTAATAGGCTGAATGTAGTCACATGGAGCCTGTGGCGGGAGGCTTGTTTTTCAGGAACGCCCACACCTTATTACTTTGTGATTGGGCATGGGTCAAGAGGATTGTGATATTCTCTGACCCAGGAGAAGGCTATATATATCTTGATGTGAGGTTTTGCTTTGGGGCTCACTTTGGGAAGAGTTGCGTGATTTGGCTAGATGAGACTTTGGGAAGCCATTGAGCTCCCTGGCTTTGAAAATCCAGATGTTGGTGCTTCCCTCTCTGGTAACTAACTAGGTATGGATGTGATGGTCAGACAGTTAGAAGCCCTGTCTGCTGGTCTGTTTCTCTGTCTGTATTTTTTTGTCTGCTTGTAACTTCTGTTTGTAATCTCTGAAGTTCAGGGTGCTGACTTTTTCCCCTGAACTAGGTAAATGATATATGTTTGATTGATTAAAGTAAGATTGGTAACCCTTTTTGAATTGCTTTCCTTTAGAAAAGCAGATCTAAGAACCTGTGCTAGAAGCTATCTTGGATTTGCTAGGGTGCTTGCTGCTACACCAACTAACAAATTGTATAGGCAGAACTAAGTTTTTGCCTGTTCCTAACCCTGATAAGAAGTCCTTCAGGCTAGGTCTATAAGCCCTACTCTCTGTAATCTTTGGATTAGATCTGACCAGTCTCTTAAGATTCACATATACACACACACAGCACTGGCCCTGGAGTCAGGAGGACCTGAGTTCAAATCCAGCCTCAGACACTTAATTAAAAAAAAAAAACTAGCCATGCGAAATTGGGCTAGTCACTTAACCCCAATTGCCCTACCTTCCCCCCTCCACAAAGCAAAAAAATAAAAGATACGTACACACACATTGGCAGGATAGGAAATTGGCACTCCTGTTTCGTAACTTTGGTACTAAAAATAACCTGAGGATAGTGGTGGAAGGTTGGGTATAGAAGAGGAAGATGAGGTGTAGGAGGAAGAGGGAGTTGGAAATGGGGCCTTCTAGCTCTAAATCTGTGATCCCAAGGAATAGTTCCAGGCTATACTGAAAGTTGACATCCTTCCTTATCAGTAAAAACTCATGGATAAGGCTTACTTGGTGACCCAAGAAATTGCCCTGATAACTTGTAGAAGCAAGCTTGGTAGTTTGCCCCTTTAATCTAGGTTTGGCGTATATTCCTCCTATAATACCACTGAGGTATTTTTTCAGATTCAGGATCTTGGAACCTTGTTTGGGCTAGTCTCAGAGAAAGTGGTGGAACAGTTTGAATATGTATAGGTGGTACTGGACGTAGTTCACTTTCTAATGTGTCCAAATTTGAGTAGAACCTGGCAAAAAGGGCTTAAGTGCAGAGGTAATTCTCAAGTTGGCTAAGATAATGGGGATATTATTCTGTTCTTGAGAATTTTATCTTTATCATTCTGGATCTCAACATATGCACACATATGTATAATGCACATATGTACATATTTTAATGTATGTATATACATGTGTGTATGTATATGATCAATGTAGAGGCAAGATTTCCACTCATTAAGAACATTTGCTAAAATTAAAAAATTAATATGCATCTTTTAGAAATAATTTAATAAATGAGAATACAATATAAATCAGTGAAGACTGTGTTTTAGTTAATTAATTGATGATTATTTTACGAATATAAGGAATTCCCTGTGTGAAAACTCCCACCACTGATATTAATCAGAAATTCTTAGTTAATTTATAGTCTCAGAGAGTTGCCTGGGGCACGAAGAGGTTAAGTTACTTTTATGGTCTCACATAGTGATTATTGTGTGGGAGGGACTTGAGCCCAGATCTTCCTGACTTGGAGGCTGGTTTTCTATACATCATTACACTCTGATCCTCTTGAATTTACTAGATCTGTAAATTTACTAAGGATTTTTTAGTAGACAAAATAAGTTGTAAAAATAAAGTAAGATTTATGTTGAAAAGGTAGCCAATGTATACAACATGATATTTGTAAATTTCTGATTGCTGAGAATCAGGGAAAGATTAAATTTATCATTGCCATGTATACCTGCAGAAAGTCTCAGTTGTTAAACTTTGTGCAGAGACAGATACTTATTCTGAATGGATACATCAACCTTAATGAGGCTAGATCTACTACATATTTTGGGGGAAAGGTGCATATACACAAAAGAAACCTTGGATGGATAGTCTGTCTCCCCCTACCCCCAAACAAATTGTGAGAGAAGCTCTATGTGGAATTGATTTGAGGGATGATAGTGGATAAATTGATAGAGCTATAGGTAGAATGTTTACTAAACACTTAACTATGTGTCAGGTAGTAGTCTAGGCACTGAGTTTACAAACATAAGTAACACCAGATACAAACCAAGAAAGTTCCTGACCTCAATGATCTAACTAGAAGAGGGGCAGGACACCCATGCATGGGGGTATGATGAGGAGAAGGATGGAGAGAGATGCAGGGAAGCCTATTTCCAGGCAAGATAAAAGCAAAGTTCATTTGTCAGAGCCAGGGGGTGGAGTCCAAGGTTGGAATGGAAGGAAGGAGGTTGATAAGCAGAGCTTAGGTTGCAAAAGACAGGAGATTGCCAAGAAGATAATATTATTAAACAACATTTTAGTTTCTGAGTGATATTTTAGAAATCATCTTGTGGTCAAGGACCTTCTCTTTTCAGCACTTCCACATAATGTCTCTTATCTAGCTAATGAAATGAAACAACTTAGTTAAATAAATTTAGGTTACTAAAATATAGTGATTCCTTAATATAACAAATGACAACTCAAAGACAGAGTTAATCCTTTGCATACATTTCTGATGTCCTATCATAGGATTATGGACTAGAGATTTCTTTTAGGAAATTAATTAGTGTGTGTGCCAACATAATAGAAAATGAAACAAAATATCCTATTAAATTGTTTGAGTGTGGGCGAGGATTTATAATCTTAGGTCTTATTTAATAATAAGCACAATTTAATGAAAACCAATAATTTTATTGAGGCAATAGGAATCAGTGTTGACGAAGATTATTATAATGGAAAGTTTTTTTAAAAAGAGAAAATAGAAATCTAGGGAATAATTCAAGATATTGTGAGCTTATTTAATTATGACGTGATTTGCTTATGCATAAAATTGAAGCGTATAGCAGGATTGTTGACAAATGAACCATAGGAAGGATCAGTATATATGTGCATGTGTGTATACATACATAAACACACATATATGCACTGATAGGAGCAACTCTGAAAAGTTGTAAAAATCATAGAATGCTATACCTGGAAAGGATCTTAGAGATCATTTAGTGCAACCTCCTTATTTACAAATGAGAAAATTAAATAAAGTTCAGAGATGGGAAATGACTTATTCAAGATCACATAGTGAGTTGGTGATAGAATTGAGAGTAGAAACTATTTATCTCCCATCCCCATCTTCTTTCCACTACTCTCCTCTGAAGAACTACATCTTTTTTTTTTTTTGAGGCAATTGGGGTTATGTGACTTGCTTAGAGTCACACAGCTAATAAGTGTCTGAAGCCAGATATGAACTGAGATCCTTCTAACTCCAGGGCTGGTGCTCTATCCATTGTGCCACCTAGCTGCCCCAGGAACTACATCTTTTTGTAACCCAAATGAAACTCACTAATGCAGAATGTCATATGGGGCTTACATGGGGTACAATCAAAAGGGATTTGTGATTTTACTGGTATTGACAACTTCCATGTGAGAAAACTCCTTCTACCAATGTAGGTGGATGCATCTTTTTTATTTTTTTTTATCAACTTTTGTTTATTTTTAGTTTACATCATAGATTTCCGCAACATTTTGAGTTACAAATTTTCTCTCTGTCTTTCCCCTACCCACCCCACCAAAACAGAGATCCCACTGTATACCTCCACCCCCAATCTGCTCTCTCCTATATCCTCCCCCATCACCCCTCTGACTTTCTGGTAGAGCAAGATGGATCTCCCTATCCCAGTGCCTGTGTATCTTATTTCCCAGTTGCATGTAAATAACAATAACAATAATAGTAATATATAAATATATATATATATTTTAACATATGATTTTAGAACTTTAAATTCTAGATTCTTTCCCTTCCTCCCCTGTCACCCACCCTCATTGAAAAGACAAGCAATTTAATACAGGCCGTACATGTGTAGTGACGTAGTATCTCTCCACAATGGACATATTGTGTAACATTGATGATATATCTCTCCTTTCTATCCCGCCCTCCCCTTGTTCTATTCTCTACTTTGTCCTTGTCCCTTTACAGAAGTGTGTGCTTCTAACAACCCTCCCCTTCATCATCCCCGCTCTCATCCCCTTCCCCCCTACTCTCTTGCAGGGCAAGATACCCAGTTTAGAGTGTATATCATTCCCTCCCTAAGCCAAATTCAATGAGAGTAAGGTCGACCCATTCCCTTTTTGCCCTCCTATTCTTTCCCTCCATTGTAACAGTTATCCCTTGCCTCTTCTATATGAAGTGATTGACCCCATTCTGTCTTTCCCTGTCTCCTCTCATTCTATTCCTCTCCTACCTCTTAATTTTACCTTTTAAAATATTATCCCTTACTATTCAATTGATCCTGTGCCCTCTGTCTATGTACACATATATTTTAACACATCTATGTACACACACTCACATATGTATTCATATGCATATATACCCTCCTATATAGACATATGTGTATATATGTATACATACATACACATATATGTGTGGTTGTGTGTGTATATATATATATATATATATATATATATATATATATATATATATATAT
>CM053590.1:138818493-138845657 GCA_028646515.1 Pseudochirops corinnae
AAGCAAAAAAAAAAAAAAAAAAGAAATATACAGGCATGCTGAGGATTTAGGTCGGTTTATTTTATATCCTACAACTTTGTTAAGGTTATTTATTATTTCAAATAGTTTTTTTTACTTGATTCTTTAGGATTCTCTATATCATCATATCATCTGCAAAGAGTGGTAGCTTAGTCTCTTCTTTACCTATTCTAATCCCTTTAATTTGTTTTTTTTCTCTTATTGCTACAGCTAACACTTCTAGTACCAAATTGAATAACAGGGATGATAGTGGACATCCTTGTTTCAGCCCCAATCTTATTGGAAATGCTTCTAGCTTATCCCCATTACATATAAGACTTGCTGATGGCTTTAGGTAGACACTTTTTCTGCATCTGTTGAGATAATCATACGGTTTCTACTAGGTTTTTTGTTTATATGGTCTATTATACTGATAGTTTTCCTAATAATGAACCAGCCTTGCATTCTTGGAATAAATCCTACCTGATCAAAGTGCATTATTCTCGTGATAAGTTGCCATAATCTTTTTGCTAATATTTTATTCAAAATTTTTGCATCTATATTCATTAGGGAAATTGGTCTATAATTTTCTTTCTCTGTTTTGGCTCTTCCTGATTTAGGTATCAGCATCATATTTGCATCATAAAACACTCCAGTATCTTTGCCAAGAGAATCCCAAAGTGGGTCATGAAGAATTGGACATGACTAAAAAATGACTGAACATTATCTTATTGATTATCCATGGTCCTTGCCATTCCTTCTCCCTAGAGATGCCTGCCTTTGGGCAGTCCTGGTTCTCATCAGCACATTCATTATATATGTTGGTCAGAGGGAGAGAGGTAGGACTTAGCTTAGTCAATTTTCATAGTTTTTAACAGCTTTTATGAAGATTTTGTTGAAACAGAAGGTTGAAAGCAATTGCAAAAATAAGGATTTTAAATTGTAAATCTCAGTGCTCCTATTCTATGGATAGTCAAAAGTTGACTGCAGTTCATTTAACCCTAAAAGTGCCTGTACATAGACCCAACAGTTGCCTTGAAGGAACTGAAACACTAACATAAGAAAGCTTTCCAAACCCTGCCTCATTTTTAGGTTTTCTTTGTGGATCTTTCCAATTTTCCTTTCCAATGTACATATATTTAGTATAGACTATCTGGGTCAGCTCTTGAAAGAAAAAAAGCAAGAAAATTGTATTTGAAAAGTTGTCTGATGACACAAGGAAATGACCTGAGAGTGAGATGTACCCTTCCTATTCAACTAGTAGTAATAGCTAGCCTTTACATAGTACTTTAAGGTTTAAGATGTGCTTTATACAATTCTCTGACTTGCTCCCTTCAATGGCCCTCTGTGTTAGATTTTACAGCTAGTATTATTTTCATTTCATAGGTAAGGAAAGTAAAGCTTGGAGAGGGGAAGTCATGTGCCAAGGGTCACTGAAACCCCTGTCAGCCATTTGAGCCCAGGTCTTCTCTGGACTCAAGTTCAGCAATCTTTCTTCTGTGCTACTCTGTACTTCACTATTTGATGTGGCACTTGAGTGAGGAATATCAGTTGTAAATCATTGGAGAAGCTGCATAGATACGGATTACATAGAAACAAAAACTGAAATTTGTCAACTAGTGCTAGCTGGCTTCACCTTGCGAGTATTATTTCTCTTTGTTCATAATAACTGGATTGACAGGAAAAAAAAAATGTTGGCCCAGCTCAGCATATGACTGGTCATAAAAGACTCCAGTTGCTGGTGAACATTCTCATGGCTGCAGTGAGGCACTTATCCTTTGTTTCAGTATACATGAATTTGGATGCCCGTGCCTGTATCAGTTTCCTAACCTTATCCTTTTTCTGTTTGCAACCCCTTTCTTTGGGAGAGGATGGTAGGAAATGAAATTTTGTAATGATTTTTACTGGTCTTCCCTTCTTCTGCACCAATTAAATATTTTTTTCAATTTGTTCTGTGAAATGTTGGCCAAAAAGCAAAAAAAGGTTTTTTTTTTCCTTCAGTTCCTGGGGAATAAATGTAAGGCCATTGAACTGACTCATGAATAAAATTATTGTTTCATGAATATCGAATTCAATTCAACAAACATTTCTCAAGTGACTACTATGCACAAAGCACTATGCTGGCACTGAGCGACAGACAAAGATGAATAAGTCCCTACTTATTCATTCACAGTTTCTGTTCTAGACTCTGTGTGTATATGGAGAAGGGGAGCATAACCATGTTCAAAAGGAAGTATAATACAAAGAAAATGGAACACAAATGAGTGTGGTAGCGAATGACAAAGAACATATAGGAATCAATTTTGTGACATTTGAGCTGGGCCTTGAAGGATAATTGGCCTTATACTACTGTGGAGTTTAGATGAAAGCATTCTAGATATAGGATATGGCATGAGGAAGGACATAGAATCAAAAAAAATGACCAACGACTTGAATTTTTCCCTTCCTTTCCTTTCTCCTTCTCCTTTCCTCCTTCCCTCTTCCCTTCCTACTTCCCCTCTCCTTTTCTCCGTTTCTTCACCATTCTCCTTCACCCTATCCCTCCTCCACTCTTGATGCCTTTTGGTATCTCACACTTAACATTTCCAAAGAATATCTTTCCTCTTAAACCCAACCCTACTCTCAACTTTTCTATTTTTGTCAAGGTGTCACCATTCTTCCAGTCACCCCACCCCGGTATACCATGTAGAAATCATCTTCAATTTTTCTTTCTTCTCTTTGTCCTCCTGTATCTAATCAGTTACCCAATCTTGTTGATTCTACCCTTTCATCACCTCTCACATCCATTCCCTTCTTTTTATTCACACTACAATCTAGTCCAGGTTCTTATAACTTTTTACCTGGATAGCCTCTCTACCACTGATCTCTCCTCTCCAATTCAGTTTCTACATAGTTGTCAAATTGATATTGCTAAAGTGCAAATTGGGTAGTCTAGGTGGCACAGTAGGTAGAGTGCTGGTCCTGGAGTCAAAAAGACCTGAGTTCATGTCCAGACACTCAGACACTTTCTAGCTCTGTGACTCTGGGCAAATTACTTAACCCTGTTTACCTTAGCTTCCTCATTTGTAAAATGAACTGGAGAAGGAAATGGCAAACCACTCCAGCATCTTTGCCAAGAAAACCCCAAATGGAGTCATGAAGAGTTGGACACAGCTGAAGCGACTGAACAAAGTGCAGATCTGACTATGTCTCCCTCAAGTCAAGAAATGTCAGCGGCTTCATATTGCCCAAAGGATTAAACACCAACTCTTCTGTTTGGCATTGAAAGCCTTTCAAAATTTGGCTTCAGCCTATCTTTCCCTGCTGATTGTTACCACTCTCTACCACACAATTGGTACTCTCACCAAACTACCTTGTTAGTAAGTGCTGCCATGCCCTCGAATACTCTGTTCCTTATTTCTAGAATGTTTTTCCACCTCCCTCCCACTGCTTGGAATCACTTTTCATCTTTTACTAAAGGATTTTCTTGATTCCTCCAGTTGTTATGGCCCCTTCAGAGAACTTCATTATTCCTTAGTAGAATGTGATTTCCTTGAAAAGGCTGCCTTGTTTTTGTATTTCTGGTCCCACAGTCTGGTAGTACTTTGCACATAGTAGACATTTAATATTTGCTGAATGTTCATTCATAGATTGAACAATTGATTAAAAGACAATCTGTTTATTTGCTGATTGAAACAGACCTTCCCTCTACTGAGGCTTACTTAGGTTTGGAATATCATGGAAGATTCCCGGATTTATTTAAGTATTTTATTGTGTTCACATGGTTCTGGGTAATAGAGTAGAAAAGCTTCCTGGGAATGCACAGTTCAAGTTTCCTTCTCCCTACGAATACTCATATTCAGAAAGATATATTCTCCTTTCTCCTGTGTCCTCATTATAAGACTCACAGGTGTTATTCTTGCCTCTCCTTTCCTCAAATGTTGCTTAAATGTAGATCCCAGCTATATCTTATGTTATTTTACTTCATTATACTATCATTGACATAGTCCACCACATATCTGGCCCAAATTTCCGTGGAGGGAGTCTCCTTTGTTGCCCTGGTAACACTTGTACTGCATCTGTATGAGAATTCATTTCATTCTTTTATTATCTTGACTTAGTTTATCCTTCTTGAGGTCTATATGTGAATATCTTTCTCCCGTTAATGTCATGCAGACAAGAAACACCAAAACATGCCTCCAAACCAAAGTCCTATCCATCCTGCTCTCTATCCTGACTTTCTCATATAACATGCTTATGATAATACATTACAAAATAAAACACTTAAGAAAGTTCTTTTCCATCCTTTGGTCTGGGCCATTGCTTGCAATTTTGACCATTTAGCCACCATGAGAATATTTAATTCAATTTGGTTGGAACACAGGGGAGTGACTTGAGATAGGACTGAGAAGACAGCACAGATCCAGACCACAGAGGGCTTTGAATGTCACACCAGAGAGCCTGGATTTTCTTCAGTAGACAGTAGTTTTTAAGGGGTATAACTGACTGATTAGATTTAACTCTTCTCAGATTTTTCTGCAGCATTTTGTCTAGATCATCTTTTGAATCCCATCATACCTTATCTTCTATGTTTTTTAGAACTATCACAATTTTATTTTTATACAACCCAATATTAAATATAAAATTAAAATACTGTAATATACATAGGTATCTATAACTTCTAAAATAGTCACCACAATAAAAAATGTGTTGAGTGAGTTTAATTTTCAGTGCAACATTTCTCAAAATGCTTTATCTTGTATTATTATTATGTGTTTATATATTATTTCCCTCATCCTTCTTCAATAGAATGGGGTTAATTTTGGGTGCAATATTTCTCAAAATTTCTTACCTTTTATTGTTATTATGTGTTTATATTTTGTTTCCCTCTTGCTTTTTCAATAGAATATACTGTAAACTTCTTGAGGGCAGAGATGATACCCTTTTAAAATCTTATACTGATGGGAGGATGGAATATCAATGTAAATTATCATTGATTACATGCTCGTGTTTCAGAAGTTCTCTATGATCCTTTCACAATGCCTAGCTCATTCCCTTGCACATAGTAGGCACTTAATAGATTTTATTGAATTTGACTTTGTGAGAAGGAAAGAACCTGGTAAGAGTAATGTAGTGGAAGCCAAGGAGGAGAGAAGGCCAGGTTTACCCAGGATTAAAGATTAGTGAAGTAAATATGTCAAAAGATTGCTGGCTGCCAGCAAGAACATCTTTGAAATAACTATCAAGTCCTTTGCTATGGAAGGGGGCATTGCTATGTATACATTGATTGAAGGTACCGTACAAATACTGATGCAATATTTGTACTACGCAAATGTTGATAATTGATTTCTACCATGCAAATAAATGTTGAACAACAGGCTATCTTGGGGGAAAACATGCAAGTTAAACTTTTAAGCTTAATCTGCATTATTAATATTTTCTCTATCACTTTTTAAGTCTTGTAGCACCAACACAATATTCACAGTGCTGACAGTGACTATAAATATGCCAGCATAGTACTCAATTGCAAAATATAAAAGACTCTCCACATAGAAGACAGAAGCAAAACATTTATTCAAACACTAGAAAACCGAATCCCCAAACCAGAAAGTCAAATCCATCATAGTAGCAAAGAAGTTCATAAGCCATATTACCACAGAGAGCCACACCATCCTTTAGTCTTCTCACAAAAAAAACCCATTTACTCATAAGTCTAACTGTCTGCCTGGGTGTGTCCTCCTCTACTTCCATCTCTAATTGCTCTGACTCCCAGCTTCCTGTGGGCTCTGAACCACCCTTCAGCAAACTCCTCCCACCACAGGCTCTATGTGATTATATTCAGCCTATTGGGGGTAGGGAAGATCTTCAAAACAGGGAAGGTCTTCAAATTCCCTTAGGCTTATTAAAGAGCAGGGAAGATCTTCAAATTCCCATTCCCATTACAAATCTATACAAACAACAAAACAATAAATCAAGCCCTTGATTTGTAGCATTTGACAATTCCTGATAAATCCTCTTCTGAAAATTTAATAATAGACTCTGGTGGTTCAAGTGGGCTCTAGCATACCTGTGGATTTAGGTTTGATTGAGTGATAGGTGAAGCCAAAAGAAGGCATGTGGGTTAGGGAAATCATGTGCTCATCAGTATTAAGGGATTGAGAATCAAGTTGAGAGTAAAGCATATGCAGGAGTAAGGGCAGTGTAAATGGAAGGATCAAAGGTTGTGGTGATGGGGAAATTTTGATGTCTTGAAAAGTAATCAAGGTTCTTCACTTCCTTTTCTGAATTGTCCCAAAGATATTTGGTATGTTTCATTGATTTAGACCTGGAACAGACATTAGAGATCATCTAATGCCATTGCCTCATTTTGAAGATGAGGAATATTGAAACCCAGGGATCACAAAATAAAAAGCAGAACTGGGATTTGAATTCAGGTTTTCCTGACTCTGTCTAACACTCTTTCTACTACACCCCCAATCAATGCATTAAGCATTTGGCTCAATTCTTTGGTAGATAAGATTTTTTTTTTAAACAAAGATTTATCATATCACAAGTCACTGTTAGAGTCATTTTATATTTTTGTACATTGATATGCTTATCAGTTTGAGCTGTACAATTGTTTACCTCACATTCCTGCTGATTTCTTGTACTTGGAGCAAACTTCCTTGAATCATCTGCTTTGCTAAATCCTCCCTACTTCAGGAGAAAAGCCCAATAAGTTCTGTGTATCTTCAAATGCAGGAACTTGTGATATAATTCTGAAATGTTAATTGCTCTTGTGTTTTCCCACCTAACTGCTAGACCTTTTACAGCAAGGAGCGTTTTTAAAAATAGCCAAGCTTAGTGTTGCTAAGCATTCTGTTCAAGGGAGCTCAACTCCCTGAAATGTCAGATGCAAAACTCAGCATGGCCATGTCTCAGAGATGGATACATTGACTGCCAACCAATTTACTTTCTAAAGTAAACCGATCTATAAACCTTACTCATGAGCTACTTTCTCCTAAAACACTGGCAGCTCCAACTATAAATGTGGTAACATTTGACTCAGCAACAATGTCACTCAAAGCCTATGACAGAAAACAAATACACTAACACTAGTCCTTTGCTATGAAGGAGGTGTTGGCATGTGTGCATTGATTGATGCTTCCATACAAATACTGATGCCTCAGACACTTATTAGCTGTGTGACCCTGGGCAAGTCACTTAACCCTGTTTGCCTCAGTTACTTATTTGTAAAATGAGCTGCAAAAGGAAATGAGAAACCAGTCCAGTGTCTCTGCCAAGAAAACTCCAGTGGGGTCACAAAGAATCAGATGTGACTGAAAAATGACTGAATAATAGTAACTAGAACATTATAGGTTCTTAATAAATGCTTATTCCCTTCTCCTTCCTTAAGAAAGTGCTGTTTTATTCACCCTTTACACATTAGCTATTAAACAAATATTTACTGATTTTGATTTTACATTTGTCTCTGATACGCATGCACATTTTGGGTCTGCTTTATACATGCATATTATTCCATGACTTTTATTTTATATTTTTGTGGATATCTTTTGTTTTTGCATCACCTTCATTTCTAAATATATCCCTCATCCTTCCTTACTCAGTGGGTCAGCCCTTGAGGAATTGAGGAAAGGTAAACTGAGGAAGCTAATAAAATGTAACTATCTTAGCTTTTTTCTTATTATATTTTTCTTATTATTTATATTACATTTTTTCTTATTTCTTTTATTTGGGTGGTGTTTTTTTAAAGCCACTTCCATTGTTCTCATTGTGTGTGTGTGTATGTATGTGTACAATGCATTCGTATGTCAATTCTTTTCTGCTCCACCTTGACTTGAACTGAGAGCTGTGACTCAGCTCTCTCTCCCTCTTGGCTTCCCTGCCTTCCCTTCAAGTGGTACCTAAAATCCCAAGAAGCCTTAACCAGTCCCGTTAAGAATTGGTGCCTTCCTGAGATGACCTCCAATTTGTGCTGTATATAGCTTGTTTGTCCATAGTTGTTAGCATATTGTCTCCCCAGTTAGAATGTGACCTCCTTGAGAGCAGGGACCTTTCTTCCTTTTTTTGCCTTTCTTTGTGTCCCCTAGCATTTAGCATAGTGCCTGGCACAAAGTAAATATTAATAAATGCTTTTAAAATTTACTTCAACTTAACATATAGTATATAACAAATTTACTATACTCAACTTCTCATACTGATATACTCATTTTCCTCTCCTTCAATTATGCATATATATTTTTTTTATTTGAGGGAGGCCTTTTCCCAAAACAAATTTTAGTAAGTTTACATTTTTATTTGATACCTTTTGTTTCATCACAGTATGGAGTAGCTAATCGCATTTTCAAACATCAAGGCAAGTTTAGATATTAGGACAGTAGCAGATAGAAATTCTGTTATAGTTCAAGAGTTTTAAGAATAATTACATACTCCTTTTCATTTGAGCACCATACCTACCAGGAATTTTGTACATTTTGAAGTCATAGGCTTTTTTATCAAGGTAAAGAGCATGCTAACCAACAAAAATAAATTAAAAATAAGCATATATGAATACATGTGTATATATAAGTATATATATATATACACATACACATGTATGATATATGTGTGTATACATATATATATGTACATATAGATCCTTAAGTGCAAAGCCTATAAAGAAATGGCATTAAATAATCTAATGCTAGGTTAGTGCTTTGAATATCTGTGTGGTCTCTTTTGAACACATTGCCCATTTTTTTCAGCTGACAAACCAAAATGTCACATTGCATTGAAAAATTCACATTAGGTGTAAAGGATGGGAACCTCCCTCTGCCCCTCCACACACCAAGAAAATGAAATGCTCATTTAGAAAGCTGTTTACACTTCTTTACTTTATCTCTTACTAGCTATAGCCATAAGAATTTTTCTCTCATGAAAACAAGGGATTTAGAGGGATTAAGACCCAGAAAGGTTACTTAGGAAGAACAGCATGGGCTTTTTTTAGAATCTATCCAAGTTGACCCAAGCGTTCTCCTTTTTCTTTTAGCCAATTATAAATGCCAGGCCTTGGATCCTTTTTTTCCCCATGAATTAGTTAAAACTCCATTGGAAAAATCCTCCAATACTCATTGTCAACTACAAAAAGCTCTTCAGGATCTAAAAGTAATCCATAATCAAGGCACTGAGCACATACCCTCATCATTAACTAAAACACTTATTGAACACCTGCTACTAGGAGGTGCTATTTTAGACTCTTGTAGGGTATTAAAAATGGTCCTTTCTCCAAAGAAGCTTATGATTTTATTTAATTGTTCCATCAAAAAGTCATATGGCTCAACAAAACATTTAAATAATGGCAAAAGGGTAAACAGTGTGTCTGTGATGGTGACATCAACTCTTCTGGGTTTAATTTATCTTAGAGAAATGCATGTGGAAAAGATTAATTTGTACTTGACTTTTCTTCATGATTGGAGATATTAAACTGACTTTCTCGGTGCAGTTGAATTTCTGTTTTTGAGGATGGGTTGAATCTTTCTTGCCACTTTGGAAACCTGAAGACAGAATACAAGGAATTTCAAACAGTACCCATTAAGGTGATCCTAAGGCATACTTTTTAAAAAAAAGTATCTTTGCATAAAAAGAGAGTTTTAGTTAAACTTTAAAAAGGACAGTATAGAATGCCTATTGCTTTTGTCATTTATTCTTAATCAGCTAGAAAAGGAGGTGATTACTGCAGGGAGGTTGACAATGTCACAGGGCAGCATTAGTCAATGCTCAGTGGAGTCTGACTAACTTTGTTCCCTTTCTCTCTCTCATTTTTCCTCCAATGGCAATAGATTTCATTTGCATGAACAAATATTCTGACTTTGAGACCTTTCATCCTCTTATTCTTTGCAACACACAGAGTTCCTTTGTATTCCTACATCTCTGGTGGCCAGATTCTAGGGGGAATATTCTTCACTTGTGCTTCTTTTAAACACAACTGCAAGTTGACCATGTCTGATCAGTGACTTTGGTTTGATCAGGAACTGCGAGTGGATTGTTTAGGAATTCTCTCAACATAGGGATTTGTTCTTGGTTTTGAATGTGTATTTATTTTCAAGACAATCTTAGATCCTTTTATTAATATATGGAGAATGGCCCTCAGGAGTAGGTCTATTGTTGGTATGATGAAGAAATAATTGGATACTTTATAATTCTCTGTAAAGAGCTACAGCTTGGTCATGCCTACCATATGCCTTTCCTTTGCCCTTTGAGTGATCTTTGATTTCAGTTCTTTGGGCATTATAGTGTTTATATGACAATCAACAGAAGAATATTGGTTTTTAGACGATTGGTCAAACTTAAGAACTCTAATCAACACAATAACCAACCATAATTCCAAAAGATCCAAAACATGCTACTCACCTACTGATAGAAAGACGACGGATTCTGGATACAAATTAAGATGTATTTTTGGGCAAAGAAAATGTGGGAATTATTTTTGCTTGACTATGCATATCTGTTACCAGGGTTTGGTTTTGTTCCCCCCCGCCCATGGGGATGGGAGGCAAAGAAAATAGATTTTAGTTCATTGAAAAAATTAAATTAAAAAATAATTTGGTACTTATTTTCCTTCATAAACATCCAAAGCATGCTATCTTTTCAAAGCATAAAGATAAATTAATGTTAAGGGTTTTGAAATTACTTTTCATATATGCCTATAGGAGATCATTAGTTCCTTGCCTGGCATAATAAACAAAGATAAAAGGTCTTAGGTTTACTAAGTTCTAGAAATCTTGCACATATTGAAGCTTTGGGGAGGGATAAAAGAAATGAGTTTGAATAACTTTGATAAACTTTCTGAATAGAGATGACATAGAATAGTTTAGAGCATAGAATAGTCCACTGCTTAGCACAATATCTCCCACATAGTAGGTGTTTAATAAATGTGAGTTGACTGGCTAGTTGACTGAGTAGTAGTTACAAAATATTTTTCTTTCATTCATTCATTAAATTTTTGTTAAGAGCTTACTATGTGCTAGGCACTGTGCTAAGTTCTGGGGGATACAAAAAGAGTCAAAAGACAGTCTCATCCCTCAAGGAATTAATAATCTAACATATTTGATCATGCATCTCTATCAATATAATGTTGTTCTTGCTGCCTAATATATGTAATTTTACTTATTGTTACATAGATGTTCTACTGTACTAATTAGTATGAACATTATAAAACCTCAAAAATATAAATTAAATAATGTTGAGATAAAAATAAAATAGATATTTTATCCTACAGTGAATACAGACCCACTGGTGCTTACTGAGTAGAGAAAAGACATGATCAGATCTTTGCTTAGGGCAATCACTTCAGCAGCTGTGTGGAGGATGGATTGAAGCGGGTAGGGCAGAGACAAGTGGGGGCAGGTATCTATTAGGAGGCTTATTGTAATAGCTGAGGTGAAAGGTGATGAGTCTCTGAATTAGGGTGGTATCTGTGCAAGTATAGACAAAAGAGGCAGGTGCAAGAGATGTTTTGGTGGTAGAAATGACAAGTTTTGGCAACCAAGTAGGTATGTGGAATGCAGAAAAGTGAGGAGTCAAGGATAATGCCGAGGGTGAGAACCTGGGTGCTTAGAATGATGTTGCTATACTCAGCAGAAATATGGAAGTGTTCTATTTGGCCTCATGGCTTGGGTTAGAGTAAGGATCGAGGTTTGAGCAGTAACAGAAAATTGGTACTCAGGAATTTAGTACAGATATGAGCTTTATTACTACGTGGAACAGTATGTAGGCCCCCCAAAAGGCAATCCTTCCCTCTCTGCCCCTCTCCCCCCCCCCCCATCCCCTACTAATTAGTAAGATAGACAGAAATTTGGTCATGAAGGACAAGGGTCACTTTTCATGAAGAGATGTATATAGTAGGAATATCTCAATTGAAATGGGATCTGAGCAAAGAATTTTAAGCCAAATAAATAGGCTTATTTGAGAAAAGGTAACCAGTGCCAGATATGGGAGGAACATTCCTAATCAGATCTAGATGAGGAAGGGAAATTTGCCAGATCATTTATCTATACCAGACTTGGGAGTGAAAATTTCCTAATTGGGACCAAAAATTGGGTGATGATCTAAATGTGTAATTGGGGATCCCAGAAATGGTATCAGCTCATAGCCATTGCAATCAGCCAGAAACCTTGTCCAATCAGGAGCTGCAGTCCTTTACATACTTGACATAGGGTCAGAATTAGTCAAGACAATGGAAAATACAGGCTAGCTGTCATTGCTTATATGGTTGTTAGGACCACTTAGCCTAAGTGATTCCATTTTGGAGTCTGATCTCTTATAATCACAACATTAAACAATATATTTCTAAATACATGCATACCCTGTTTTATTGTGCTTCACTTTACTGTATTAGCATGTGCTCATATCCGTGTCACATTTTGGTAATTCTCAAAATTATAGAAACTTTTTCATTATTATTATATCTCTTATGGTGATCTGTGATCAATGATCTTTGATGTTATTATTGTAGTTGTTGGGGGGAGGGCAAGGTAACAAACTGAGCCTAAATTAGATGGCAAACTTAATTGATAAATATTTTGTGTGTTCTGATTGTTCCACCAACCTGCTGTTTCCCCATCTCTCTCTGTCTCTGTCTCTGTCTCTGTCTCTCTCTCTCTCCCCCCCTCAGGCTATCAATATTGAGGCAAGACCCTCCACCAGCAAAATAATTACAACTTGTTGAAGGCTGAAATGATGGTTAGCATTTTAGAACTATAAAGTATTTTAAAATTAAGGTATGTACATCATTTTTAAAGACAAAATACAATTGCACATTTAATAGGCTACAGTATAGTATAAACATAACTTTTCTATGCAGTAAGAAATCAAAAGCTTCACATGACTCACTTTATTGTGATATTCACTTTATTTTAGTGGTCTGGAACTGAACCCAAAATATCTCTGAAGTGTGTCTGTATCATAATTATCATGGACAATTTGCAAGTGATAACCCAAAGAACAGGGTGTGGTTCCTTGAGTAGCCTGTACAGCTGCTAGACCTTGCTTACCTCAGGTTAGTCTATAATTGTCCTTGGGGTCTGATACCTGGTGCAGCTACTAAGGAGGGGGGGAGACAGAGTGAGGACATGTTAAAGAGAAGTTAGTATGAACATGTGCTTTATTTACTATGTGTCAAGGAGTAGTTATGTTGCAAAGGATTCTATGACTGGGTATGGGTAGGAGGGTGGGATGTGACCCATCTTCCCACCCATATATTGGTTAATTACTGTAAGATAGATAAACACAGCACACAGGAGGGCTGCTAGCACAGGTTCAGACAGAAAAGACAATAAGACAGCTTCAAAGGGATTAATAATCTTACTTTATTCTAGTCTAGTCTTCTCACAAGTGTTGCTGATAATGGGAGCACAGCTTCTACAGCATTCCCTAATGACCCTTCTCACAGAAGCCAATGAGAAGGTGGACAACAACCTCTATATCTTGATGGGGTCAATTGAGACAGCACAGCTTGTGCAGCCCCCTAAATCCCCTCAAGCCTCAATAGGGGCCGGTTGAGGCAAACACAGATTTCTCCCAAGCCTTGATGGGGACCAGTTAAGGCACACACAGTATCCCAGCTTATGCATTCAACCCTAAGGATTCCCCACTCACTAACCAGTGCCCACATACTTTATAGGGCAACAGCCAAAGAAGACATATTGCCAGCAGTAGCTTCACAAGTTTACATCATCTCACCAGTGTATCTCACTGTGCACTTGCTGTGGATGTTTACAATGTAAGCACAAATGTTTATATTATTTGTCATTATATAATGCTGTGCAAGCATGGTAGAGATGTTTTGAACCATAATCCTAATATCTGGGAACGAGAGACTGTTATGGCCATGGATCCTGGGAAACTAAACTCTAAGAAAGAATAACAAAAATCCTCTTTACACACACTAAAATCCACCTTACTTACAATTACCTACTTCCATCAAGTCACAGTACCTGGGGGTCATTCATGTGATGGTCTCCACTTTGGAGAGGCAAGATGGAGTAGTGGACTCAAGAAGAGAAGTTCTGCCTCTGACACACATAGATTGTAAGATCAGGGGAAAGTAATCTTAGTGCTTTAGGTAATTATTTAAGACTTAAGTTGCAGATGAGTTTCTGGTCTGCACTGGAGAAAGGAATCACCATACTCAGAGTGTCCTACACCTATGACATCATAAATTCAAGCTTATACATCTCCTAATGGATTGTCATTTGTCCTTTATCTCCAGATTCTGATCTCTTCTTTGCTTTTAAGTTGTAGGTGTGCTCTTTCTCTGAAAACACACATCGTCTACACCAGAGATCAGCTCTACTCTAAAGTGCTGTAGCTGGATAGAATAATAGACTTGTTTTCCTTCTGAAAGCGAAATAAAAATATAGCCTTCCACCTAGGTGTCTTCAGAGCAAAGACACCTCTTGTGCCTTTTCCTTTCTCTGCCCGGATGCCTACTCTTGTTTGTTACTTTCCACAGGGAATCTAACTATTTTTTTAGAAAACCTGAAATATGCTCTCTTTACCCTTTCCTCCATCTCCTTATAGGAACACAGGTTGAGAGTTGTCAGGGGCCTTAAAAAACATTTAGTCCAAACCATTTCATTTTACTAATGAGGAAGCTGAAGACCAGAGATCATGTGACTTGATCAGGGTCACATAGATAGATGGTAAGTGGCAAAATGGATTCCACCTGTTGAAATCTTTCCTTTATTTCTAAGCCTAGTTCAAATACTTTATTGATCATCAGCTAGAATGAATTCAGATTTATCATAGCATTTTGTTTATATCTACGTAGTTACATTATAATTTGCATTATACTTAATTTTTTCTTTATCTCATATCACTTTCTAGATTGAAAATTTCTTGAGGGAGGGTCCCCTTTGCCAAAATCCAGGATCTTGCATTTGGTAGATGCTTAATAAAAGCTCATTAAGCTTATTTTTAGCACCTAGGGCCCACCTTCACATGTGGGTCCCCAAAATGTTGCCCCAGGTTTAAGACATATTTGGAGTATGGACCAATGTCCTCTTGAAATTATAGTTTACCTACCTCCACTGATACATACATACACACACACATAAATACATATATATTTTATAAATATATATATATATACATACATATATATATATATATATATATATAAAATGAGCCAACTAGAGGACTCATCAGTTCAAAACTAACAGCATTTAATTAAACAGGATAGCAATAAAATAACTAGGGAAATTCCCTCCTCCCTTTCACCCCATCCTTTGGGAGTAAACTCTCCAGGGCTTTAGTCAGGAATTTGACATAATATTGTCATCTCCAAATATGAAGGCAATATGGAAGTATTGGATGTGGAGCCAGAGGACCTGGGTTCAAATCCATTGCTTCCTTTGGGATGGTATGCAACCTCAAGAATTCTTTTAATCTTTCTGAGCCTCAGTTTGTTTCCTCCATAAAATGAGGAAACTGGGGAAAAAAATGAGGGAATTGGACTAATTCTTTCAGCTCTTCAGTCAAAATTTCGACTATTTCTTGTGGCCCTGAACTTTAAACTGGGAATGTGAATTCCGATGAAAGTTTGTCATATATTTGAAAGTATGTCATATATTTGAAAGTATGTATTTAAAGAAGAGGGAGAATAAAGTAATAGTAATATCTTTTGCTTATTTTTTTTCCCCTAGAATTCCCCAGTAGTTTTTCCAACTCAATTTCTTTCCAAGTCAATTGACCTCCTATTATATGTATTAAAAATACATATAAATGTTTTGTTGATGCTTTACAAATATCGATGTCATATTTCCCTCTCCCCCATGGTCTTTATAGAACTCTTGACAATCTAGCACAGGGGTGGGGAACTTGCAGCCTCGAGGCCATGTATGACCCTCTAGGTCTTCAAGTGTGGCCCTTTGACTGAATCCAAACATTAAAGAACAAATCCCCTTAATAAAAGAGTTTGTTCTGTAAAACTTGGACTCAGTCAAAAGACCACACCCAAAGACCTAGAAGGCCACACGTGGCCTTGAGGTTGCAAGTTCCCGACCCTTGGCTAGCACCATGACTATCCAGAGACATTGGGTTGAAGTCATAGGGCCTAGGGACCTTCACCAATCCCTGTTCTTTACCATCCCCCCCAATGATACCATCCCAAGTATCATTGCTCTGAGCTTGCCTGTTTCTTCAACAGGTGAACTAGGGTTCCAATGTGTCAATTCAACCCCTGCCCTCTGATTCCTGAGGAACAGTTCTGTTTTGGACTTTAATCTAAGGAATCTTCCAACAGGGAGCAAATGAGGAAGAAGCAGTTAAAAAGGACTCATGAATCATTATAGGACAGGAAATTTTATTCCCACATACAGAAAAGGGGATAAATAATCAAAGAATGCCTATAGTCTGTTGTGAAGCTGATAGTTAAGTCTCATTATGACATTTGCAATGGGGCTGCTCATTATCTGTTTTACATTTATATTATCATGAAGCCATTCTCTATTAATTCCCTTTTCTTCCCTCTTCTTCATCACATAGCATTCATATTTCTTCTGCAACTAGTTCCTTCTGCACCCTTGTCGTACAGGAAGAGGTCGTTTTACTCCTTACCAAGGCTAATTCCTCTACATGCACAAGTGATCCCATTCCATTCTGCCTCTTGATGGCCCCTTCTGTCATCCTTACTTCTCAGTCACTTATCTTTAATCTCTCCCTATCCACTGGCTCCTTTCCTGTTGCCTGTGTCTCCCCCAATCTTCAAAAAACCTCACCTGATCTTCCCAGCCTGTCTAATTATCATTCTGTCTCTTCTGCTCTTTGTGGCTAAACTCCTTAAAAAGGCCATCTACAATAGGTGCTTCTACTTTCTCTCCTTTCACTCTCTTTATAATCTTTATAATCACACCCTTTATAATCTTACTTCTTACCTTATCATTCCATGGAAACTGCTACCTCCAAAGTTGCCAGTGATTTTTAATTGCCAAATGTATCGGCCTTTTCTCAGTTTTCGTTCTTTTTGACTTCTTTTTAGCTTTTGATACTGTTGATCACTGTCTTTTCCTGGATACTCGCTTCTCTCTAGCTTTTTGGAATATAACTGTAATTCTTCTCCTATTGGTCAGATCACTCCTTTTTTCTGTTTGCTGGATTTCCCTTCTTTTCCAGGTCATAACCCCTACATTGGCTACACTATCTTCATTTCTCTTTGAGAGCCAATTTAACTGCACTGTCTTTTCTTGAATCCTTTGCCCCTTAATCTTATTGAAGATTTTGCCCTTCCAAACTCTAGTCTTGGATTAAGCCCATCATCTGCTGCCTTCAGTCTACTCACAAGCTACAGACTGAAGCTGGAGAAAATCAGGAAACCATGGTGACTGGGTTCGCTACAATTTTTTTTTTTGCCTTTTGGAGGGGGGAAGGCAGGGCAATTGGGGTTAAGTGCCCAAGGTCACACAGCTAGTAAGTGTCAAGTGTCTGGGGTCACATTTGAACTCAGGTCCTCCTGACTCCAGGGCTCGTGCTTTATTCAACGTGCTACCTAGCTGCCCCCACTACAATTTTTTTGTTTCATAATCTCAAGTGGACCCTCACTGTAGCGATCAATCCTTTTACACTTCCTGAATTGATTAATTAATTAATCTTACCACAGTGGCTTTTCCCAAACATTTTCATCCTTTTTAAAATCTCTTTCAGCTCCCTCTCCCCACCCTCTCAACTGAGGACTTTGCCTTATATTTCACTGAAAAACACTGAGGCTATTTGCCATGAGCTCCCTCTTCTTCACTGTTCCTCATTTCACATTACTCAGATGTCTTCTGCCACTATCTCCTCTACCCCCATCTCACATGAAGAGGTGACTCTTTTTCATGCCAAGGCAAACCCCTCAACATGGCCAAATGATCGCATTCCGTCCTGTTTTCTCCAACAAATTTTCCCCTTTCTCATCCCTACTTTTTTACTAATCTTCAATTGCACCTGTATACTGGTGGCTTTCCTAGAGCCTACAAATATGGCCATGGAAGTTTTGTGCAAGGCAAAACTGTACTGCAATTTTAAGCTTTGAAAAAGAGGCTTAAAACTACACCAAGCCTTTTGAGACTGGAAAGTTTCACTGGAAAGAAAATTAAGGGTGTTGAGAACTTCTTTTCCCCATTCTTTGTCTTATACTACTCAGATGCCTTCTGCCACTGTTTTCTCCTTCACTCTTGTTTCACATGAAAAGGTGACTCTTCTCCTTGCAAAGGAAAATTTATGTTCAACTGATTCCATCCCATCCCATTTTCTCCATCAGTTCATCTTCTGTAGTGTAATTTCTTTCTCACTAGTCTTCAATTGTTGCCTGTCTACTGGTTGCTTCTTTACTACCTACAAATACGTCCATGTCTCTCCCATCTTCAAGAAACCCCTCATTTGATCCATCCATTCTTGCTGGCCGTCATCCTATGTGTTTCCTCTCTTTTGTGCTTAAGCTCCATGGGAAAGCTTTCTGCAATAGGTATCTCCACTTCGTTTCCTCTCACTCTTCTCTTAACTCTCTATAGTCTGGCTTTCAGCTTCAGCATTCAACCAAAACCACCCTCCAAAGTTACTCATGATCTCTTTGGTGCAAATTGAATTGTGCTGTGGGATGGTGTGTTATGGGTGTTCTGTTTCTATCCACGTAGCTTATGTATGTTCACATAGGTCTGTCTAGAGGTAGCTTGAAGGGAAGTAGGAATAGGTATTTCTAGTTGGAGGAGGAGTTCCACCTCCCTTCACTAAAGGAGACTTTGATTCCTTCCAGGAGAGGAAGTAGGAAATTGGGGCCAGAGGTGGATCATTCTCTCCTCCTCAGAGAGAGAGGGGGGTACCATGCTAGAATTATATCTATCTGTTCTCTTAAATATCATTAGTCTAGGGGAAGTAATTTCTGGGTTCAATCTCAACTTCTGATTGCTATTGTTTAATGGGGAAGAAGTGTATCAAGCAATATGTAGTATACCAAAGCATGGCTCCCTTTCCACCAGATGCTAGTTCCATAAATAGCAAATAGCAAAGACCCATTTCTCCAAGTCCATAGGAAAGAAGAAATCAGAGAAACTGAACATAGGGGAATATATACCAGGTAATATAGAACTCTCCTATTGGGAGACATATCACTTAGCTCAATTAAGCGAGTCCCAGATCTCACCCAAAGGAGAAATTCCCCAAAGTCTCTCTTGTAACAAGTTGGGAATGGGGATGTCATATAGACTGTTTCTATACATGTCAACTTCTTCCCAGAGTCTTTCTCTTCCTTCATGGACCTAAAGAGAGGTTGGAAGCATGCATTTCTCTTAACAGTGGAAGCCAGAAGAGTCCAGATCTCTCTTTTCACTCTCACCAACTCCTTTTGTCCCTCTTGAGGCATGGGTCATTGAGTATTCAATCTCCACTAATGAGTACAGAGTTCCACACAATTGGCACTTTGATCCTTATGTACCAGTCTTTTGTCAGTCTTCATTGTTATTGATCTCTCTGCAACCTTTGACACTATCTATCACCATTTCCTTGATACTGTTTTCTCACTAGTTTTCATGACACTGCTTTCTGACTATCTTTCTGACCACTACTTCATTGTTTCCCTTGAAGGATCTTCATCCATATCATGCCCACTCTATCCTGGGCCCTTTTCTCTTCTTCCTTTATACACTGATTCCATCAACTCCCATGATTTCAATGATTATCTCTATACAGATGATGCCTAGATTTACTTGTCCAGCCTCACATCTCCAACCGCTTGTTAGACATCTCAAACTAGATGTCTTGCAGACAACGTAAATTCAAAATTTCCAAAACCAAACACACCTTTTCTGCCAAACACTCACCTCTTCTGAACCTTCCTATTGCTGTTGAGGCTACTTCTGCCCTCTCTGTTGCCAAGGCTTTCAATCTAGGTGTCTTAACTCCTCATCTTCCCATCACCTCCCTATATCCAATTAGTTGTTGAGTCCTAGCATTTTCATCATTTCTCCTGTGTGTCCCCTTCTCTCTTCTGACACTAATCACTCTGGTACAGGCCATCATCATCTTATTCCTCGACTATTTTAATAGCCAGCTAATTGGTTTCAATTAGTTCTTCTGAATCAGATAAATGGAGTTCAATTGAAGTTTATAGTTGGTATTATGAATAGTATATGAAAAGAGCAAGTTCTATTAGCTCTCTTCTCACCTAAAAACTTATGAAGATGTTTTCCTCAACGCAGTAGGTATGAATAAATGTTTGTCAGATTTAATTAAATTGTATTTAAATTGGGATTGATTATCTTCTTTTCTTCCTATTGTATCTGTCCCCAGGATTTTGTCTCTATCCCTGGAGCACTTTGAATGTCTGGTATGTGAAAGAAGCACTCTAGAATGAAGATGAAAAAATATAGAAATACAGTTTGAACATCGGAAGTTCGAATATGTAAAGTAATTTTAGCATGTAGCTTACAACCAATGTCCATTGTTTACTAGTTTGGCCTACTAATCGTACTGGAGGCGTGGCTGGCTAGGCATTCCTCAATACGGCATAATACTTATTTTTAACTAAACGGAAATTGGTGTTGTCAAGCGTGCACTTTCTGAACAGCTCTCAGAACTAGGTTAAATCACTAAATAGTACAAAGAATTGCAAACACACCTTTGTATAGTTGTTACTCTTTCTTAATTGCTTCTAAACATTGCTTGGGATTTGAACCATATAATACAAAAGGATTACCTGTAGTGACTGATCATTATTTTGAGAGTGAGTAGGGATTTTCAATGGAAAAAAAGTGGCAAAGAGTTTTTTTTATTTCAGTTGCTGATTGTTAAGCCCTCAGAACTTCAGACAGTATCAGAAAAGGGACACTTTTTTGTCTGTTTGCTTGTTCATTTCTTTGCTTCTACTTTTTTAAAATGGACAGAGTAATGTTTAGGATTTTAGGTATGATTTCGTTCCTTCTTTTACATATCAATTAATTTACTTCTATTGATATTTTGCTTATAATTTAAAAACACAGCTTCAGAGTTTAAATATATTTGTGCATACATACATATGTGTATATGTGTGCATAAACATATATATTGCTCACTGTTTCTGGCTGTTTACAGGCAACACAGTTAGTGTCAAGAATCTGAAGCCTTGGGCTGCCGTAAATCAGGGTGCCCTTGTTCTTTGTTCAACTGGGTCTTGAAAGCTGAACTGCTGTTGTCCTAGACAGATTGCCTTTCATGGAAACAATATAAGAAGGAATGCTGGACTTCCCTCATACTCATGTATGTCTTGTAATGTTTGTTTTTAGTTATATTGTTACTAAACCTAACCCCTCACAAGGACAGGCCAGATCTTTGTTTCTGGCACTCAGACTGTAGTGGCTCTCTCAAGCATTAATGATTTTTACAAGTATGCTAGAAATTAGAAAACAAGGCTTCTCTTCTCCCCTTCTTGTGCCCACTCACCCCGCCTCCACCACTCTTTGTCCTTTTAAAGGACTTCAATGAAAGCAGCAGCATGTAGTAGATGGAGCGCTGGACTTAAAATTAGGAAGACTTGAGTTCAAATTCTGTCTTTGACACTTATTAGTGGGGTTCACTGCGGACAAGGCAGTTTCTCTGGGTCTCACTTTATTCATCCTAAAAAGAAGATAATTTTATCTGTAGTAATTACCTCCCTGCATTCTTATGAGGTTAAAATGAGATAATGTATGGAAAATGCTTTGCAGACTTTAAAAGTACCAAGTAAATGTCAGTTATTTTTATGATTTACCGTATCATTTCCCAATCTTAAATAGGTTTTCTCTGTCAACTTCAGCATGCACATGAGTGCGTGCACACACACATACATACACACATATACAGCTATTCTTTTAATCCTTTTTGAAAAGTACACTTCATTTAAGTATACTCTAATAAAAATGAGTTAATTTTCATTTGCTTTTGTTCAACTATAATTTTTTAAAATTCGTATGTATTTTACATGCCTTCCTCAATCACTTGATTGAGAAGAGGCTTTATTTTGAGTTAAATGAGGCTAGATTATCAGGATTTGATTTGTCAGGATTGTCAACCAGTATCCCTTTATTAAGAATATATGGAGAGAGGAATTAGAATATTTTAGATTATATACACATGTATATGTACATATATGCATACATGCATACAGACACATATATACATGTATATATGTGTATGTGTACACATATACATATATACATACATACACACATACATATAATTTTAGGGAAATCCAAATGCCTAGTGGCTTTACCAATTTTCTTGTCATTTGTAAAAACATAACTAAAACAGAAGTTGGTTCAGTTGCAAATACATATGTAGCAAACACATTTTGCTAGGGTCTATCATTAAGAATTATAAGCATGCTAAACTTCTATGAGACAAATACAGTCCCATTACACAAACCAGGGAAAGATGAATAAGAGAAAGAAGACATAGACAAAATTTACTAGTGAGTATTGATGGTACAATGCTAAATAAAATGTCATCAAAACAACTAGTTAATATCTGAGGCTGGATTTGAACTCAGGTTTTCCTGACTCCAGGGTCACTGCACCACCTAGGTGCCTCCTGAATTTACAATTTGTCTCAATTCTTTGTCACTTATTGTGTACTGCTTTATATTCTAACTTACTTCTTTATACTATAATTCTTATCTCTACAACTAAGCTGTTAGCTCCTGGACAGCAGGGACCATGACCTCTGCTGCTATGTATTCTCCCTCAGTGCTTCATACAGTGGCTTCTTCCTAGTAAGAGCTAAACAAATGCCTACTGATTATGGGGTATTGGGACCAGAACTGAGATTTCATTGGTTTAGGAACTCCTGGGCTAGGAAATTCCCTTTATCAATACAACTAGTCACCTCGGGTGCACTTTATAGTTTTAAAGTTGCCTGGAGCAATGAGAGGCTATATAACTTACCCAGGATCCCATCATCAGTATGTGTAAGAGATGAATCTTGAAGCCAGGTCTTTCTGACTTCAGGAACTGACACCTAGGAAAGACCTTAGTTTAAGAAGGTCAAGGTCTCCCATTGCATCCAGGGCCATCACCAGTCATCCTAAGCTATGTCTTGCCACTGGACTCCAATGAGTCTGGAGGAGAGAGTGAGGCTGGTGACTGTACAGCTCGGCCTCACTAAAATCCAATTCACTTGCAAGTCAAGATATCACCTTCCTGATGTCATTGGTCCTCTTTGAGAACAAAGAACAAACAATAACAATCAGCAAAAAGATTAGAGCAGGGTATATTAAAATTATTCACTATGACAAGGTTAGATCTCTGTTTTACTACTGTTGTTTGTCCTTCAGTTAACATCACAGGTGATGTCTTGACTTGAATGAATTGGATTTAAGTAAGGCGGAGATGTATGAAGTTGTCAGCCTCACTTTCTTTTCTTGAGTCACTGAAGTCCAGTGGCAAGAAACAAGTCAAGACAGGCAATGGCCCAGGATGCAGTGGATGACCTTGGTGTCTTTGATGCCTGATTCTGCTGTAAGTGCTCCACAGCACCTGTTTCAACCGTCTTCATGGCTATTGGAACAAATTATTCTCATCTACCCATTTTGACAGGGAAAGTTTTCACATGCTTAGGGTAAACATCCCCCTAATTCATCAACAGGTTTGAGGCCTATTGGTTACCCTTACCCTAGTGTAGCCTTTCTACCAAGACAGTTTACTGGAATGTGGCCATTGAGTATGCTACAGTTTCTTGGAGTCATAGGTGAGAGCTGGGTGAATGTGGACACCCAAGGTGGATAAGCAGGCCTGAAAAGGGCTCAGCAAGCTCTCACACCAGAGGTGCTAGTCCTCCCTGAACACCCCATACAGCCCAACCATAGAAAAATAACAAATATAATAAATCATATTAATAACAAAAGTCATATGATTATATCAAGAGATGTAGAAAAGATCTTTGACAAAATTTATCATTCATTTATGTTAATAGCACTAAAAAATGTTGGAGTAAAAAAGGCCTTTCTTCCATATAATCAGAAATATCTATTTAAAAATAAGAAGTAGCATTATTTGCCACGGAGAAACATTAGAAACTTTTTCAGGAAGATCAGGAGTAAAGCAAGGAAACTCATTGTCTCCTCCATTATTTGGTATAGTACTAGAAATAATAGCTATAGTAGTAAGATAATAAAAATAAATTTTGGGAATTAGTAGAGGCTAAGAGGTATGGAAATTGTCTCTATTTGCAGATGCTAGAGGCTTGCTTAAAAAATCCCAGAGGATGAAAAAAATTAATCAATATAATTAATAATGTCAATAAAGTAGAGGGATATGAAATAAATCCAAAAAAATCACTAGTATTAAATATCTGATAATCAGCACACATAGGACTTATATAAATGCAACCACAAAACAGTATTAATACAATGGCCAATATTAGCAATGTAATACTAAAATTAAAAGAATAAATCTTTCATTACTGCTAATGTCTCACCTCCCTACCTCCCCCCTGGAAATACTCTTTATAAAGGGATTTGTTTGAATGGCTTGACAGAATACATCTGCTGGGTCAAAATTAAATGGGTCAATAATTTTTTAAAAAATACTTAAAGGACATTTAAAAACTAAAAGAGTACTTCAGTACTGTTAAGACCTTTGCAATTAGTTGCACCCACCTCTCAACTATTTGAGTTAAGGGAACAGAATCATAAGTAGGTGTTAAAAGTGTATACAGCAAAAATCATTTGGATTAGACTTGGAACACAAGACTTTTGGTACATTTGTCTTCCTATTTATAATTAAATTAAAATGAATTTGAATTTTCCAAGCACAAATTATTGAAAGAAGGAAGAAGTAGCTCAGAAATTTGTTCAGTATTGGGGGATTATTCTACAATGAAATTTAAGTCATCTATGGAGAGCAATATAAGAAAATTTTGAAATTTTGGTGACTTTTTCTCCATTTGAAATAAAACTTGAAAAAACAAGTTATAAATAAAACTCTTTGGATTTTTTTTCCTTTATGTTCTAGTGGTACTTTAAATAAATTATTTCTGTCATGTCCTAATAAGTAATCCTTTCCCAATAGGATCTTCCTAGTAAAAAAGAAGTACAGTCACAAAACAAATTGACACATTGATCTTGTCTAACAAACAAATGCTTCATCCTGCACTTATAGAATATCTGCCAAATGGATCAAGATGTGCTGACTCATCAAGCATCTGAATTTATTATAGGTTACTGAATTGATTGGACTTCTGTTGTCTTTTAGTATTGTTTCCCTTAACACTGGTGTGTTTATCGTGTATGTTGCTTTCTCAGTTCTGCTAATTTTGTATTTCATCAGTTCATAAAAGTCTTTCCAAATTTTTCTGAATTCTTGATGTCTTATGGCACAAAACTTTTACATTCCATTAGTTAATAAACCAGTTTTCTCCATTATTACCTTAATCTACTTTTCTCACAGATTTCCCCTGTCAGCATATTACTTGCCAATCAGTTTCTAGGTATCATTTGTGTGCAGTAAGCCATCCTAGGGTGGTCTTAGCTTCCTGGTCACATTTTCCTTTAGTCACCATGTTGACTTAAATCCAATTGACCAAACATTTATTAAGCACTTTGTGTAACTGGGTATTGGGAATACTAAGACAACAGTAAAACAGTCCCTGTCCTTATGTTTCATCCTACTCAGGAGCCATTTTGACTAAATTTTAATTTTTTTGACTTTCCTGCTTATAAGTGTAACTGCATTTTCTACCTCCTGAATTCCATGATTAACAACTTAACAGTTTTATCATACCTTCTAGTTAATATCTCCCCCACCCTTCCTGAGGAATCTAAACTTAAGCTACATTCCAGAGCTACTACATATTCCAGAAATATGCAAGGTCATCCTGTTGGTTATTTTTTTTTGTTTTTGAAATAATGACTGGTCAATTGTTTTTGGGAATAACAGCTTTATAAGATGGCAGGTGAGATTGACCGTTCACCTGGGCTACTTATTTTTGAGTTTTGAGGTCAGTTGTATAAGAAGTGGAAGGTGGAACTGGCACTATGATTTCATCAATGGAGGAAACTGCCAGTGTTTTAAGTTCCCCCTACCTACGCAGATCATCCAACTACTCTTCTGTAACTTAGAATCTTAGAGAGTTACTTGGTTGGTTAAGTGACTTGTCTAAGATCAGACTGTGTGTGTCTGTATCATGATTTAAACCCAAGTGTTCCTAATTCCAACTCCAGCCATCTATTCACTATACTATAACAACTTTCAGAATCCTTAAAAAAATGCTTAAAATTCATAATACTTAAAAATACAGTGGATTTATGGAAAACATAAGCAATTTGATGTTGTTACAATTAGATATTATCATAAGGAGAACAAATTCAGGGAACTTATTTGCCATGTGATGTTGATTTGCCACCATTTAACTTCTGCTTGCAGGGAAACAGACCCATGATCTCCATGTCATGAGATACCAGTAACTTCTGGCTCTGTTCCTCAAATGCAACCAAAACACTTCAGAAAGCATAGACAATGACTATTTTTAAAACATTTTATTTTAAAACTTTAAATTCTGGATTCTTTCCCTTCCTCCCTCATCTCCAACCTTTGCTGGGAAGATAAGCAATTCAATATAGGTTGTACATGTGTAGTTATGCAAAACATTTCCATAGTGGATATATTGTGAAACACTGACTATATTTCTCTCCATCCTATCCCCCCTCACTTGTTCTATTCTCTACTTTGTCCCTGTCCCTTTACAAAAGTTTGTGCTTCTAACTACCCTCCCCCCAACCTGCCCTCCCCTACATCATCCCCCCTCTCATCCTCTTCCCCCCTACTCTCCTGTAGGGCAAGATACCCAATTCAGAGTGTATTTCATTCCCTCCCTAAGCCCAATTCAATGAGAGAAAGGTTGACGCATTCCCTTTTGCATTTCTGTTCTTCCCCTCCATTGTAACAGCTAATTATTGCCTCTTTTATAGGAGATAATTTGCCCCATTCTGTCTCTCCCCATCTCCTCTCATTATTTTCCTCTCTAACCTCTCAATTTCACCTTTTAAATATCATCCTTTCCTATTCAATTGATCCCGTGTCCTGTATATAGGTCGATGTATACCTGTAGACATATATATATATATATATATATACACACTTACATATGTATTCATATGCATATATACTCTCTTATGTAGACATATATGTATGTATACATATACATATATACACACATATATATATATA
>CM053590.1:138846157-138868641 GCA_028646515.1 Pseudochirops corinnae
TCCTGTGTTATTCTGATTGTGTTTCCACAGTACTCAAATTGTTTCTTCCTGACTGCTTGTAATATTTTCTCTTTGACCTGGGAACTCTGGAATTTGGCTATGATATTCCTAGGAGTTTTCTTTTTGGTATCTTTTTCAAGAGATGATTGGTGAATTCTTTCAATTTCTATTTTGCCCTCTGGTTCTAGAATATCAGGGCAATTTTTCTTGAGAATTTCTTGAAGAATGATTTCTAGGCTCTTTTTTTGGTCATGGCTTTCAGGTAGTCCAATAATTTTTAAATTGTCTCTCCTTGATCTATTTTCCAGGTCAATAGTTTTTCCAGTGAGATATTTCACATTACCTTCTATTTTTTCATTTGTTTAGATCTGTTTAATAGTATATTGCTTTCTCATAAAGTCATTAGCTTCCATTTGCTCCAATCTAATTTTGAAGAAATTATTCTCTTTAGTGAGTTTTTGAAATTCCTTTTCCATCTGGCCAATTCAGCTTTTAAAGAAATTCTTCTCCTCATTGGTTTTTTGGACCTTGTTTGTCATTTGAGTTAGTCTATTTTTTAAGGTGTTATTTTCTTCAGTGTTTTTTTGGGGGTCTCCTTTAGCAGGCTGTTGACTAGCTTTTTATGATTTTCTTGCATCATTCTCATTTCTCTTCCCAATTTTTCCTCCACATCTCTTACTTGATTTTCAAAATCCTTCTTGAGCTCTTCCATGGTCTGTAACTAATTCATATTTTTCTTGGAAGTTTTTGATGTAGGAGTTTTGACTTTGTTGTCTTCTTCAGGTTCCATATTTTGATCCTTTTTGTCCCAAAAAAGGATTCTGTGGTCTCACTGTACTTCCTCTGCTTGCTCATCTTGTCAGCCAATTACTTTACTTTTCAGCTCTTTGCCACGGTAGAACTTTGTTTCCAGAGTGGAGAGAGCTGTGTCCCAAATTGCTGGGGTTTTCACCGTTGTCAGAACTATGGGGAGGGCACCCTCTTTACAACCACCACAAGCTCTGACACAGTGGCCCCATACCTCAGGACCACCATCCAAGACTGCAACCCAGATTCAAGCAGGTCAAAGCAAGAGTGATTACCCTCTGAATGGTTGCTTGGTCCCCCTATGATCTACAGGCCAGGAGCTCTGGAGGCAGCCATGTGGTAGCTGCTGCAGCCACCTCTCACCCCAGGGGGAGGGCCCAGACTGTGCTCTTTTGGCACCCAGTTCCAACAGAGTTCCCCACTGCCCTTTCACTTTCTGTTTGGCATTTATGGGTTGAAAAGTCTGGAAACCAGAACAGCTGCTGGTGATACACTCTCCTGAAGTCTGCTCCAGGTGATCTGGGCTGCTGGTTGGCGCTGCCCTGGGTCTGGGCCGGCATGGCTCATGTGGGACTGTGCTCAGCTCCCAGCTCAGTGTGATAGATCCTTCCTGTCAGCCTGCCAGGCTACCTTCAGCAGAAGATTTGTTTCTCTCTGTCACTTTGTGGATTCTGAGGTTCTAAAATTTGTTTAGAGTCATATTTTACAGGTATTAGAGGTGGTTGGTACAGGAGGTTAAGCAAGTAAATAAATAAAACAGTTCCTACCCTCAAGGATCTTATATTCTAATAATTGTAAAGCTCTTAGCATAGTGTCTAGCATATAATAAATGCTGTATAAATGTTAGCTATTATAATAATTATTATTTATTACTGAGAAGCAGCATATACACAGACTAGTGTGTTACAATGAAGGTAGAAACAGGATTTATCTGAAGAGAACAATGTGAAACACCTCACAGAAACACCTCACCATCCAACATAAATTCAGTAAAAAGAAATATTAAAGAAGATGAAAGCAAGGCTAAGAATAATAGCTGAATTCAAGAGCATGATATGGTCCTGTAAAAGTCATGTTAGGAATGCTAAAGCTTTAGAAGGACCTGAGGCTGGTAAGCTCGAGATAAAAAGAAGGATTTTTGTTTATTTTTTTAAAGTTGTATTAAAAGAAAAGAAGGCTCAGTGAAGAGATAGGACCTTTGCTGGGAGTGGATGAGACAGTGATATCTGAAAAGAGAAAGAAGGAAGAGCTGCTAAATTCCTTATTTTGCTTCTTTTTTCTCTGCCAGGAAGAATTACCTTTGTATTGTAAATAATAGAAAAAACATGACTAATAGAGTTGGTGCTCAAGATAAAAAAGGAGAGAATTACAGCACCTAGTTGTCCTTGTTGAATTCAAGACATCTGACCGGGATGAACTACATCATAGGGTACTGAAAGAACAGTCAGAAGTGATTGATGAATTACTGTCAATGAGATTTGAAAGGACATGGGAAATGGAAGGAAGACTGCAAGGAGAGATAAGGGCATATGTTCCAGTTTTCAAAAGAAGAGAGCAGTACATGCAAGCTATAAACCAGTCCCTGTGAGTTTGACTCTGCTTCCTGGGATAATTCCAGAGCAGATATTAAGTAGATGTTTGGGGAATATTAGAACCCTGGACCTGGAGTCAGGAAGATGTGAGTTCAAATCTGGCCTCAAGACACTTATAAGCTGTGTGACCCTGGGCAAGTCACTTAATCCTGTTTGCTCAGTTTCCTCTGTAAAATGAGCTGGAGAAGGAAATGGCAAACCACTCCAGTATCTTTGCCAAGAAAACCCCAAATGGGGTCATGGGGAGTCGGACATGTCTAATCCACAAAACAACTACAGAAAATATCTACAAAGGGAATTGGTGATTACAAAGAACCTATGTGACTTAATCAAGAACAGGTCATGCCAGGATAATCTCATTTCCCCGTTTGACAGAACCGCTAACCTAGCAGATGCTCTATACATACACTTTACTTCAATTTTAGCAAACATTTTGACAAAGTATCATATTAATTACTGTTGTCTAGTGGATGAAGAAATATAGATTAAATCATAAAAGAAGTAAATGGATTTAGACCAGGCTGGTCCAACATCAGTAGTTAGTGGTTCAATATCAGTGTAGCAGAAGATCTCCAATAGAGCATCTCAGGGAGCTATACTTTACCTGGAACATTAAGTGCCTTTAGCAATGACTTGGATAAGGGCTTAGATGGCATGCTAATCAAATCTGCAGATGACACAAAACTAGGAGGGATAAATTAACACAGTGCATGATGAAGTTAAGATCCTAAAGGATCTTCATAGGCTAGAGCAGTGAGCTGAATCTAAGAAGATGAAAGTAGGGATAAATATGATGTCTTACACTCGAGTGTAAGAAAAGACAAGGGAATAAGCATTTATATCACACTTGCTATGTGCTGGTATCCATGATAAGTGCTTTACAAATATCTCATTTGATCCTCTGTGAAACAGGTATTGTTGTTATCCCCATGTTACAGATGAAGAAACTGAGGCAAGCAGCAATTAAACGACTCACCCAGGGTTACACTGCTAGTAAACGTCTGAAGCTGGATTTGAACTTAAGTCTTCCTGACTCTAGTCCACCCACAGTTCTACATGGCTGCTTCAAAAAATTCATCTTTCCAGGAATAAGATGGTAAAGGCACAGTTATATAGCAGTTCTGGAAAAGGTCTGAGGGCTTTAATGGACTTCAGTCTTGACAGGAACATGATGTGGGCAGCCAAAAAGGCTAATGTGATCCCGGGCTGCATTCTCTAGGAATAGAGAGGTGATAGGTCCATGCCCACGTCAAATATCATTTGGAGTATTATATTCAGTTCTAGGCACTACAGTTTGAGAAGGATGTAGGAGGCAACATGATATTATGGCAAGGTCATCTTCCCTGAAGCCAGGAGACCTGTGATGAAATCTTACCTCTGACACTGACTGCTTGTATGACCCTAGGTAAGTCAATCTCTCCTAACCTCAGTTTCTGTATGTGTCAAAAGAGGGAGTTAATGGACTTACTGGCTTCTGAGATTTGCTCTAGCTCTGAATCTATGATCCTGTAATAAGTTAGAAAGTGTCCAGAGAAGGGCAACCAGGATAGTGAAAGGGCTTGTGTCTGCATCATATGAAGATTAGTTGATAGAGCTGGGTAAATTCAGCCTGGAGAAGAGAAAACTGGAAGAGAAGTATTTGAAGGATAGCCAAATTAAGGGGTCAGATTTCTTCTGTTTAGTCCTAGAAAACAGAGGCAGGAGCCACTGGTAGAAGTAAAAAAGAAGCAAATTTAGGTTAGATATCAGGGAAAATTTCCCAACATTTCGTAATTAGAGCTAACTAAAAGTGGAATGGGAATAGCTAGGTGGTGCAGTGGATAGAGCACTGAATATGGAGTCAGGAGGACCTGAGTTCAAATGTGGCCTCAGACACTTACTAGCTGTGTGACCTTAGGTAAGTCACTTACCCCTGTTTGCCTCAGTTTCCTCATCTGTAAAATGAGCAAGAAATGACAAAACACTTTGCCAAGAAAACCCCCGAACTGGGTCATGGAGAGTCAGACACAACTGAAAACAATTCAATTACAACAAAAAGTGGAATGAATTACCTCTAAAGGTGGTGGATTTCCTCTCCTTGGAGATCTTTGAGCAGAGACTGGACAACCATTTGTTGGATGTATGATAGTATAGATTCTTTTAGTATTTGAGTCTGATTAGCTGACCCATGAGGAGCCTTCCAGCTCTCAAGTTCTTTGATTCTATAAAATACAACAACCTCCCCCCCCCAAAAAAAAAAACCCATCACAGTAAATATAAATGATATTTTGGGAGGCATAGAGCACCACAGCTGGAAGGTATTATTGTGGTAGGAGGTGATACTTGAGCTGAGCCTTGAAGAGAGTTAGGGATTTCAGGAGTTTCAGGTGAAGAGAGAGAGCATTTCAAGTATGGGGGACAGACACTCCTGTGCAAAGGCATGAAAGAGGGAGATAGACTATCATTTATGGGAACTGTAAATAGACCAAGCTGGCTGTAACAGAGAACACAGAAGGGAGAGGCATATGAAATCAGGCTGAGAAGATACAGTAGAGCCAGGATGTTAAGCGGTCAGCAAGTCAATAAGCATTTATTAAATCCCTATTACATGGCAGGTGTTGTGCAAAGCATACTTAGAAACAGCTAGGTAGTTCAGTGGTTAGAATACTGGGACTAGACGCAGGAAGACATGAGATCAAAACCTTAGACACTTGATAGTTGCGTAACCCTGAGGCAGTCACTGTCTGCCTGCCTCAGATGCTTCAACTGTAAAAAGGGGGATAATAACAGAACCTACCTCTGAGGGTTGTGAGGATCGAAGTGCTTAGCCAGAAACCAGTAGATACTTAATAAATGCTTCCTTCCTTCCTAAGCACTAGAGCTACAAAGAAAGGCAAAAAAACCCTCAAAACAAAAAACCCAACACAAAAACCAAACCTCACACCAAAAAAAACCCCAATCCCTGCTCTCAAGAAATGTACATTCTAATGGGTGAGACAGTGTGTAAATATTTAGGTATACACGAGATATGTGTGTGTGTATATAAATACATATACACACATATATGTATACATACACATTGTATGCATATACACACATATGGGGAAGACTAATATTAGCATCGGAAGCAATAAGAAAGGCTTCTTGCAAAAGGTGATATTTGAAATGAATCTTGAAGGAAGCCAGGGAAGCTTACAGATTGTGGCTTGTCCTTTGGTCTTAAAGAGGACCAATAACATCAAGGGGTTGATGTCTTGACTTGCAAATTAATTGGATTTAAGTGAGGCATGGACGTGCAAAGTCATCAGCCTCACTTTCTCCTCCTGAGCCATCTGGGTCCAGGGGCAAGACATAGATCAGATGACTGGAGATGGAGGGGGAACATTCTAGGCATGAAGAAATGGCCATGAGACATGGAGTACCATGTTTAAGGAACTATGTCAGTCAATGTAGCTGTATTATAGAGTAAGGTGAATAATATTGGAAAGGTAGTAAGGGATCATGTTACGAAGAGCTTTGAATGCCAAGCAGAGGCATTTATATTTCATCCTGGAAGTAAATGGTAGCCACTAAATATCCTTGGTCAAGGGTGGTGTGGCATGGTGTGTGTATACCTTAATTTAAAAATGCTTCATAGTTTTAAAATGCTATACCTTACCTGTCTATACCTTAATTTTAAAATTAAATTTAAAATACTTTATAGTTTTAAAATTAAATTTTATTATTTAGAAAAATCACCTTGGCAGTTAAGTAAAGAATAGCTTGGAGTGTAGAGAAGAATTTGTATCTCTTAGAGGTGATGGGGAACTACTAAAGCTTTTTTAAGTAAAGGAATGACATAGTCAGATCTATGTTTTTTGTTGGTTTCTTGTTTTTGCTTTTTGGAGGGGAGAGGGCAGAGCAGTTGGGGTTAAGTGACTTGCCCAAGGTCACATGGCTAGCAAGTGTTCAGTGTCTGAGGCTGAATTTGAACTCAGGGCTTCCTGACTCCAGGGCCAGTGCTCTATTTACTGAGCCACCTAGCAGCTGCCAGATCTGTGTTTTAGAAGTGTCAATTTAACAGCTGTATGGAGAAGGGATTGGAGACAGGAGAGCTTCCAGCAGAGCCCAATTAGGAGTCAACTGTAATAGTTTAGGAGAGAGGTGTTGAGGCTGTGTGTTAAAGTGGTGGTCAATTAAATGGAGAAAAAGAGTTGAGTGTGAAGAATGTTTCAGAGGTGACAAACAGCCTAGCTGAAAGGGAGGATTTGTATCCCAAAGAAGAGCTGACTGTATTTGTACATGTGCTCAACACTCATTTATAAGGCAAAAAGATAAAAAAAAGGCAACCCCCCCAAAACAAATCTGACACAAAAAACAAACCCAAAACCAAAAATAGAACCAGTCCCTGCTCTCAAGAAATGTACATTATAATGAGTGAGACAGTGTGTAAACATCTAGGTACGTACAAAATACACATCTCTCTCTCTCTCTCTCTCTCTCTCTCTGGATAGATATAAATATAGATAGATATAGATATGTAGATAGATATATAGATATAGGAAGATATAGATATACAGATATAAACACACATATATACACATACACACATGCACACACACACATAGGTATATATACACATACTATTATTCCAGCAGAATTGTCCTAAAGTTCTTATTGTTAGCCCATCCAAATCATATATTTGCATTTAGCACACATAGGACCCAGGGATGATTATACTAGGAATAACTCCCATCTCTATAGTCCTTTAAAATTCACAAAGTACTTTCTTTCCATCCAACAATCCTGTGAAGTTAGAAGGGGTGTGAAATCACCTAGAGAAATACAGATCATCCTTTCATTTCTAGCCATCTGCAGCTCAGGGAAGAGATCACAAAGGACATCACATCATCCTATCACCCATCTGCCAATCCACCAAATTGACTGTGAAAAGAATATGAAATAGTCCTGTAAGAGATTCTGCAAAATTTCTGCTTGCACTAAAATAATGAAAATGTTACCTCTTAATGAGAATAAAATATCAATTAAATAAATCATCACCAAGACAAGTTGGTGTTATTAGCGCAATGGGACTGAAATCTCCAAAAGTCTTGGCTGATTTCCACTGAGCAGCTAATATGGAGCTGGTCATCACAAGCTATTTCTAGACATTTAAATATGAAATAACTTCTTAGCTGCCATTTCAAGTTCTTTTCTCTCATTCAAATAAAATTGTAAGTTTAAAATTGGATTTTTGAAAAGAGAGACATTTAGCTTCCTTATTCTAGATTTTTTAAAAAATGCATTCCAAACTCTACTTCTCTAATCTTTTCCCCAGAAGTAATCATATGATCTGCTCATGAGCAGCCCTAATTGGAAATAGACTAGTGAACACAATGTTGCAGCAAGCTATTAGGGCTATTTGAGTGACTTTTTTTTTTTAATATCTGAATAGCTATGATATCTGCATTCTAAAAGTGTGTAGAGAGAGGATTTCCTGATCATGCTCACATACATGTATTTATGCCTGCAGAAAATTGCATTCTCAATCAATTAATTCATTGCCTTGGAAAATTTTGCTTATTATGCCCACTCTCCCCCTCTAGGTCCCTGCTGCCCACATTGCTGTAGCTGAGTAGGTCTCAACATATTCTTTCATCAAAGTAATAACTTCTTGTCTGATTATTTCTTGTCCCTGGATGGATGCCCTTTGCTGAATGCAAGTGAGGAACAAATCTGATAACAGCAATGTGGGAATGACTTTTGGAAACTGAGCTCTAGGGGTTGTCTCTTGCTCATAAGAAGTAAATTCCTGAGGTCTTAAAGAGCTAATTACATCTTGAAAAAAAATGTACAGCTACTTCTAGTGCCCAGGAATGTGGAAAGGTTATGAGAAACGAAAGACTTCACACTCATGATGACTACAAATTAAGTATAATGAGATATTCTAAATGATTTCCAGATGTTTGAGTCTCTCTTCAGATGGAAATCCTCTTTGAGATTTAACTCTTGCCTCTTTTGCAAGTTTTCCTACCTGCCTGGCATTACTAATTCAGCGTTCCTTATGCCATCTAACAATAACTTATTCTAGCAGAATGTCAATTTCTTGAAGGTAAGACAGTTTATTGTTTTGTTTTTGTATTCCCCCAGTAATTAGCACAGTGGCTGGTACATAATATATGCTTATTTAATTAAATGGATGGGAGAGGAAACAAGACAGTCATTGAAAATTTTTGGAAGTTTTTACTTGCAGATGGAATAAAGGCAAGGATTTACCCAAGCTCTTCCAAATTCTCCTCCAAACAACTGTGAAATAACACCTCAAAATGAATTCTGGAGTGGCTGGGCCAATAAAAGGACAGGGTGAAGCAATTTTACAACCCAAGGCGACTTAGATAGGCATCAGGAAAGATCTGTCTCACTGTGTAGAGAGTGGAGTGCAGTGCAGCACAGGCCTCAGCCTGGAAAGCCAGCAGCAAGACCTTGGGGGTGACTAAGGGTATCAGAAAACTGGTTACAAGGAGAATACAGGGGAACCATTGATGTCACTGGGTTCAGGACTCTGTTGCATTGCCCATATGGGGTTCTGAGTCTCAGTCCCAGGATGAAGAGGAGCACTAGCACGCCAGATCTTATGTCTTCAGGGCAGCAGGGATCCTGGTCACAGTTCCAGGGTGGAAAAGAGTACTTGTGGTCATATAGACACCAGAGCACAGACCAGGAGAGCAGTGAACCAGACTTCTTCTTAGATCATACCACTTTGGAAAACCTGAAAGCCTACAGATTTCCAGAACTAGCTTTGAAAACAGCAGCAAAAAAAACTCCAAACCCTGAAGCTTGGGACAGTGCTCCCTCCACCCAAGGAGCAAAGCCCAACTTTAACATCATGTTAAAAGTCATGAAATAGGCTAGAGCAATGAACAAACAACAACAAAGAACCAGATCATAGGAAATTGCTATGGGGACAGGGAAGACCAAAATACAAACACAGAGAAAGACAACAAAGTCAAAACTGTTACATGTAAAGCCTCAAAGTAAAATATCAGTTGGCAATCCCCTCCCCCCCCCCCCAAATTCCTGGAATAGCTTAATCAGGATTTTAAGAATTAAGTAGGAGAAGTGAAAGAAAAAATGGAAAAGGAAATGAGAATGATACAAGAAAATCATAAAAAAGAATCAGCAGCTTGATAACAGAGGAACAAAAAACTGAAGGAAAATAACATCTTAAAAAACAGAATAGGCTAAATGGTAAGAAACAAAAATCCTCTGAAGAGAACTCTTTAAAAAACAGAATTGGCCAAATAGGAAAAAAAAAAAGGTAGAAAAGTTCATTGAAGAAAATAATTCCTTAAAAATTAGAATTGGGTAAGTGGAAGCTAATTTCTTCATGAAACATCAAAAAACAATAAAACAAAATAAAAATAAGGAAAAAAATAGAAAGAAATGTGAAATATCTCATTGGAAAAATGACTGACCTTGAAAATAGATCTAGGAGAGATAATTAAAGAATTATTAAAGTACCTGAAAACCAGGATAAAAAAAAGAGCCTAGACATCATATTTCGAGAAATTATCATGGAAAACTGCCCTGACAAAACCAAAAGGTAAAATAGAAATTCAAATAATTCATTGATCATTTCGTGAAAGAAATCTTAAAAAGTAAACTCTCAGGAATATTATAGCCAAATTCTAGAGCTCCTAGGTCAAGGAAAAAAATACTGCAAGCAATCAAAAAGAAACAATTCAAATATCATGAAGCCACAGTCAGAATAATACAAGATTTAGCAGCTTTTATATTAAAGACTGAAGTGCTTGGAATACAATATTCTGGAGGGCAAAGTAACTAGAATTACAATTAAGAATCACTTACCCAAGAAAACTGAGTATAATCCTTTAGGAGAAAAATGGATATTTAATGAAAAAGAGGACTTCTAAGAATTTCTGATGAAAAGACCAGAGCTAAATAGAAAATTTGATTTTCAAATACAAGACTCAAGGGAAGCATAAAAAGATAAACAGGAAAGAGAAATCATAAGGATTTCAATAAGGTTAAATTGTTTACATTCCCCACATTGGAAGATGATACTTGTAACTCATAAGAACTTTACTATTATTAGGGTAGTTAGAAGGAGTATACACAGAAGGCATAGATGTGAGTTGGCTATAAAGGGATGATATCTAAAAAAATATAATTGAAGAGTGGGAAAGAGGGATGCACTGTGACAAGGGGGAAGTGAGAAATGGAATGGGGCAAATTATCTCACATAAAAGAAGCATGAAAGAGTTTTTACAGTGGAGGGGAAAATAGGGAAATGGCAGACAATTCTTGAATCTTACTTTCATTAGAATTGGCCAAAAGAGGGAATAACATACACACTCAGTGGGGTAAAGAAATCTATCTTATTCTATAGAGAAGTAGTCAGAGATGGGTCTAAGAGAAGGAGGGGCTGATAAAAGGGAGAGTGGATTGGGGAAGGTGGTGGTCAGAAGCAAACTACTTTTGAGGGGAGACACATGAAAGGAGAAAAAGAAGGATAAACAGGAGAAAAATTAGGATGGAGGGAACTACATGGTTAGTAATCATAACTGTGAAAAAAAATTTTACAGCAAATTTCTCTGATAAAGGTCTCCTTTCTCAAATATATAGAGAACTGAGTCAAATTTATAAGAATGTAAGTCATTCCTCAACTGATAAATGGTCAAAGGATACGAACAGGCAATTTCCAGATAAAAAATCAAAGCTCTCTATATTCATATGAAAAATGCTCTAAATCACTATTTTTTAGAGAAGTACAAATTAAAACAACTCTGAGGCACCACCTCACACCTATCAGATTGACTGATATGTCAGAAAAAGAAAATGACAAATGTTGGAGGGAATGTGGGGAAATTGGGACCCTAAAACATTCTTGGGAGAATTGTGAACTGATCCAACCATTCTGGAAAGTAATTTGTAACTAAGCCAAAGAGTTATTAAACTGTGCATACCCTTTGACCCAGAAGTAGCTCTACTAGGTCTGTATCCCAAAGAGATTTAAAAAAAAAATAAAAGGACCTATATGTGCAAAAATATTTATAGCAGTTCTTTTTTAGTAGTGGCAAAGAATTGGAAATTGAGGGAATGCTCGTCAATTGGGGAATGACTCAACAAATTGCGGTATATGATTGTGATGGAATAGTTTTGTACTATAAGAAATACAGGGGTAGCTAGGTGGCACAGTGAATAGAGCACTGTCCCTGGAGTCAGGAGGACCTAATTTCAAATCCAGTCTCAGACACTTTACATTTTTACTAGCTGTGTCACCTTGGGCAAGTCACTTCACCCTAATTGCCTTGCCTTCCCCCCCCCCCCAAAAAAAAGAAATAATAAGTAGGATACTTTCAGAAAAACTTGGAAAGATTTACATGAACTGATACAAAGTGAAGTGAGCAGAACCAGGAGAAGATTGTACAGATTAACAGCAGTATTGTACAATGTGAATGTACTTTGCTATTGTTCACTGTGAATGATTTAACTATTCTCAGCAATATAATGATCCAAGACAATTCTTAAGGACTTCATGATATTATCCACCTTCAGAAAAAGAACTGATAAATGCAGATCAAAGCAAACTTTTTTTTAAACTTTATTTCTCTTGGGGTTTTGTTTTGTTTTTGGTCTGTGTTTTCTTTCACAACAGGACTAATATTGGAAATATGTTTTGTATGACTGCACATGTACAACCTATATCAAATTGCTTACCATCTCAATGAGGCATGGAGGAGGGAAAGGATTTAAAATTCATAAATTTAAAAGTGAATGTTAAAGTTTGTTTTTACATGTAGATGGAAAAAATAAAGTATTTAAATTAAAAATTGGAGGAAAAAAGAAAATTAAAAATCATTACATGTCAAACTTGAGAGCTTTTCTCCAGAAACAGAACAAGCCTAAGGTTTTTTGCTTTTAAAAAAGAAAGGTCAATTCCTATTTTCATCCCATGATAATGTATTTATATTGGAAAGTCTTCAGATTAATCCATAAGAAAGAACATGGGAGAGGGAATTAGGAGGCCAGGACTCTTTCACTGATGTGCTATGAGTTTGAATACAAATCGCTAAGCTCTCAAATTGTCTTTTATATCAGTAGAATAAGAATGATGAATGTTCTCGGGTTTAGACTTACATATAGACAGACTAGCCAGTTGCTTATATGGAATGTTTTGAGGGCCGCTGAGAAAGCCACCTCATCAAACATAACTCTCCCCAGCCAGACAATTCCAAGGCCAGAAGTTCCACTATTATAGATTTGCCCTTTTGTTTATGAGGAAAAGATTTGACTGAATTACATTTGGAAACTTATACAGTATTTTTAATGATTCCATACTGCTCCTGCTTCAAAATACCATCCCTTTAATACCAATTTTCTGTTACTAGTGTGGTCAATAGGGCACTGGAACTGGATTCAGGAGACCTGAGTTTGAATTTCACTTCAGATGCTTATAGTTGTGTGAAGACGGGCACATAACAACTATTGAGAGGTCCGTTTTTCCTCACTTGAAAAATGGAGATAATATTTTTACTATTTACTTCATAAGGTTGTTGTGAGTAAAATTCTCACTTAGTGACATATATATTTATATGTATATATATATATATGTTTAGTGATATATACATATACACACACACATACACACACACACACACATATATATGTATATATTTGGTATTGTTATATGGTCGTGAATCTTGGAAGAATCCAAGTTAGAAGATAAAAGAAAGCTACATGGTAGGTTGAAAATTGTGGTAAATTAATAATGATGATTTGATCAAGAGAAAGTTTAAAAGATATCACCATCAAGAACATATATGTTAAGAAAAGAGAGGGGCGGCTAGGTGGCACAGTGAATAGAGCACCAGCCCTGGAGTCAGGAGGACCTGAGTTCAAATATGGACTCAGACACTTAACACTTACTAGCCCTGTGACCTTGGGCAAGTCACTTAACCCCAACTGCCCTGCCTTCGCCCATCCAAAAAAAAAGGCAGAAAAAAAAAGAAAAGAGGTGAGAATGAAATCTAGTATGATGGACATCCCAATACATTAGTATTCCTGAGATAATAAAAGAACTTGAGCAAGGCATCCTATGTGTTGGATAGACTTGGTTAGGATTTGAGGCAGCTGGAGGCTCTGTGGATAGAACACTGGGCCTAGAGTCAGAAAGACCTGGGTTCAAATCTAGCTGCAGACACTTCCTAGCTGTGTGACCCCGGCCAAGTCACATAACTTCTGATTGTCTGACAAAATGGATCTGCTGGATCCTCTGGAGAAGGAAATGGCAAATCACTTCAGTATCAGCCAAGAAAACCCCACATGGTGTAACAAAATGTCAGACACAAGTATAAAAGGACTGAACAACAAAACTGTCAGGATTTATGTTTTCATGGAGACATTGCAACATGAAATTGCTTCAACTCTTGTGAATACTTCCTACTTTAGAAAGATCACAAGAAAGCTTCTAGTCGTCTATCTTATTGGTCACATGACCCAGAAATTCTCTGTAAGGATTATGATGCAGAGTAAAAAGGCTGATAGAGATGTTATGCCAATGAAATAATAGATGCACCGAAATATCCTTTGCATTAAATCTATAGATTGCTACAGATTGCTTCTTTTAAAATGATAATGCAGTCATGTGCGTACTAGGGTATGTATATTACTGTGCATTAAGCTGTTCCAGCCATTAACTTTTTTCCATGTTAAATAGCCTATCAAAGAATTAATCTCAGAGGTAGTATGGCATACTGGATAGTATACTTATTTTGAATCAGGAAGACCTGTGTTCAAAAAGGTAAAGTAGCTAATTTCCCTATGGTCATGCACTATTTATTGGGCAAGATCAGTACTCTATCCATTTGGCCATGCTGCAATCCAGAGAGAAACGAATAAACTGGATGATCCACAAACTGAATGTTTAATTCTTCCCTTTCCCTTCCCCCAAAATGACCTAATACTTATCTGGAGCTCAGGTCACCCAAGCTACTTCAAACCATTGCATGCAAAAGAATAGCGAATAAAATGAACAAAGTTGCAACCCTGGTTTGCATGTGTGAAGGTAAATAGACTTAAAATATTAACTAAGAGATTTTCTAGTCCAGCCTTCTGTTTGTAATAGCACATTTCTGTAGTGCTTTAAGGTTCACACAGTCCTGTATATACAAAAAGTCTTTGAAGTATAGAATATATTACCATCCCCCTTATACAGATAAGGAAACAGGCTCAGAGGGAGGAACTGACTTGTTCACAGTCACACAGCTAGTGTCAGAGCTATTTCTCCTTACCACAGATCTAGAAATCTTTCCATTTTGCCACGCTCACTTCTGCAGATCAGGAAGCTGAGACCAAGGTTAAATAGCTTACTTAGGTTCCCACTGTTAGTTAGTAGCATAACAAGGACTAAAACCCAGGTCTCCCTACTCCCAGTCCGCTGCTTGTCCACTGACTGCTCAGTCCTGTGAGGTCTACCTAAGATGATGATTGACAGTGCCTGCTTAAAGGTTAATCCCCATTAGACTTAATTGTAAGCTACATAAAATGTCTGTCCTTGTAAACACGCATTCACTCCCAGCTCCCTTACAGAAAGATTGTTGCAGCTCATCAGTTTCTCTAACAAGGTTTTCCTTGGTGACAGTGAAACAGATCATTTTAATTAGTGTTAGATAATGAATTTAAACTGCATTGAAGTGTTTCCAAAATCTTGCTCAACTGCTCTAAATAACACCATACTGGAGCGGGTCTGGCGGGATTGATCTCTGAGTTTAGGCTGTGGAAGGACAAAGCTAAAAGAAGGGGCCCCTTTCATGGGCTGATTTTTGTCTTTTGATTTTGTTGGGGATGAATACTTCTGCTGTTTGACCTCAGAAGGAGGGAACTGAGATAATGATGCTTTGTACTGGTAAGACTTTTCCCTATTTTAGGCGCTGAAAGAACATTTACAAGTAGCATATCCCCACAAGTATTTCTGTGAAAGAGTTCACAAGCATTTTTATCCACATTTCCCAGGAGGGGATGGGAGTGGGGTGGAAAAAAAAGAGGGACAGAAAATTCTACCCTTTCTCCATTCTCTCCAAATAAATTGGGTATAGAAATCCAAGAGGCTACTTCTTGTTTTTGATTTTTTTTTCATTACCAACCTAGGCCATCAGAAAATGGAAATACTTATGTTGGAGGGCTGTGAAGAAACGAAGACGAAAAATGAAGACATATTTGTTCAATTTCAAACATTACTTGTATTTGGCAATGGAATGGAGAATCTTGGCCTGGGAAATTGAGAGAACTGGCTTCTTTTCCAAATTCTGACATAACTTAGCTCTGAACACCTCACTTTATTGCAAAGCTTCATTTTCTGTATTGATTTAAAGTAGTCTTTGCTGCCCCACTGCAAAAATAGTGGACCAAGGAGCTTTGAATGAATCTATAAAACAAAAAGACGATATTATTATCCTCAAATTCGAATAGGTTGCAGGAGAAAGATTAATATAGATCTTGAAGAATATTCAGTATCAAGATGTCAATGAGTTTACTAGTCTCTCCTTATCTATTCTGATGTCTTTGAGAACAAGAATCATGCCTCCTGTTTTCTTTGTCACTTTCTAGAGAGTGTGAACATATAGTAAGTATTCAAATGTTAGCAAATTAACATTTTAATCAAATGTAGTGAGGATTCCTAAATTCAAATTTACATAAGTAAACGCCTTGAAAGAGTTCTATCTAGAAATAGTAAAACAGTTATGATTCCTTGCATTTATCATAGGTGTTAATGAAAGTGTTAATATAACTGCTATGAAATCATAGAATCTTTTTTTTTGCTTTAACAAATCTATTTTATTTTCAATTCATAGAAAACAAGCATTTTCATAACACAGTACAATAAAAAAAGATGATTGCCCATGAAACTACAAACCTACCATGTGCAACTTGTTATTCCCTCCAAATATATAATAAAGTTATCATGCAAATTTCTTTTTTTCCTTCTTTCCCCCTATGTCTACCATTACACATAAATAGGTGTGTCTGTATATATATGTATATATATATATATATATATATATACACATACATACACATATATTTACACACAGTTATTCTATATATACTTCTTTTTATCAGTTCTCTGAATGCAGATAGCATCTTTCTTAATATTTCCTTTATTTTTAATTTATGTATTTATAAAATGACTTAGTCACTCAAAGTTATTCTTAAAACAATATTGCTATTACTGTATACAATGTTCTCTCGGTTCTTCTGCTCACTTTGTTTTTCGTCATTTTGTGCAAGTCTTTACATGCCTTTCTAAGATCTCTAGATTCACCATTTCTTATAGCACAGTAGTATTCCACCGCAACTTGTTCAGTCGTTCCCCAGCTGATGGGCATCCCTGCAATTTCCAGTTCTTTGCCACCATAAAGAAAACTGCTATAAACATCCCATTCACATTCAAAGTTATAACTACTATTTGTGGATTTCCCTCCATCTTATTTTTACTCACTCTTTTCTTTATCGGTCTCTCTTTTCACCCCATCCCTGTTACCTTATCTTCTCCTCCCACCCTGCCACCTCCACTTCACCCACACTTCAAGAGTTCCTCCCTTCCCCACTCGTCCCCCCATAGAATCTTAAGAGTTGAAAGGGAACTACCAGGTCATAGAACCCAACAGCTCGGCCTGCAGAAATATCCTCAATAGCACACAATAACAACATATGCGTATGTTTAATGATTTACACTTTACAAAAGTGCTATATGGACTAATTCATTCCCCAGAAGAACCCTGTAAGGTAAGTAGTAGAACTATTGTAATTTCTGTTTTACAAATGAGAAAACTGATAGTCAAGGAAACTAAGTAATTTGCAGATAGTTACATACATATTGTAAGACATAATTCATCTGATCTCTTTTTGAGTGGGGGGCTACAAATGATGGTATTCACTGCTTTCAGAGAAAGCCCATTCAGTTGTTAGCTCTGGTTATTAGAATGCTCTAACACTGAACAAAAATTTGCCTCCCTATTACTTCCGCACATTGGTTCTAATCCTTTCCTTTTGAGAAACACAGAATAAATCCAAGACATCTCAAGGACATTGTTTCCAGATTCCTTCTTTGTAAGGGACATGTTGCCACTTGTCAGGAGCCCATTTTTCTGGTCCCTTAAGGCCCAGCTCAGAAACAAAAATCCTATTCTTCAGCACCATGAATACAGACAACTGCACATTTCCCTTAGCCTCTTCTTTCTTTCCAGTTCTCAGTCTTCAACTACATGTAGAGATGAAAAGATGACCTAAGCTGCCAATCCCTAAAGTTTTCTACCCTAGATTTTAAGTCATTTTACATATTTTCTAGTTTCTTTCCCTCACATGGGGAATGTAAATGTGATATGCAAGATTTGAAACTTGGTGTAATTTTTATACACAGCATTTATTCCCAAGTAGGACATATTCCTTACAGGATTAGCTTTAACTAAAGAAGTAGAAACAGGATTCTAATGAATTTGAAGAAGATGGTCATTTTCATTCCCTACTTAGCTAAAATATATGCACATCTGTATCAACTGAGCCCAGATAATAACAGACTTTGGGTCTAGAAGCTTTGTTTTTTCTTTTAAACAAATAGAAATAAAAAGATATCCATTGATAAGAGTTAACTCCTAGCAACCCTGATTTTAGTTTAAATTTAAATACATTCCAGCTGCTGCCCTAACTTGGGAGGGGGAAAACACTCCACCAAAATGATGCTAAAATGTTTGTTTGAATTCTGTACTTGCATATTGGTAACCTGTAACGGATAAAGTTAATTGCTGCTATCAATGGGTAGCAAGTAAGTTTGTTTGGAAGACAGTAGCATCATCTATACAGGGTCTACTTTCCCAGTCTTTAAAGTGGGGGGAAATTCTAATCACTGTGGAAAAGAGAGCCAGATTTGCTTTCTGGATTCTAATAAACATATTGTATAAACTCACCTATTTAAAACAAAAGAGAGGGAAAAGGGTTCTGTGCAAATCAGTAAAATGTCTGAGTTTTATTTGTAGTTTGAATAAATCGGAGATGAAGATATATGATTACTGGATAAGGAAATGGGATCTTTATTTTTAAAAAATACAATTCAAAGGTGCAATTTAGCAGTACCAGCCTCACTGACAGAGTGTGTCTTTTAGATATCATGCCTCTCCCTCCCTCCTAGATAAATCTCATGTATGTCCGTGGATAGGACCTTCAAAGAGCTGTGCCGTTACTCTTACTCTTCCCCCTGCCTGGAATACCCTGGACCCAGGTTAACTCACATCCTCTCCGAAGTGAATTTGACCATTCCAACTTGAAATTGATCTTCCTTTTCTGGCCTCCTATAGTACTAGTGTTGGTACCACTCATTTCACACTTATAGCCTGCTTTGTAGTTTCTTTTGTTTTGTCTTTTATTGTGATCTCACCCTTGTTGTTTGTTATTCCTCTGCTAAATTTCCCCTCTGATGTTAGCTTTTATTAATACCATAATGGCATGGAGATGAGCTCATTGTTTGTATCATTATTAATAATAATAATAGCAGAAACTGAAACAGCACGTGAAGCTTTTTCTGATCAATCCCCCCAGGCCCTCTTTCCCATAACCATCATGTATTTGTGATATATAGAGAAACATAAATACATACATATATACATATCTGTATATCTATACATCTATACACATATATCTATATATACATACACACATATACATAGACACATATACATATATATAATTTTTTGCATATATGTTGTCTTTTCCATTAGACTATAAGATCTCTGAGGTCAGGGACTGTTTTGTTCTCTCTTTTTCTATCCGCAGTCATTAGTACAGTGTTTGGCACAGCATAAGTACTTAACAAATACTGGTTTATTTGTTTTTATTATTATTGTATATTACTTATTGATTTTATTATTTTATTATAAATTATAACGTATTATTATTTATTGATTTAAGATTTGCTACTCATTTTACATATATTTTCTCATTTGAGTCTCATCTACTCACAAACACCATATATCTCTCTATTGTCTTTTGGGTGACCTTCTATTTTAATTATTCAGTGATTGCTATTTTATGAATCATTGCCGTACATGGAAAAATATTGATGTAAAAAAGATGGATTTTTATTTCAGGTGGGTTAGGGTCATCAAAAGTACTGCATTATTTCCCCAAAGCAAAGTCAACTGGTTCTTCTCCTGTCTGATTCTGGGCCCAGTTTATTATCCATCTATAGTGTCTCTCCAATTTGTAATGTACATATGTACGTGTGTCTATATATATATGTATGGTTAAACATATGTATATACATAAATATCCACTGATGAAACAACTTTATGGACTGTTTATCTGACTGAAAATCTTAGACTGGGCAATAGGTATTCTCCATCTACTTGTTTTTTTGCTGAGTAGATGGGCTAAACTGTTTTGAATGATTACGAATTTCTTTGAGAAAGTTCTGCAATTTCCTGGTGCTTATTTAAATAAATACAATGTCAGCCCTGCTCCTTTTGTTTTTCTTTGCATCTTTAGTGCTCAGTGCCTGTGACATAATGTTTTTTGATAAATACTTGCCTATTGATTGATGAAGAAAATGAGTAGTTAATTGACTTGCCCTTCACCACATAGTAAATGCTAGAAGCAGTATTTGAACCCACCTCCTTGATTCCAAAACCACCCCACATCTGCTGTGCCATGCTACATACTTCACAATCATAGGCAGTTAAAATGTTGAAGTGTTTGTTGTAATTGTTAATAATGTCATTGTTAATATGACATAACATTAAATGTTCATAATGATTTGGTGTTGCCAAATGGACAGATGGAGACCTGGGAAAGACCTTAGCTTAAAAAGGTCAAGCTCTTCCACTGTATCCAGGGCCACCGCCAGTCATCCTGATCTATGTCTTGCCACTGGACCCAGATGGCTCTGGAGGAGAAAGTGAGGCTGGTGACTTTGCACAACCATGCCTCATTAAGTCCAATTCACTTGCAAGTCAAGACATCACCCTCCTGATGACACTGGTCCTCTTTGAGAACTAAAGACAAAGAACAACAACCAACATTTAAAAATTACTTCTAAGGCTTACAAAGGATCTTCTTGAGAGTTCTATGAGGTAAGTATGGGGTAGCTAAGTGGCATAGCAGATAGAATACTGGGCCTGGAGTCAGGAAGTCTGGACTCAGATACTAGTTGTGTGACCCTGGGCAAGTCACTTAAACTCTGTTTACCTCAGTTTCTTCATCTGTAAAATGAGTAGGAGAAGAAAATGACAAATCATTTCATTATTTCTGCCAAGAATGCCCAAATGAGGTCACAAAGAATTGGACATGCCTGAAAAACAACTGAACAACAACAGCATTATTTGTATTTTACAGATGATAAGACTTATGCCCAAGGAAATGAACCTAGATCGCTTGCCCAAGATCTCACAAATATGAAGTGGCTAAATTGACTTTTTTCTCATTTCTTCTGACTCCAAGTGCTATGAATTTTTCATTACCCCCAACTTTAACTTTTCTATTATGTTAATCTTACCTCTCAGATGGTTGCTCCTCTAAGGCAAGGACTCTGTATTGTGTTCTTTCTGTCCTTTTCCATACTAAATAAAGTAGATGCTTATCCTTTAGCAGTCCATGATGCCCGATGATGAAGGGGATGTACACACATAGCTGAAAAGACTTAACTTCCTTCTAAACCAGCATTACTCATCTTCTTATCTCACCTCCTTTGTGTCCTCTGAAGCATGTCTGACCAAATGATTCCTGTTTCCATTACTATGCTGATTGATATATTTGACAAATACCCACCTTTCAACTAAACTGAGTCATCTCAATAGTATTTGAGGATCAAAATGGAAGGACTATAAAGAGAAGAAAAATGGAAAAGATATGCAAGAAGCATTTTAATAAACTATTTTCTCCATCAGACAATGAAACTCTCCTTGCCCCCATACTAATCCATTAATACCATTGGCTTGAATGTGATTATAGAAGAAGTAGAGAATTAAAGAAAACAAAGATAGGAAATGGAGTCAGATTGGATGACATCTACAGAGGAGATCTCTGCTGGAGGTGATATAATTGTGACGCCAGTGAGAAACCTATATACAAGCTATCAGAAGGAGGGGAAGACACCACCTTTCACTATCTCCTTTTTTTCTTTCAAGACACAGCTTAAAGGACCACTTCTGCATGACGTATTTCTTCATCCCCACAGCTGCTAGTGCTCTACCTCCCCAGCTACCTCATATTGAACTACTTTTATTTATTTGTATTTGTTTTATATATACTTATATATATAGCATGTACCTCTCAGGGTTTTTGTGATATGAAATGGGGTACTATTTGTCAAACATTAGGCACTTAATAAATGCTTATTTCCTTCTCTCGTTTTTTATATATATATATATATATATATATATATATATATGTCTTCACCATTAGAACATAAGTTCCATATGAGTAGGAATCATTTCATTCTTTGTATTTGTACATTTGGCATAGTGCCTTGAGTTATTGTTGTTCAGTTGTTTTTCCAGTCATGTCCAACTCTTTGTGATCCCATTTGGGATTTTCTTGGCAAAAGTACTGGAGTGGTTTGCCATTTCCTTTTCCAACTCATTTCATAGATGAGAAAACTGAGGCAAACAGGGTCAAGTGATTTACCCCGGGTCATATACTTAGTAACTGTTTGAGGGTGAATTTGACTCACAAAGATGAGTCTTCCTGACTCCAAGCCAAGAATTCTATCCATTGTGCCACTTATCTTATCTACCCTTGAGAATAGGAAGAGTTTAATAAATGCTAATTGATTGATACCAAAGGCATAGGGAAAAATACCAGATCTCATTAATACCAAGAAAATTTGCACGAAAGAACATTAATAACTATAGAGCTATATGCCTTCTGTCTTGTATACTAAAAAAAATCTATGAGAATCATTTATGCATGAATTAATGTCATGCTCAATGAGAGTATTAATAAGGAACAAGGAGGCTTTGAACAGTGGATCACATCATTACTATTTCAGGAAGTGGAAGATAGAGAGAATCTAAGTTACTATTGTGTTTATTGATGAAAGAGAAAGAAAGAAAGAAA
>CM053590.1:138869141-138942822 GCA_028646515.1 Pseudochirops corinnae
ATCAGAATCATTTCAGAGTCTTTAAAAGATATAGAAATAACACTGTTCAACCACTTGAATAATTAGTATCTGACTAAGTATAAAACAAGGAGATATATGCTAACCAAATGTTCACCACTTTGACAAAGATCAGCTAACAGCGGAGATTCAAGAGTAATTCCCTGTGGATGGTAAAGTTCTCCAGCTGTCCTTGTTTGTGAATGGTATTGCACTGATTATATCAAGCCTTGGAAAGTTGCAATAGTTTCCTGGAAGAGATCTGTAATCACTCAAAGGGGTTTGGCTTGTCTATCCATACAGGAATGAGCCGATGGATGAAGGACTACCTAGATTTCAACATGTATTTGCATGGACACATTATAGAGATTGTCCAACAGTATGCATATCTGAGACAGACAGTACAGATGGACATGAGTTGGGCCCAGAGGTGAATGAAAAGGAAGAGAAGGAGGAGGATAGACTGGATTGCATTCAGGACATTGCAGAACTCCTTTACTGAATTCAAGCTTTCCATGACAGCAAACTTAGTTTTTCAATTCCATCATTCTACTGTTGGAACCTTCATTTTAAGGAAAGTCCCCAGGCCAACTGTAACTTCATTTCTCTCCTGCCTCTAGTCTTGACTTTCTCTACTTCTTATATTAGGTAAATTAGCATATTCCTTCATTCAAGGTTTCCTTTTTAGCTTTTCCTTTTATGGCTGGCCTTCCCCCATTAAAATGTAAATGCCTTGAACCAGGGACTGTGATTTTTTTTGCATATATTTTTATTCCCAGTACATCACAAGTAAGTGCTTAATAAATATTTGTTGCTGTTACCGATGTTGCTTTTATGTCTTCAAATCATGGAATGTCTCAGAAGAAGACATTAAATGAAATTTAATGGCTAAAAAATATCACATGGAGGATAATGGAAAAGACACACAGTGGGCGTGAGCAGGCTGCAACATATATCCAACAATGAAGTAAAGGCTATAATCAAGGGATTGAGTGATAGAAGATGAATTGACCAAATGGCAAGAATGAAAGGTGACTAGGGAGAGTCAGAGTGTTCCACCGGTATGCTTACAATGTCAGGGGAAATCAAGGAAGGCCTCCAGTGCATTGGATAGACATTTGGGAGGATGTGGATGGATGCGATTTGCATCATTGGAGGGAACTAACTCCCAGATCAATGAGATCATAGATCATGGCTACAGTCTCTTGAGACTTAACTTTTTTTTCTTGACTGCTTTAAGAAAAGCAACATATCTAGGTAAACGTGTAACATTGTCTATATTATATTGTGAATGGACTTAAAAACAATAGCTAACAATTATGTAGCATTTTTAAGTTTGCTAATCATTTTACATATATTATCTCATTTTTATCCCCCAAGAACTCTGAGAATTGGATGCCCTGATTATCTCCATTCTACAGTTAAGAACGGCAGCTGGGTGGCAGAGTGAATAGAGTACTGGACAAGAAGATTCATCTTTGTGAGTTCAAATCCAGCCTCAGACATTCGCTATGTGACCCCGGACAAGTCAGTTAACCCTGTTTGTCTCTGTTTCCTCATCTGTAAAATAAGCTGGAGAAGGAAATGGCATACCACTTCAGTATATTCTCTAAGAAAATCCCATATGGGATCATGAAGAGTTGAACACAACTGAAAACAACTGAACAACAGTTAAAGAAACTGAGGATGAGAGAGATTCAGTGACTTGATCAGGGACACACAGCTAATGAGTACCTGTGGCAGGATTTGAACTCAGATCTTACTGATTCGAAATCTCCTGTGCCATCTATTGGGATGGCCTTATAAGTCTTATATCTTCGTGGTGTATAGTCATACCTTAGGGGTCATCTTGACAAACTTTCCTTCCTGGTTTTGAGCAGCTTCGGTTAATAGAAAGCAGTGCTTTCTCCCAGCCCCCATTGTGAAAGCAACTGAGAACAGGCTAATAAAAAGCCTTGGGGGAAGTGAGATGTGCAGGAATAGGAACTGGTTTCAATTTAGCCATTTAGCAGTTGCTGTGCTGCTGAGAGCATCTCCATTCCACAGACTGACCTATACAATGATGTAGGTCAAAGCCTGAATTTTCTACGCAGTAAAATTCGAGTCAAACTATATGCCCAGTTCATTTCTACATTATTTCAAGGGAACCAGTCTCCCTCCCTCCTTCCCTTCCTCACATCTTTATTACTGAAACTCCGTAGTGCTAGCATCTTCGATTTTCCTCCTTGTGATTTAGGATCAGATTGATGAGGACCTCAGGAATCACAGTGACTTTCAAAAAAGATCAAGTGTTTCTGCTTGTGATGTAATGGATTGAGTATTTGATCTCGAGTGAGGGATACCTAGGGACCAATCCCACTTCTGACACTTATTTAATCGTGTGACCAAGAACACAACCTCTCTAAGCTTCAATTTCCTTGTCTTTAAAATGCAGATAAAAGGCTGGAAGTATTTGCAATGTTTAAAATTCTATGTGATTTATTACTCTTGGATGCAGAACTAGTTGCCTGAGCTGGTGTCAGGTATTCCTTGATCCATGGAGAAAGGTGTTATCCTATATCCATTTTCAGTGGTTTTAGGACTGCCAAGAATATTTGATTTTTGCATTTGTTGGTAATATGAAGTCCCTGCCCTACCTCATTGGTTGAGTTCCTGTTCATACTTTTATCGCTGATTATAGTAATTAGAAAGGATTATTGGATTATTTTCTTATGCAAAGTGTGACTTCTGTTTTATTTAATAGATCTGGGCAAAGAGAGTTAGATGAAGGGCATAGTGTGGTGTTTATCTGCTCTCTGTTAATCTTTCTCACAACTGCTATGTACTGTGTGTACCTGATATTATTACACATTCTGCAGAATCTCCTGAGGATGTGTGGCAGCTGTACCTGTGTCTGAAGAACCCCTAAATGTCTAGACAATGAGGTCATCTAATTCAGGACTTTGCTGCCAGACAAGACTGCATACAAACCACGGAGGCTACTGGCTTCTAATGCCTTGTTTTGTTTTTTTTTTTAATCAATAAATTAATTTATTTTCTTGTTTACATCATTCATTTCCATGAGATTTTGAGTTACAAATTTTCTCCCCATCTTCCCCTACCCAACACCTCAAAACAGCCATCCCACTCTATAACCCCTCCTCCAATATGCTCTCTCCTCTGTCCTCCCCCTCGCCCCTCTGACTTTCCAGTAGGGCAGGATGACATACATACAGTGCCTGTATGTCTTAATTCCCAGTTGGATGTAGTTAATGATAATAATAATAATAATAATATATATATGTATATATATATATACACACATATATTTTTAACATTTGATTATAGAATTTTAAATTCTAGATTCTTTCCCTTCCTCCCTCATCACCCACCCCCAGTGGAAGGACAAGCAATTAAATACATGCTGTACATGTTAATGCCTTGTTCATAGCAGTAAATGATCAATACACGTTTGCTCAATTCAACAAATATTTAAGTGCCTAGTGATTATTAGGTACAAGGGCTGAGTGCTGGGCAAAATAGAGATGAGAAGCAGCATGGTCCCTGCCCTCAATGTGTCTACATCTAGCAGGGAAGATAGCACAGATACATATACCTATAATGAGAATTAGAACTACAGTCAAGGATATTGGAGGTATGAAACTCTTAGAATAGCCTACAACATTTAAGAAGGGAAGGAACGCAGATTTAAACTAGACCTAATTAATAGCTCAAATCATAGTATCTTGTAAATAATATGTATGCTGAATTCAATTTAATTAATAACTTTATCCTTTTCTGAGAATCATAGGATGTTAAATTTTGAAATAATTTTAGAGATTATCTGGCCCAGTCTCTCATTTTAAAAATAAGGAAAACAAGGCCCAGAAATAGCTAGTGGTTTGCCTGAGGCCAAAGATTGAATTAGTAGCAGAACCAAAAAGAAAAGCAAATCTTCCTGTTCAGTCTGCTGTGTTTTCCATTCTGCTGTTCCTTCTGTGCCCCTCCTCTTTCCTTTTCATGTCATATCCCTCTTCAGGTGACTTTGAACTACATGAACCTATATTCACATAGCATATATGTCCAAGATCTTTCTTCTAGAACTGGTCTGGCTACTGTTGTATTTGTTTGTCCTTTATTCTTGAAAACTAATGACATCAGGAGGATGATGTCTTGACTTGCAAGTGAACTGGATTTAAGCCATTAGTGAATCTTTATTCTAGTAAATTGTATTCTTCAGCTTACTGAATGCTAGACTACTATATCTGATTACTTCTTGGCTTTGGCCAGATAGGTTTACATTGCATACAGATTATACCCTTAGGTTCAGTTAGTCATTTTGAAAATATTTACCACTGTTCACAAAATAATTATTTGAGCCATCCAAAAAAATCAAAGCATATTCAAATCAACAGTATCTGTTTATGCATGAAAGAAAAGAATTCTGGTATTTATTAAATACCTACTGTGTGCCAGGCATTACTCTAAGAACTTTACAAATATTTCATTTGAACCTCACAACAACTGAGGAAGACAGAGATCATACAGTTGGTCAGTGTCTGAGACTAGATTTGAACATCAGTCTTCCTGACTCCAGGCTCAAAGAACATCACTCTATAAGTACTCCATCTCTATTGAAATACTACCATCCTTTTAAAATCCAATTCAGATGACATCTTCTCCATGAACTCTTCCCAGTTTCACTGGGACCTTTCCTTCCTTGGAAATTTGTATCTTTCTAGTAGCTGTTAGTGGCAGCTAGGTGGTGAAGTAGTTAGAGTGCTGGTTCTGGAGACAAGAAGACCTGAGTTCAAATTCAGACCTAGACACTTGCTGTGTGACCCTGGACAAGTCACTCAACCCCTATTTGCCTAAAAGAGAAAAAAAAAAACCATCCTGGATCACTGTCTTGTGGTAGAGGGGCTTGCATAGCTCAATGAAACTGTTATTTATGCTGTTTGGGGTTATCCAAGGCAGACAGGTTTTGGTGGAGATCTCTGACCAAAAAAACCCAAAAGCTGATCCACTAGAGAAGGAAATGACAAACCAGTCCAGTATCTTTGCCAAGAAAACCCCATAAAAAATAGTTCACAGGGTCATGAAGTTGGACATGACTGAACAGCAATGCAGTTATGTTGTGCCAATCTATTGTATTAGTTCAGAGGCACTTAGAAATCTTTTGCAAAAGAGTTTTGTTGCTAAAAGCAATTGGCCTTTATAATGGACACATTTTAATTCACACAAAGGGAAGCCTGAAGTTTAAGGACATACCTAGGGATGGAAGCACAAGTTATGTGTGTAGGTGGGGTATCAGAAGCAATAAGGGAAAGGATTATAACTAGGGTGGTCATCAGACCTCAGGCATAAGTCTTTTTTTTTTTGAGGGGGGAAGACAAGGCAATTGGGGTTAAGTGACTTTGCCAAGGTCACATAGCTAGTAAGTATGATCAAGTGTCCGAGGCTGGATTTGAACTCAGGTCCTCCTGACTCCAGGGTGAGTGTTCTATTCACTGTGCCACCTAGCTGGCCCCACAATAGTCTTAAGGGCCCAGAAGAGGGTGTGTGTAGTCATGATTCTGTGAAGAAATGACTGGTTCTCTAGTCATTCTTACTTGGTATGGAAGAGAGGGTGGAGATGGGTGCCATCTCTTCCACATGAAGGCAGTTTGCCAACCCTGAAATTAAGGCTTCAAGCCAATACCTCCAAAAATAGGGCTGTGGGCCTACACAACACCAAGACAGCCTAGGGTAGTGTACCCACTGGTGCTGAGGCAGGTTGAGGCCATGGGTTTTATAGCTAGGGTCAAGGTCTCACTCAGACATACCTGATTAGTTTCCCATCTCTTTTGTCACAAGCAGGTAGGTACCAAGGATTAGCCAATGAATTTCCCTGGCTCTGTAGCATGGATCATGGAAGTTTCTAGCATGAGAGATTCTAGACATAGTTCTGGGCTCTGGGAACCCCCTTGAACTCTCCTGAATTTTTCCACTTAACCTGGCTTTTTTCATGCCCAAATCTGTTACCTTTAACCTAACCAAGCCCTCCATTGTCTGTTACTGTCCACTGTCTCTGACTGCTTCCCACCTTTGATCCCACCAAAATCTAATTCTCTTGGTTCCTGGGAATCTGACCTCTAGTCACCCCATCTCATCAAGACCTTCCCTGTACCCCTCCTCTAGTCACCCCAGGCTACAAGACCACCTCTAGATCCCTCCCACAGTCTTTCTGTATATAAGATCCATCTTGCTTCCATGAAGGTGCTGAGATTCAATCTAGCTCAGACTCAGTCTGCATCAGATTGTTCTGGCCTGTTTGTCAATAAAAGCATCACAAATGGTCAGATTTCTTGAGAGTCTACCCAATATGGTGGCCCTTTAATAAACCTTGCTTTTCTTTGGCTGAGAGAAGGCTTGAGTCAAATTCATTCAGCAGGACCTGGCGTGTTGGTATTTGGGGTCCTGAGCACCCCTAAACCTAAACCTTAACAGTTCCAGAAAGAGGTCATGACGGTTCAAAGAGGGGCACGTGTCTAGAATGACCCACAGTATTAAAGACATACAGATCTCAAAGAGGCCTAAAATTATTTCTTTTTAAATTTTTGGCCTTCCGCCCATATTTCTTTTGTACTGTAGCTATTTCTGTACAAGTTCAGACTCTTAAGTGCTTCGAGGATAGTTACTGTGTCACCGTATCTTCCTTCGTGTTTAGTACAGTGCCTTGCCTGGATTAGGTACCTAGTATTTATTGAACAATATTAGTAATCCCTTTCATTTGCATGGAGGTTTTTTCCTTTTAGGGTATTTTTGTACCAATGTGTGACCCTTAGCAAATCGTTTAACCCTTCTATTTTCATACTCATTTTTTTAAAATGGAAAACAGAAATAAAAAATAGAAAGATTGAACTATTTGCCCAGGGTCACACAATGGGTTAGTGGTATTTTCTATTACGCATTTATGTACAGGTTGTACTTCACTTACTAGACTGTAAGCTCCTTGAGGGCTGTTTCTATGGTTTTTCTTACCTTTGTATCTCCCTCAACATGTTATACAGTGCCTTGCACAGAGGAAACTTTTATTATTCTTTAGCCGGAAGAAAAATTCAGGTTTCACAACTTCCCCATTCAGTAGTTTTATAAATTTCAAATTACTTTCAGGTATGTTATAGCATTTGAGCTAAAACAACATTGTGAAAGAAAACAATACTGGTGATTCTCTGACTTCTTTCTAGGCTCAGCTCAAATCCTACCTCCAGGAGCCCTTTCCTGTATCCTTTTCCTTCTCCCCATCTTTGCTTTTGTTCTTGTTCAGTTGTTTCAGGCATTCTGACCCTTTGTGAGATTTTCTTGGCAAACATACTGGAGAGGTTTGCCATATCCTTCTCTAGCTCATTTTATAGGTAAGGAACTGAGGCAAACGGTGTTAAGTGACTTGCCCAGGTCCACACATCTAGGAAGTGTCTCAGACTGGATTTGAACTCGTGAGGATAAGTCTTTCTCCAGGCCCCAGGTTCCCCATCCCTGGCCCAAGGTGTAACCTTAGGTTTAGGTAACTTGGTCAGGCCTGGAACCCAGGTCTCTTAACTCCTATACTAATGCTGTGCTCTTTCCACCTTGCCTCCCTCATTGTGCCACAGATATAGCTGTAGGTCTTTAGGTTTGACAGTAATTCATCAATATAGTCCAAATCGCTGTCTTGATGGCCTCATTTTAACTCTTGTTACCTTTAAGGGGAGAAGACCCAATTTCTTTGAGGGCATATAGTGTTAATCCTAAAGAATTAAAAAAAAAAAAAAGGTTTAACTCACTGGCTTAGTTTCCTCCTGGCTGCAGAGGGATAAATGGGGCATTTGTATTCCAATTCTTGTGTCCTCTTTTCTAAACTTTCTTTTTCTTATCAGCCTCTCAAACTGAGCCAGGTTTCTAAGAATACTGTGACAAGAAGTTGTTAAAATCCTTCCCTTACCCTTTGGCTCCTTGTATTATGAACCAGATTCTACCAGGTTCACGTTTTCCACTGGTTTAGCCCTTCTTGGGAATGCTGGAGCCTCTTCGGGAGGAAGCTGAGCACCTGGGGAAGTGTCAGGGTGTCAGGGAAATGAATCATTGTGATTCAAGTACAAAAGATCGTAGGACTAGGGTTGAAGGAGACCTTAGAGGCCACTGAGTCCAGCCACCTCACTTTACAGCTGAAGAAACTGAGGCTGACCCTGACTTTATCTTGTATATACATAGTAATTTGCATGTTATCTCCACGGTTAGAATGCATGATCCTTAAAGACCTGGATTCTATGTTTGCCTTTCTTTGTGTATTCAGAGATTAGCACAGTGCCTGGCAGATAGTAAATATTCTTAAAAATGCTTTCTGGTTGACTTATTGACAAGTTCCTGAAGATTTTTAACATTTCTTGTTTCTATGTCATTTTACTTAAGGTGAGTCCCAGGCAAAATTAGGAAGGAGGGCTTCAGTGAGTTCCACTACCCTAGTCACTTCAATGGACCTTGGTTTCCTCATCTGTAAAATGGCCCCTGGGGTTCTTTTCTAGCTCCGAGTGTGTTCTGTTCTGCCCTCTCTCTTTTTTTTTTGCAGGGGCAATTGAGGTTAAGTGACTTGACCAAGGTCACACGACTAGTAAGTGTTAAGTGTCTGAGACCGGATTTGAACTCAGGTCCTCCTGTCTGCTCTCTTTTCAAGGTTATCTGATAGCTACACCACTGACCAGCACCTACCCTACCACAGAGCTGGCTGCTGTGTTGTCCAGTGAAGCTTCCTTCCAATTAAATCCAAATATAACAAACATTAACTAAGTACCCACTCTCTACAGGGTACTGGGTTATATGCTAGAAGTTCAAAGATGAAAAGCAACCCAATTCCTGCCCTCAAATTTATAAGAAGCGGAATATGACATGTACACAACTAAGTGTGACACAAGAAATAGTGTGACAGGGGCAAAGGAGAGTTAAAAGAAATTTGGGCAGGGGGGAGAGAGACCTTGTAGCCAGCCATAGGATTGGGGGAGGCATCACCTGAGCTTGATCTGAAAGGGAAAAGAGGATTTTAACAGGCAAAAGTGTGGTGAGAATTTAGACCTGCCTTGAAGTATGGAGGTCATCATTTTTTCAGTCATGTCTGACTCTTTGTGACCCCATTTGAGGTCTTCTTGGCAAAGATACTGGAGGGCTTTGCCATTTTCCTCTCCAGTTTATTTTACAGATGAGGAAACTGAGGCAAAAGGGTTAAGTGACTTGCCCAGGGTCACACAGCTAGGAAGTATCTAAGGCTGGATTTGAACTCAGGTCTTCTTGACTCCAGGTTTCTTTCTCTATCCACTGTGCTACTTGCCTACCTTACATGTGGGGGGTAGGAGAAAATTAAAGAAGAGAGCAAAACAGCTAGTGATTATTTCATTGGAAGGTAAGGTGCGTAGAGGGCATGCATTCCTTTGGTTCCATATTCCCTGTGCTTTCCAAGGTGACAGCTCATCTGAAAAACTAATTTAAGCTAATATTTTAATTAGAGATGGTTAGGTCAGACACTTCAGTACATGCCTTCCAGATAATAGGCATTATTATTATGTTGTTGTTGTTATAATACAATAAATTTCTGGATAGATTGTCTTTGCTTTTGCTGTATAGCCCCTAGGGGAAGGGCTTTTTGATGAGAATTTCAGGACTGGTCAGAAAGGATGGAGGATTATATATTTACAGCTGGAAGGCCCTTAGGGGTCATTTAGTCCAACCCTATAATTTTATTTTATTTTATTTTATTATTATTATTATTTTTTGTAACTTGAGGTGTTTTATTGACAGATTTGGTTACATTCAATGTCTGTGACTCTGCACAGAAAACAGACATTCTTTCAGCCCCTTGTATAAAGGGGGCCAGAGAAGGCACTAGGATGCTTAGCAGCAACAGGTCCCCTTTCCCACACTTGAGTCCTGGGTGATGCAGTTTTTGTGCCCAGTGATAGCTCCTGTTGAGTTAGTTAATGGGGGAAGGGTTCAGGGCACCCCTGAACAAATCTGACCAATGTTCTTAGGCAGAAAATGCCCTCAGGGCTAGGTTAGTAGGCATCATTGAGCTGTCTTGCTATATCCAGGATCTTCTTGGCTCCCTTGTTGAGCAGAAGGTTGGCAAGACTGATACCCAGGTTTGCAGCTGCCATCTGGGCTCCCAGAGGTGGGCTCCATTTTGAGCAGTGATGCCCACCCACTGCACATGATCCTCTGGGCCATCTTCATGCTGGGCTAAGACTATGGTTGTCTGCATGGTTTCCTTCAGACAATCGGAGCCATCCAGACTCCATACTCCTCCAGTCAGGTATAGCGGTCCATCCTTGAGGACTGTATGGACTGCCACAGGCACACTGCAGCCTCCTTCCAGGTGCCTCAGGAAAGCCCTCTCAGCAATACATCGGAGCAAGGTCTCAGGATCAACACCCAGGACCCACAGCATACAGACATTCTTCAGTGTACAGGAGCTGCCCTATACGGCTCTGCCAACCTATACGTTGCAGTCCAGCTGCAGCCAGGATGATGGCACTAAATTCCTGCTGTTCATCCAACTTTCGAAGCCTAGTATTGAGATTCCCTCTAATATTTTTGAATTCCAGATGTGGAAATTTCTGCTGTAACTGGGCTGCTCTACGAAGGGAGCTGGTCCCTACCACACTCCTTTCTGGCAGGGTACCCAAGGTCTGCCCAGCATATTTAGGGTGGAAGATAACAGCGTCATAGGGGTTCTCCCGCTTACAGATAGCACCAATAGTGAAGGCTGGGGGCAGTACAGTGGGCAGGTCCTTCAGGGAATGTACAACCAGGTCCACTTCATTCTTTTCCAAGGCATATTCCAGCTCCTTGGTGAATAGGCGTTTCTCCCCAATCTTAGAGAGTGCAGTATCCAGGATCTTGTCTCCAGTGGTGGATACTGCAATGATTTCAAACTGCAGATCAGGGTAGAGGTTCTTCAGCATAGCCACCACACTGTCCGTCTATCCTTGCCAGCTGGCTCTTGCGAGAACCCACGCAAATCACTCTCATCTTTGGGCTGTTTCTGTCCCCAGCATCTGCATCTCCGCTCCGGGACAAGACTCTGTCCGTAAGGTGAGGCAGAAGTGCACGTGTGAGGCCACACCCTCCGCTTGCTGGGGATGCGAGACCTTCCGGCCTCCTGGGGAGCTGAGGTGGGGCACGTGGAGTCTGCACTGTCCCACCGGCTACGGCTCCCCCAACTCTATAATGTTAGATGAGAAAATGGAGTGACTTATTAAAAGCCACACAGATGGTAATTGGCAGAGGTAGGATTTGAACTCAGGTCCTTGGACTCCCAACAGGGTGAATTGTGTTGGTTTTTTTTCCTATTGCAGTTCCAGCATGATGTAGTGGGAGAACTACCAGGGTGTGATATAGAGTACTACATTTGAAATTGGAAGACCCTGGTTCAAATACTGGTTCTGCTGTGTCCTACCTGTGTGACTCAATTAATTACTCAACTTTAAGATTTCTCTTCTACAAAATGAGAGAGTTGGACGAGATTATCTGTAAGGATGGGACTTTCCGTCTCTCCATTTTATGAGTAGGAGAGAGCTACATGGTGAGGGTCAGGGAAGATTTGGGAGAAAGAATATCCTAAAGATAGGGTCTGGGCCTCTTTAAATTTGGAAATACAAAAGACTTGATAATTCACAGAGCCTGGGGACAACCTAAACCCATCTGTTCAGGCCTTTGACATCAGTAGCAATTTGAGATGGGAAGTGGTAGTTTTAAGAACTCTCTGTGAACATACCCAGAAATTGATGGGACTTTTTTGTTAATAACAAATTCCACATCAATAACATTTAAATTGGTCTGGTACCAACATGATCAGAATTATCATATATAAATTGTTATTTATATATTCTGAATCCTTATGTAATTTATTATAATTATATAATGATAATTATTGCTATTAATAAGATTTTTGCTGAGTGAATAATAATAATGCTGATGATAATTTTCATTCAAACACATACACATGTTTTTCCTCAGGATACTGCAACACTAAAGTATGAAGTGATCATAAAAATATATTCTTGGAATACATATAATGTATACACACACACATATAATTTATTTGGTTCATGTCACTTTCCTAGATGAGTTTGTTCAGAAAAAGAAAATAAGCAGGTAACCATTACTTCAAAGGCGATCGAACCTTTTTCCTTAGGAAAGTGAATCCATCTGTAACCTTCAGTTTGTGTCAAGCCAAGATAAAGCTCTTGATTGTGACATTTCTACACTGCAGAGTAGAAAAAGTCAATAAAGGTTATGTAAACACCTGATGAAATTACCCCACTAGATGCTGCAGGGAGTTTATGGAAAAAGCAGGGAAGCACAGAGAGAGATGCTTTTTTAGAAAAAAAAAAAAAGTCCTTGAAAGCAAATGAGAAAAGTTGTAACTTTCTTTTCTTTTCTTTTCTTTTCCCCTGTTTTGGTCTATTCTTCTCTCTCCGACCCATTTATGGCAATTCTTTTCTGGAAGTCTCAGCCTTTAAAAAACAACCCCCTCCCCCAGCCAAGGACCTGTGATTTCATCCAAGAAACACAAAGCTGTTCTGCAAAGCATAGTACCCATGGAGTCCGGGTAGGTGCTCTGGAATGCTGTTAGGCCCTGTGTTTCTATTTTAGAAGACCCGACTGAGTTACGAACCTTGGTCTGGTGCTCCTTTTCCCAGTAAGGGAGAAGGAAACAAGCATTTATTAAGCACCTCCTGTATGCTAGGCACCATGTTAAGTAATTTACAGATATCTTACTTAATTTCCTATGAAGTAGGTGCTGTTATTATCCCCATTTTATAGTTGAGGAAACTGAGGAAGACAGAGGTTAAGTGACTTATCCAGAGACACACAGCTAGCAGGTGTCTGAGGCTGGATTTGAACTTAGGTCTTTCCACTTTCTTCATCAGGGACTTGAGTTTATTTCTCTTCTCATTGGTTTCCTTTGAGGCAATCAATTGCCTTTTAGCTTCAAATTCAACAGATGTTTTATTTGTTGAGGCAGACAGAGGTTAAGTGACTTGTCCAGGGTCACACAGCTAGCAAGTATGTGGGGTTGGATTTGAACTCAGGTCTCTCTGCTCTCTTCCTCAGGGACCTGAGTCTTTCCTCCAATCGATCTCTTTTTAGGCACTTGCAGGGGAAGATGCCACGTCTTTAAACTTTGATTATCATCATGATGGCTTACATTTTTAGAAGTTCTTATTGAAGAGATTTTCATATATTACTTCACCTGTAACAACACCTGTTATAAATTTTTCCCTTTTTTTTAGTATCACAAGGAGCAATGTGGTACAATGGAAAGAGAACCCTTTCTGGAATCAGGGGTCTTGGGTTCAAGTCCTACCTGATGCTTGTTACCTATATGACCTTTATTTAGTCACTTAACTTTCCTGATCCTCAGTTTTCTCAGCTACTTCTGGGAACAAAGGATCTCTGAGGTTCCTTCCAGTTCTTATTTACCCAATTAAATTATCCCCTATTGAAGGGTGGGAACCCTTTTAAAAATTTTCTTTATATCTTCTCCAAAGGCTAGCATAAAAATCAAATATAGGGGATTTGATCTTCATAGAAATTTTTTGAAGCAGTTAAAATCATTTTCATTTGATGGGTGAGGCCATCGGAACATAGAAGTCTAGCAACTGGTCCAAGACCATATGACCAGTTAGTGACAGAGCAGAGGTTAGAGGAATATGTCTTGGGAATACCAGTTCAGGACAATTTTCACTCCATCATCCCTTTTATTTGCTAGGCTTAATATGCATGAATGTCTTTTAGAGTCAGAATGAGAGGTGGTAGACTTGGCAGGCTAAGACCGGATGAAAACTGGAATTAGTGGGGGCAAGATGAGATGGATGAAGGGTAGAGCATGAGAGGGAGGTAGCAGGTGTCGCCATGTTTGTATTCACTTCCCTCTTGTTTTGAGTCTCACATTTGAGAAGGTCTAACAGTGGTCCTCAACCTTCCTAATGCTGCGACCCTTTGATACAGTTCCTCATGTTGTGGTGACCCCCAACCATAAAATTATTTTCATTGCTACTTCATAACTATAATTTTGCTACTGTTATGAATCATAATGTAAATATCTGATATGCAGGATTATTTAAATTGAGCATAACTCACAGGTTGAGAACCACTTAAAGTTCAACCACCATTACTTTCCTTTCAGTTGGTGAGGCCCACCCCTGGGTATCAATGGAGAAGCAGAAATCTTGATTCCCAGGTTATCTGATTGAATCTCAAAGAGGTGGCAGGATTGCCTTCACGTCCAAGGTTAAAAAGGAAAAAAAATTAATAGTTCATTGCTTTATTTCATTGGTTCATCTTGGTTAGTAGACGTGGCATTTCTTTTTGGGTACAAACAGGGAAAACAGGAAAAACAACTCCAATTCTCTCACTCTCCTGTCATCTTCTTTCCCCATCTCTCTACCCACCCCACCCTGGACAATTATTTTGTTTTGAGGCATAATAGTGTAGTAGATAGAACACTAGACTTGGAGTCATGAAAACTTGAGTTAAAATCTAGCCTCAGACACTTACTAGCTGTGTAACCCTGGGCAAGTCACTTAATCTCTCTATTTGCTTCCTTTTACTCATCTATAAAATGAAGGAGTTGGAATCTGTGACCTTTAAGGCTCCTTCTAGCTTGAAATTTCAGCTTGAAAATTCTGTGAACTGTTTGTGATAATATATAGGCCCCAAGAAGTCTTCTGCATGAGAATCATGCAGAAGCAAGATAAAAGAGGTCGTTAGAGAACTGTAGGACCAGAAAAAAGTATAGCCCAGGCACATATGGAGAGAGAGAAATGGTTGACTGAGAGACCACTGGTATTCCATTGGTAAACTAGCAATCTGAAAAGAACTTGAGGAAGGCTCCTGGCATGTTGGTTTGATCTCCTGTAGTAAATTTATGGGAGGACATAGACAAGAGCTCACAGGCTGGGCAGACATGGGTGGTCTGTGAGTTGCATCACTGGAGGGAATGCTCACATCAATGAAATCATGGTTTCATTGGGATTACTGGAGTATTTGAGAAGTAAATGATGATGCTGATACTTCCCAAAGTAAGATGGAGTCTGCATTTAACATGTTAATATACGAAATTGGGATTTTTGAAGATACATGCTCCAAAGGTAAAAGCATTAATAGGAAATAGAGAATGACATAATATTAGAACGTGATGTCATTAGCAATAAAGTGACTAATGCATTGAGGATGTTGAGGAAAGCTAGGGATAATGCAAAAAGATTCTTAAATATTTGGTAGCAAAAATATGAGGCTCAAACAGTCTATAGGGTGAATGGAACAATGATGTTCAGTTTCATATCCCATCCGGCCATTCATCCAGGCCATCTCACCAAATGCCTCCTGCTACTTCCCTGCTCCTTCCCACTTGAACCAGAACTCTCCAAACCAGACTTATGACTTTGGTCTCCATACCAGGTCTTCCAGTCTAGACCCCAGACCCTGAAGGAGTTAATTCATTAAAATGGCAAAGAAGCAATTTTATTTTCTAAGTCTAAAGCAAAGAAAGAGGAGAAAAGTGAGTTAAGGAAGAGATTTTTAGTTATGACAGATGGAAGATAGTTATGGAAGTTATGGGGGAACCTCACAAAAGATGACCTCAACCTCTCCAATAGGGTGGGATGAGGTAATTTGCTGAGGGAGAGGAGTTAGGGGTAGCATTTGAGATCTTGCAGAGAAAGGTTTGGAAAAGGCACTCTGAGAAGGATGATAAGTCAGAGAAGAATAAAAGGATTGCTTTGTAGCATTATGATTCAGTAGAAGTTAGAGAGCATGAATTTATCAGCATAGTTCATTAATTTCCCCTGGCAGCTTGGGGGTGGGAGTGGATACACCAGATTAGGGGAATGCTGAAAGTTGGTTATTAGCAAAGCAGGAAGAGAGAAAAGACAAGAAAAGAAGAAGTACAATCCTTTGTGGAAATGTCCAACTTTATCCATGGCTAAGACCATGAAGGGAGGAAAGAGAAAGCAGAACATAGATGATGATGGACAGGACCCAGAGAGAACATGGAGAGTACAGAAGGTAGGAAGTTGAGAGAAGAGATCATCGGGAGGGTGGAAGCAATATCAGAGATGGCTAGATAGGCCGTTCTGATCATAGAAGGGAATTTCAGAATTTGGAATCTTGGAGATGAAATAGTTTCAAATGATAATGAGCTCTAAAGTGTAACGCACCCTTGTTTGTGGAAAAGGTAATGGAGATGGAGCTCATGTGGGACACTGAGAGGGAGTGAGACAGTTAATGACCTTGGAGGTCAGAATGCCTGATAGAAATGGTATTGAAGTCACCCAGAATGAGGTATGAAAAGGAAGATAGTGAACCGAGTTCTGATGTTTTTGAAGAAGGCGGGAGAATGGTTGGGGGCTGGCAGATGACAATGACCAGGACTCATATAGGATAGTATAATCAGATGGTGTTACCTTCCAAGGAGAAGCAGCTGTAGAGTGATGGTGGTAGAGGTAGAGGGGCAAAGTGGAGTAAGAAACAAGATGACTTTGCCTTCTGCCCCAATGAAGGGAAACTGAGGCAAATGGAAAAATGACCAATCTGTTGGAGAGGGTGGCAGGACCTAGGATTGGAACCTATGTCTTCTGACTTCCGATCCTGAATTCTTTCCACTGAACTTCTAAGTAGCCCTAGGCTGGAAGCTTCTCACCCTCTCCTTCCTGTCCAGAAACTTCACTGTTCACTTTCTGCAGATCTTCTGAAAGGGCAGTCCAGAGTCAGGGTCTTGGCAGGGGATCCTGCTTGGAGGCTGCTAAAAGCCTGCCTTGGCCTTGACCGACCACCTTTGTTGCCCTCTCTCTTCTTCTGCTTCCCCTTTCTTCTCCCTCATCTTTCTCTCTCTCCATCCCCAACCAGAGGCCTGAATTTTGAGGTTCAAATCCTAGCTCTGCCACTTACCGGACCTAGGAGACGTTGGATAAATTATTTAACCTTCCCAAACTTCAGTATCCTCATCTGTAAAATGAAGGGATTGGACTAGGTGGCATCTAAGATGAAGTCTATAATTCTGTGGCAAGATAGCCATATAGGAAATGACAGTAAAACAATGATAAAGCCGTATATATGTAATTTCTCATTTTCACTTTTTCCTATTTCTTTTCTTCTGCTTCCCTCTCCCTTCATCTCCCTTTCCCTAATTCTTATTTCTATCTCTGGTTCTTTCTCTGCTCTGTATTTTCTCCATGTTTCCCCTGCCTCCCCACCTCTGTTTCTTTTACTCCTCCATGAATAATTCCCTTCTTTCTTTGACTGCTTCAAAGAGCAAAGCAATTTATTTTCAGAAAAGACTTTTAATTTCCAAAGGGTGTAAAAAATGAGATTGGTCTCCCCTTCCTAATGATCCCATGAGTACCCTTATGTTTTAATGAGATAAATGGCCTAGAGGAAGAGGTGGTAAGAAGGGGGTCAGGTTATGGGGCTTTAAGTGTTTGGGCTTTTTTTCCCTTCCCTCATAGGTCTGAGCAGCTCCCTGGGAGACTGATGCTGCAGACCCCAGTCCTGGTTCCACACTCTCACCCTGTGCTAGTTATGAAAACAGAAAGAAGTGACAGATGGGCTCAAAGCTTTTGGAGGAGACTAGGGAGGACCTCCCTGTTTTCTGCCCTCCCCACTAGGCCCCCACACCAGGTTGTGAACTGATTCATCTTTCAGCAGATAGAAAAACATAATCCTCTTCCTCTAACAGCAAGTTTTAATTTCTATAGTGAAGCTGTCCTCAAAGCGCTTAGCTCTTCTCATTGAGTGAGAGCAATAGCCTAAAGACTATGGCATTGAAATAATGCAGTTTCTGAGTGACATCTGAAGGATGTCCCACTTCTAGAGAGAGCTAAAATAACCTTGTACTAATGGATTAATGAATCAGTGAAAAAAATGTTTATTGTTAAATGTTTACTCTGCGGCAGGAGCTATGTCAAGTGCTGGGGATACAAGTGCAAAAGTCAGTATCCTTGCCCTCAAAGGGCTTACATTACATTAGTGGGAGAAAACCGTACAAGGGCAGAGATGGCTATGGAACGATGTTTTGGTCTGGAAAGCCACAGAGATGGTCATTGGAGCCATTGAGTAGTCAACTTACAGAGTCTTCCAGAAACAATGGTTGAATTAACTTTATTGTTCCCAAAGTAAGTGACATAAAGAGGGAGAGGGTTGAAGCATGGATGAGTCTAGAGTGCAGTAGGCTCTCATTGATCAGTATATCTCAGCCTTAGGATAAGAGTTTCAAAGATGGCTTAGCCCCTCTAAAATATGTCTCTGGAGTTCTATTCTGTAGGGTGTGGTAATCAGAGTGAAACAACCAGAAGGTAAGAGCCTTGGTTTCTAATCTCTAAGCCGCAATTTATTACAAGTTATGTACCCTTGAATACAAGATCCTTCTGGATTCCAGTTGTCTCTGGGAAAAGAAGATAACTTACTTATTTGAGGAACTGGTATGGGATCAGGTAGTCTGTTAAAGTCCCTTCCAGGGATAGGATCAATAATCCTGTGATTACATGTGCCACCATGGAAACTCATCCCAGTTTCTGGGTCAGGGCCAGAATCATAGGATAGGCACTATTTCTCTAAATCCTCAGTGATAGCTGAAGAAGGTGTCATCACTGGCCCCATCCTAACTGGATTGGTGTAATGGTAATAGGAATTTGAAGATCTTCCCTGCCCCTTAATAGGCTTAGGTGAATTTGAGGATCTTTCCTGATTTGAAAATAAACTCTGCCCCCTAATAGGCTATATGTGGTCACATGGAGCCTGTGGTGGGAGGCTTGTTTTTCAGAAGGCACAACTTTGTTACTTTGTAGTCAAGTGGGTCAAGAGGGTTGTGACGTTCTCTGACCCTGAAGAAGGCCTCTGAGATAAAGTTTTGCTTTGGGGCTCACTTTGGGAGGAGTTGTGTGATTTGGCCAGATGAGACTCTGGGTAGCCATTGAGCTCCCCAGCTTTGAAAACCCAGATGTTGGTGCTTCTCTCTCTGGTGACTAACTGTATGTATGTGATGGTCAGACGGCTAGAAGCCCTGTCTGTTGGTCTGTTGAATTGTGTTATTTTCTCTGTATTTTTGTCTGCTTGTAACCTCTGTATTCTCTGAAGTTCAGGGTGCTGACTTTTCCCCCTGAACTAGGTAAATGATATATGTTTGATTAAAGTAAGATTGTTAACCCTCTTTGAGTTGCTTTTTTTCAGAAAAGTAGATCAAAGAACCTGTGCTAAGCAGCCATCCTGGGTGTGCTAGGGTGCTTGTTGCTACAACTGGCAATGGATTGGTAAATAGATTGGAAATGCAGAAACCACATGACAGGGGCAGCAGCAAAGTCTGGACTCTCACACCAACTCTTGGATGGAAGGTATTTCATGTATTATAAGACTATTGCAGAGACCTAGCTAGGGGGTATAAGCTAGGGTTTGTCTGGTGTCCTGTTATTGGCAACAGAACAGGGAACTTCAGAAATAACCTAGTCTAACATTCTCATTTTACATATGAGTAAATTGAGGCCCAAAGATATGAAGTGACTTGCCTACATCACACAGCTAGTGAGTGGCAGAACCAGAACCCAGGGCAATTTACTCCAAATCCAGTGCTTTTCCCTCTAGACCACACTCCTTTGGGAGGCTTTTGGATTATTGTGGACCAGTGGAGTGAGGTGATCATAGAATACACTGGACTAATCACTTATTAAATGGCTTCTCCAGTGGCCTAGAAAAATCTGTGCTTCTGAAAAACAAAACCAAACACCCAGAACTCAGCTTCTCAGTCCCCACCCAATTTAACCCCAGAGAAAGGTCTGGTTAATAATATCTCTATCTCACCAAGAAAGAGAGTGATGGTGACTGATAATGAGCCAAAGCCTGTGAGTCTGGTCCTGAACATTTTCCGTCCGTTGTTTCACTTAACAATCCCAGTTAGCACTTAATAAAAATGTTTATCCTCCTCAGAGAATTCATTAAAGCGGTGGTTCTCAGCCTTCCTAATGCTGCGACCCTTGGATACTCGTATATAGGCGTATCTGCACGTGGGCGGACCAGCCTGGAGACGGATAGAGGAACGGTGTTTTCCAATGGTCTTAGATGACCCCTGTAACCCCAGTGAAAGGGTTGTTCAACCCCCAAAGGGGTCGTGACCCACAGGTTGAGAACCGCTGCATTAAAGGAAGGCTGGTAACCTGAAGAATGGGTGGTGGTGGTGGTGGTGGGGACAGGAGTATTTATATATACATATACACACAAACATATACATATACACATATCCTGAATATTTCTGGAAAAACTAGTTTCTGTGCCAGTGATTCTGTGAGCTTTCTTGTACTCTTGTATAATAATGACTCTGTCATTTTTTATGGTCACATCTGGCATGGGTCAGATTCAAATTCATAAGATGATTGCTTGGTGATAGTAGAGACAAGTCCCTGAAGGCCAAGGATACCTGTAACTTTATTTGGGTTTTACAACTGTATTATATAGGAATCCAATAGAGAACTCACAGCTGGTCACATGCAGAACTTCAGTACCATAAAAATTAGCTTGCATGGGAAATGAAGCAAGTGTGCCTGGTATTAATATAAAAGAAAGGCAATTGTAGTCTATCTGGCAGATTGTATTCTCAGATCACAGTGATCAAAACTGAGCTGTTATGTTCACTGAGTGGTTAAGTGAATTCTTTTATTCAGCAAATATTTATTTGAAGGGATTAAAAAACAAACACATTTCCTTCCTTTAAGAAGTTTATATTCTATTAAACTCTTTAGATTCTATATGCCTAGCGATAGGGGCCATACATGAGGCTACTTTTTAACCTTATTTTTTATGAAGGCATATATTTATTGAGGCAGGATTGTGGAGTGGATAGAGTGTTAGATGAAAGAATTAGTTTCAAATCTAGATTCTGATGCTTACTAGCTATGTGACCCTGGGCAAGTCACTTCATTTCAGCCTGCTCTCTCAACCTCTAAATCAGGGGTTCATCTATGGATTTGAGGGAGTCTGTGAATTTGGATGGGAAACAATTAGATCTTTATTTTCACTAGCCTATAATTAAAATTCAGCATTTCCTTCAAATATGATTGAAAAAACAAACATTATTCTGGGAGTCCATCATCTTTACCAGGCTGCCAAAGGGGTACATCACTCAACACACACACACACACACACACACACACACACACACACACACACACACACGCTCTGTCTCTCACACAATACACATTCTCTCAAACACATACACATGCATAAACACACATTCTCTCTCACATACACACATTCTCTTTTTCTCTCTCTCACGCACACAAATACACACACACACACACAATATTAAGAATGTCTGCTCTAAGTTAAAGATGAGTTTTGGCTTGCTCTCTGATTCATGCAGGTATCTTGGTGCAGACTGTTGATTTCATTGGTATAGGAAATTCCTGTGAGGAAGTTTCTCCACCAGCTCCTGTTCTGTAACTGAGAGTCTTCTAGAGTTAACTGGGACCCCAAGGGGAGAAGTGACATGCCCAGGGGTGTGTGTGTGTGTGTGTGTGTGTGTGTGTGTGTGCGTGCGCGCATATATGTGCACATGTTTGTGTGTGCGTTCAAGGGGTAGGACTCAGGTCTTCCTGACTCCAAGAACAATTTTCTATCCATTATGTATTTCTCAGGCATGTAGTGATTTTGTGAAAATTCGAGGGTAGATGTGTTATAGCTAAGATCCAAAGATCTTATGAATCACAATTTATGGATCACCATAGATAGATAGATAGATAATAGATATAGATATATCTATTATAGATATAGATAGATATAATAGATATAGATCCCAATTTAGAAATGCAGGGGAGAATGATTTCCAGAGCTTGACTAGCACATTGTCTCCATGTTGGATATCTTAATTATTAGCAAAGCAAGCATGTCATCCAAATAAATATTCTCACTTCTTGACCCAAATAAATTTCATCTTGATTTATGGGGGATGGCTTAGGAGCAGGAGGAATAGTTGAGAGGACCCCATCTTCCCACATCAATACTTATTTGGAGAAAGATAAGAAGGAATCCAATTAGAAAGAGAAAGCCTCATCATTATGCTAACCCCTCTCTATTTTCCTTCCTTTCATACTTGGTAAGAAGAAAGGTTTTATGTGAAAAAATGATTTGAGATTGGTTTAACTCATTTGGTATAGGTCTTGACTTGTTGCTGATGATTCTGTGGTTTATTACAAGTCTATAGAGCAGTGGTTCTCAACCTTCCTAGTGCTGGGACCCTTTAATACAGTTCCTCATGTTGTGGTGACCCCCAACCACAAAATTATTTTTGTTGCTACTTCATAACTGTAATTTTGCTACTGTTATGAATCGTAATGTAAATATCTAATATGCAGTATTTTCATTGTTACAAATTGAATATAACCCACAGGTTGAGAACTGCTGCTATAGAGGAAGAGGGTGACTGTAGTCCCTTTAGAAATGAATATAGGTTACAAAGTATAAATTTCAAAGGAAAGAATCTTTGGAAGAATGACTCCAGGGTCCTCTTCAATTCTGTACACTTAGGCCTTATATTGAGAAACCCAGAAGACACAAAGTCTGTTCAAAGAACAAGTCCCAAAGATTAGCAACAAGATTTTCTTAGAATAAAATTAACCTCCTCAATTCTATTCCATTGCATGCCACAAATATTTATTGACCATCTACTGTCTGTCCAAGTTAGGTACTGTGGGGGACAAGAAAAAAATCAAACAAAATTTAGCCCTAAAGGGACTCCCAGAGATGATTCAGTGCCATTGATTGATAGAGCTGGAAGGGACTTTCTGATGAATGTGCCTCTAGTCTAAGTTCTCCATCTTATAAAGGAAGAAAATGAGGCCAAAATGAGTTCAGAACATTCAGCTCATTGTATCTTCTGAAATAGAGCTCCTGGTTCTGGTTGTGGTCTCCTCTGGGCTTTTCACATGGTCACGTGAATAAAGTCCACAGATGGCAGAAATATCCCATAGGGAATTTTAACTCCCTTGCCTTGGAATCTGATGGGTGAGGCTTCTGGTTAGACATTCGGACATCTTCTTCATAGCTCTTTTGGTAAAACTGACCTTTCCTCTTTCCCTCCTTACGGCAGTATACTCATAGGCTTTCAGTTTGCTGTAGTAATCAGAGAACTTGTTGTAGAGAATTGAGATGGGCATCCCGTTGAGAATGATTCCAAATGCGATGCAGAGGAAAGCAAAAAGCCTGCCTAGGTGAGTTTCTGGATACATGTCTCCATAGCCTACTGTGGATATACTCACCTAGAGGAAAAATAAAAGGAGAAGCAAAGTTATCAGCTAAGAAGATGTGTGTATGGAGTATAGATTTATGGGAGAAAGGGACCTATAGTAATCTTCTAGTCTAAGCCTCTCACTTTATAAATGAAGAAACTGAAACTCAGATAGATGAAACTGTTTGCCGAAGTTCACATAAGCAGAGGCAGAGGAGGGAGTGGAATCTGGACCCTATGACTCCTAATCTAGAACTCTCCCTATAACCACAGAATGCTATGAAAACCTTAAAATTCTACATGAATACTCAATATTAAAATTATTATTATTTAGAAGCCTGAGGTAGGAAAGAAAAGGCCAGGTACATGTAACTAGTCTTTTTTTTTTTTTAAGGCAATCAGGGTTAAGTGACTTGTCCAGGGTCACACAGCTAGTAAATATCTGAGGCTGCATTTGAATTAAGGTCCTATTGACTCCAGGCCCAGCACTCTATCTCCTGCATCACCTGGCTGCCCCTCTAACTAGTCTTTCTGTCTGAATCTGAGATGAAAAAAAATAGTATTGTAGTTCAGTCATGTCTAATACTTCACGACCCTAGGGACAATATCATGCCAATACTGTTCATGGGGTTTTCTTGGCAAAGATACTGGAATGGTTTGCCATTTCCTTCTCCAGTGGATTATGGGAAACAGAGACTAAATGACTTGCCCAGGGTCACATAGCTAGTTAAATGTCTAAGGCTGGATTTGAACTCAGGTCTTCCTGACTTTAGGTTCAGTGCTTTATCCACTGAACCATATGGCTGCCTCTTATCAAATATAGCATAGCTCTCATCAGATCAGTCTTTCCTCAAAAGCTGACTTGCCTACATGCCAAATTAGTATTTAATGTCTACAATGGAGGGTAAAATATGTCCTTGCTTCTAGAGCTCTTTCTAGCTTCACTTGTGGCCTCATTTTATAGACGACTAGAGTAGGTAATGCATTAAGAACTATTCGGTAATTAATTCATAATCCTTTACTTTATTTATGTATGGTCTGCATTTTCCAAGTTAGATGCCATCTTATGATTATGATATTATCAGCTTTTTGACTTTAATGTAGGTTCAGATTTTCTTGGCCTTGCATAATTTCTTTTTCCACTTTCCACAGAACAAATCCTTCCTCTAGTGAGCTATCCAACATGATTCTGACCAAGGCTGAGATTCAGATACAAAGGCTCAGAGCTGACTCCAAGTGATTCCACAGGGTGAATTCTTGTGTAAGCAGAGGCTGGGCCTTGGATTTGGGCTAATGTTTCTGAGATCCATTCTTAGATTCTGAGAAAACTGGCTGCCCCTTCTCCATAACAGCTAAATCACCCTATAAAGTGGGAATTCAGAATTTTGTTTAAAATTCACATATTTTCGCTATCTTATTTGTCCCATAAGTAGGAATGTGACCTTTTTTTGGCAGTTTTCCAGATGTGCATAAGAAAGTAAATCCTGGCCAATTGAGCACTACACACAGGACAAAAATCCAATTTTGTTCTATAGCATTAAAGTGGCCAAATTCAGAGTTCTTTTACAATAAAAGCAAAACAATTTTTGTTTTTCTATATAGTGGGGAGTCAAAGATAAACTACTTTCTGAGAGTTGATGGCTTATTCCTTTGATGAGCATGTTCACTTCTCAGTTACCTGAAGACTATTTATAAATACAAGTAGAGACACTGTGTTTGAATTTTTAGAACAAATACACCAAGCCTTAAACATGCAAATGGGTGTTGTCTCCTTCCAACTTGTCACCTTGAGAGGGCTATAAACTTACTTTCATGATGCTCTCATTCACTTCTAAGGATATTTTTGGAACTGCCTCGGAGGACATTTTATGAGCTTACACACCCATAAATCCATATAATTATTTTTATAGTTACACATCTCTTTTTCTTTTACCTCAAATGGTACTGCTCAGCTTTATCATGCACTCAGTTAATTCATTTTTAAAAACTGACTTCTTTTAATGATAAATTTTACTGATGCCTTTCTTCATGGGTAACTCAAATTGATTCTTGCTAAAGTTAGGATTCAGAAACGAAGCCCCACAAATGAACTATAGTCATTTCTGGACACTATATGCATATTATTGACCCGAAATTTCTTCAAGTGACTTTTGGCAATTTCTATTAACCAAATTGACCCTCCAACCATAAGTGTCTGCCATCATTGAGTGTATTCACTGGATGTGCCCCAGAATATGGTCAATCTCCAAGAGATGCCTAATGTAATAAATAAATGACTTCCTGATATGATTATTCTGAAGGAAATGACTCTCATTTCCACGTGATAAATCCTAGTATGTTTGTTAAAATATAAATTTCATTTCTTTATAGCATTGGTTTTTAGTCAAGGGGTGATTAGATAAATTTTAGAGAATCTGTGAACTCAGATACCAATATATACATATATCTATATCTATATCTATCTATCTATCTATCTATCTATCTATCTATCTATCTATCTATCTTTGTTTTTGCTAACCCCTAATTTAAATTTAGCATTTCTTTATAAATGTTGGCAACAAAATACTATTCTAAGAATGGGTCCATCGGTTTCACTGGATTCCATGATAGGTTCCATGATACACAAAAAGTGGTTAAAAGCTTCTGCCTTTGAGTTGTAACGTGTATCCTGGAAGGAATCATTTATTCCCCAAAGGGGAGGAGCACTAAGCTATTTCCTGAGAGGAGGCAACACAAGCAGACACGATATCCAGAAGAGTGCACTGGAGAGAGAGCACTAGTTTTGGAGTCAGGTGCAAGTCAGGCCTCAGTTTCCTTTTCTGTCAAATGAGGGAGTTGAAACATAATAATCTCTAAAATTCCTTCTGTCTCTACATCTATGAGCTAATTATCTGGGAGTGCCACCTTGGAATCTTAGGGCCCATTAATGAATAAGGCATTCTAAAATGATGCCTTCATTATCCTCCCAACTCCCTCTATCTCTGCCACTTGATGGCACATGACCCTGGCTGTCTGGAGGAGCAAATTTCAAACAAATAACGGGACCTTCCAAAGGAGCCACGGCACACACAGTGATGCAGACAAATGCTGAGGGTTTTGCTGTTACTGGCTTCCAGTCTCTGTCCCTCCACCCTTGCCAGGTTGGGGGGAGGAGTGGGATTAGAGGATGGGGAGTATTGGTGGGAAGAGGGCAGAGGTGATAAATCCTGAGCAGTTAGAGACCTTATAGTTTTCCAAAGGCTTTTTCTCAATTAAAGAATAATAAGAACAACAACTATATTGAGAAAATCAGCATTATTTACTCTACAGGACATCAGAATCTGCTTTTTACAAAAACATGCAGGAAAGGCACATAGGAAAGTCTTTGAGAACATGTTACCTCCTTTGCTCACTACCCATATATGAAGAATTTGGCAAGAAGGAAGGAAAATGGTCATTAGTGTAACATGGTCACATTCAGTTTCTATGACTTTTATTGCTCTACTAAACCCTAAGGAAAAAAGTGTTTTGCTACATGACCCTATTGACTTTTAAAAATGTTATTGATCATTTTTAAAGAATATCAGTTACTTCCCAATAACTCCTCTCAGTAGAGCTCCCTCTTATCACAAAGAACAATTGAGCAAAATCAGACAACAGCTTAACCAAGTCTAACAGCTAATGCGACATCCTATAAACACCAAGTCTACTGCTCCTCCACCCGGAGAAGTGTTTCCTCAATATATTTTTCTATATAAAAAAAGAAAATGACTAAACAAAAATGTCTCCTAGGATAAAACCACACACTTAAAGAAGACTTAGATTTAAAGCTTTATGGTACATGCTACATTCTTTAAAAAAACAAAACAAATCAATGTTATGTACCCATGCCGCCCAAAGATCACAAACATTGTGGAGCAGCTCCAAATCACATTTATCTTCTTTTTCTGGACACCTAGAGAGTCCAGTGAGGGGTATGGAAAGAGGAGGAAGCACACCATTGTGTTCTCAGATCTTTTCCTTCTTGCTGAAAGACTCAATTCCTTCCATTTTAGTTTTGGCTGATATTAATTTATGTAAGTAAAACAGGAAACAGAGCAGGCCTGTGATTTCACTGATAAAGGGAACTCCTAAGTGAGAAAATTCCCTCTGTCAACGAATATAGGAACCTTCTCTGCAACTTCTAGACTTAGAAAGTTACCTAGAGCTCTGACAGTTTAAATGAAATGACTAGTATCACACAGCCAGTCCGTATCAGTGGTAGGACCTGAAACCCAGCCTTCTCTTCTTCTTCAGCTCTGTACCCACTGTGTCTCAGGGCCTCTAAGTAAGTCCAATAAAATAAAATACACAGATTTCTTTCTTTCTCCTCTAGATGAATGTGTATGAAACAAGTGTGACCCTGGAGAAATATGTTTGTGAGTACATGATATGGCTTTTCATTCCCTAGGTAAGGTTAAAAAAAAAACAGTAGGTAAGGTAGAAGAAGAAAGGAACATTATGTTTGGTAGTTTTTTTCCTAAAGCCCAAGGTCAAGCCAGCACCCCAGCACTGCTGTCTTTAGGAATTCATCTGACAATAGAGAAATGAAGGCAGAGGATAGAACAGTACCCAATAGGAAAATAGTCTTCTGTTAAAGAATGGGATGGCAGGCCTTCACTTCCTCATCTTTTATAATGAGGACCAGAAGGTCTTGAAGGCCCCTGTTAAGTAAAATATTCTAAGATTTTGTGATTTCATTGTTTCTATCTCCAGTACACAGTGGCAGAAATGCCTATTTGTGTAGGCCAACAGTTTGCTCTGAGTTTCAGGGTTTATAATGTTCTAGTTGGAGGAGGGGAATAGTTTCCTTAGTCTTATCCTGACAATTAAGGGGCTTGTTCTGATTGGGCAGCTTCCATCTGGAATGCCTATGTGTTGTTGACCCATTGAGCCCACCTGTAAAAGCAGAATGACTCAGAGGATTCCCAGATGCTGAGTCTTATAATAGACCTGAACTAGGAATATTTGGGATAGTGATTAATACAAATGACTCATCCAGTTTAATTGTAATGTCAATTCTAATGAATGGGAAAGAACAGTACCTTTGAATGTGCTGTATTTCAAGGTTAACTTGGTACATCCTGCTAAAGAAGGGGAAATGAAATCATCAGAACTTTATGTTAACAAAGCTTAATGACTATTATAAGTGTAATGATGACTCAGTTTTTAATAGTTAGCATGAGATGAATTATCTTCACTCCTTGGGAGAAGATTCTGTCTTCTATTCCACTGTGTTATTGTATATACAAATATCCACACTTGAAGGATTAAGCTCATTTGTGTGGGGTAATTTTTTGGAAATAAAGGAGAATTGCCCTTATCCTTTTGGAATGAGCTAGCAAGGGATCTTATTAAATCTATGGAGAGGGGAAATGATCCTTAAGAAAAACACCCATCTGGGATCCGCCCATCCATTTAAATGTGGTTCTTAGCAAATCATGCTGCCATCATAAGGATGAATTAGATGACTTCTTAAATTTCTTCTCCCTGATGATCCTACTAGTAATGTTTCTTTATGTATACCTACATCAACTGTGACCATCAAGAAAAGAGGCTAATCTTGGTGTTAGATTCACAGGGAGAACAAACTGTGCTATATAAATATAATGGAATATTATCACACAGTAACAATTGATGAACATGAAAAATTCTGAGAAACATTAGAAAACTTGTAATAAATTGATGCATAATGAAGTTTGCAGAACCAAGAAGACTATATTCACAACTACAATAATGTAAATGAAAAGAACACTAAAAAGAAAACAGACTCTCAGTAATTATTAATGACCAATCTTGGGCTTGGACAACATACGATGAAGGATATCTCCTTCCTCTTGGATGAGTGACTCAAAGTGGAGAACATTTTAGACATTGTTGCTTGGATTTGTTTAACCATTTTTCTTTTCTTATTACAAAAGAAAATTCATTACAAGGGATTGGGGTTCTATATCTAAAAATGACTGTAGCATAAAGGTAGAAAATATCAAATTTTTGAAAATAATTTAAGAAAAAGTAATAGCGTGGCACAGTGAATAGAGCACCTGCCCTGGAGTCATGAGTACCTGAGTTCAAATCCGGTCTCAGACACTTAATACTTACTAGCCGTGTGACCTTCGGCAAGTCACTTAACCCCAACTGCCCTGCCTTCCCCCCTCCAAAAAGAAAAAAAGAAAAAAAAAGTAATAGTTGTTGTCTGTGAGATCCATTACAATGGGTAAATTTAAGAAGATTTAAGGAAAATCAATACTAGGAATTGGAGTACTATATCTGGAAATGATTGTGGCATAATCAGAAGATATCGAACTTTTAAAAAGTAATTTAAAAAAAGTAATGGGACTGATTTTCCTATATTGCTTGTGGAGTCCATTGCAATGAGTAAATCTAAAGAGATTTATGGAAAGTCATGAACAAGAATCAAGAGGGATTAGAAAGCATGGGGCAGGGGAAGAGGGAAAGGAGTTGGGTTGTATAGTCAGAGGGAATATCCATCTATATATTTATCTATGCCAATGGAATCAGCATCATGACTTTATATTTTGCATGCATGAACCATGCCTCTAAATTTAACTTTTACTCAAATTCTACTTGTTTTGAGGAATGAAATCGTTGCCTTCCATCACTCTGCATCACATAAACAGATGAGACTTTTTCTCTTCCTTCCTCATATCTCTCTAAAAAGTAAATGATATTTGGGAAGAGTCAGGTCATAGTGCATGAGTTCAATTTGTATAGTTTATCTTCTATAGTGAAGACTTTTGGTTATTTGACATGAAACAACTGTAGCCCTAGAGAAATGCAGATGTGACTGTGAAACCACATTTGTTCGAAGTCAGATAGCTTAACAACATTATAACTCCCAGAGGGAGGGGCAAAGTGGCAAAAAACCCAGCATCCCAGCAAAGGTCCTTGGCAAGCTATGGTTTCTGTCTTGAGTGGATGCTATTAAAGAAGAACAAAGGTAACATGCATAATGGATAGTGGGCTGAGTTTGGTTGGAGTAAGGAAGTCTTGGGCTCTAGGCTTGCCTGACACATTTTAGCTATGTGACTGTGGGAAAATCACTTAACCTCTTAGTGCCCCCAAGCAATTCTTATGATAAGATGATTGCTGGAGTGAATCAGTGAAGAGTATTTTCACATCAGGGGCTCATTATACTCAAAGGAAACCAGAAGAATGGACCAAAAATAAGTTAAAGAATTATGTTATATTATGTGTTAAAATATTAAGCAATAAATCTAGATGTGAGGACAAAGACAGAATAGGAGAGGCAGCTTGATACAGTGGGAAAAGCATTGGATTTGATAGAATTGGAGGACCTAGGTTTGAATCCCAGCACGGCTACTTAGTACCTGTGTGACTCTGGTTGTCATTAAATGATCCTTTTAGTTTCCTCATTTATAAAATGAGGCCTCTAAGGTTCCTTTCACATCTAAATCTATGATCCTATCAGCATAAAACCCAACCATATCCAATAATTGGAACCATAGACTTAGAATCTCAGATTTGGAATGGATTTAGGATATCAAATATCAAACCCGTACCTAACACATCCTATCTACAACGTCCTCCACAAGTGATCCAGCCTCTGCTTGATGTTCTCTAGTGATGGGGATCTAATAGTGGATCCAATTTGATTATGTTTTTCCTTTAAAGGCACCTAGGTGGCACAGAGGATAAAATGCTGGGCCTGGAGTCAGGAAGACCTGAGTTGAAACCCAACCTCAGATACTTACCATCTTGTGTGACCCTGCTCAAGTCACTTAACTAATGCTTGCCTCAAGTTCCCCATCTGTAAAATGGGGATAATAACAGCATAGGTTGTTTTGAGGATTAAATGAAGTAGTATTTGCAAAAGTGCTTTAACACAGTGCCTGGAACATAGTAGGCAACTAATAAATATCTATTTCCTTCCTTCTTTCTTTCCTTCACCTTGAGCTGAAATCTGCCTCTATAACTTCCAACCACAGCTCTTCATTTTATTCTCCAAGATCAATTAGCTTAATGCCTCTTTTGTATAATAGCCCTTCAAATACTTGAAGGCTGATATGTACTATCCCCCTCCTCTTTCAAACTAAATATCCTCAGTTCAGAGAGGTAGGTTAGGTACAGAGGAGGCAGGAAGAGTTGTCTTCTTGAGTTCAAATCTAGCCTCAGACACTTACTAGGTGTGTGTCTCTGGGCAAGTGACCTAACCCTGTTTGTCCCTGTTTATTCACCTGTAAAATGAGCTGGAGAAAGATATGGCAAACCTCTTCATTATCTCTGCCAAGAAAACTCCCCTCCCCCCCAAAAAGGATCCTAACAATCAGATAGCTACAACATCAAAGCATTAGAGCTTAGAGATTCTCAGTTCCTCCACCTAATCTTTATATATGCCAAAATATTTTGGAGATACCCTGTTTCCCAGAGTTAGTTTCAGCAAGCAGGTTGTATCCTGAGCTTGGCATAACAATAATCCTTTGCACTGGTACTGGGATCAGTACCAGGTATTCATTGAGGGATTTAGCTCCCCCTATTTCCCAGGGCTGTCCATCACATGTTGACAATTCCTGTTCCTTGTACCATGTTCCTATTTCCATCAAAGAATTCTGGTTCTGTACCCCTCAGGGTGGTCATAACCCCCAAGACTTGAGACAATGATTGTTCCCATGGAACCCAAGAATGCCTGTATTGTCCCAAGAAAATCCAACTATGAGAACAGTAACTCAAGACCTAAAAATGATTCTGTCATAGTCCAACCCTCTTGTGGTTTTTATGTATATAATGTCTGCCTTTCTCCTGTGGGGTGGGGGGGAATTTCCTCCAAGCATCCTCTTCCTTACTAGGAAATTAATTAAATTGCTGTTTGTGTCCTGACACACCTGTCTCTAGCCTGCTCTGTTTTGACTCTAGTCACAGGCTAGAGGTTGGTTCTGGTCCAGTTGCCATGATTTTGAGGTCCCTTATCACCTTGGTTACCCTTCTCTGGATATTCACTGATTTGTCAATTCTTTTTTCTAAAACCTAGCCCCCAGAATTGGAAACAATACTCTGGATGCAGTCCAAACTCTATTTGAGTGACAAAAACCTGAAAGCCACTGCTCAGACCAGCAAAGCACAGAAAGACAGGAGAGTTTCAGAAAGGGAAGGGACAGACTAATGGTTGAAGAAAGGAGCTACAGAAGCTGATGACCCAGCAGAAGGAGTGAAGGGTACCGCCTGAAGGGAGGAAAGCAGTATGGCATGGTAGACAGAATGCTGGACTTGGAGCCAGGAAGAGAAAGTTCAAATTCTGCCTCGAGCTATGTGTCCCTGGGCAAGTCCCTTAACTTCTGAGCCTCCTATTCCCATTTGTAAAATTGAGCAGAAGAAGAGTGGACTAGAGTCCTTTTCATGTTTGAGGATACTATGAATCAGGGATCAGAGAAGGATAACACAGGAAATAAGCCCCACGGAGAAGATGAAGGGCAACTACTTACTGCGGCCCACCACCAGGCATGGGGGATGCTGGTAAAGTTGGTGCCCATTACGTCGTGCTCCACCGAGTAGACAGCGGCTGAGAAGGCAAAGATGCCCATGGTGATGAAGAGCATGAGGCACCCCACTTGCTGGTAGCACTGCCGCAGCGTGAAGCCGAAGGCCCGCAGCCCTGTGGAATGGCGGGCCAGCTTGAGGATGCGGAAGATCCGCATGAGGCGCATGATCCGCAGCACCTGGCCCACCTTGCCAACACAGCCCACGGTCTCGATGTCGTGCTCTCGGGGGGAGCCCTTGCCTCGGCCCTGGTCCTCGCCCATGAAGCTCTCCAGCAGCAGCTGTAGGTAGAGAGGCAGGATGGCGATGAGGTCCACTAGGTTGAGCGCGCTGCGGGCGAAGCGCCGCAGGTCGGGCGTGGACGCCAGGCGCAGCAAGTACTCCAGGGTGAAGAAGGCGATGCAGAGCGTCTCCACGTGCTCCAGGATGGGGCGCGGGTCCCCGCCGCCCTCCCCCGGCTCGGTGTGGTGTTGCATCTCCTCCACGGTGTTCAGGGCCATCGCCACCACGGAGATGAGGACGAAGAAGCTTGAGGCGACGCCGATGATCTTGGCCGCCACAGAGGAGAAGGGCTTCTCCATGAGGTTCCAGAGGCGGCGGCGAAGCGGCCCGTAGTAGCGCATGTCACGGAAGAGCTCTTCGCCCTCCTCCACCTGGGCCTGGGCGCGCAGCTCCCGCTGGATCTTGAGCTGCTCGCTCAGCTCGTCTCGCCGCTCCTCGAAGCAGATGCGGCAGCAGCGCGGGGTGTACTTGAGCCGGACGCCCCAGTAGCCTAGCTCCTCCAGGAAGCTGCGCGGGCACAGCTCGTCCCGCACCATCATTACCCCGGACGAGTAGAAGTTGTAGACCAGTTGGAAGACAGCGGGGTCGCGGTCGAAGAAGTACTCGTCGTCCTGGGCCACATAGTCGTCGCAGAGGCTTAGCTGGCGACTGCGGCTGGTGGAGGTGGCCAGGCGGCCCAGGCGCGTCTTGGGGTAGCAGAGCAGTCCTCGATAGTCCAAGCTGTAGCTCTGGCCACCCACGTTGACATTCAGCGTGGAGGAAGTGCCGGGGGTGCTGGGAGCATCTGGAGCTACTTCAGTGTCCTCTGGCAGATTATCTTCTTGGAGCTCCTTCTCCCATTCCTGCAACTCCTCACCCTCTTCCTCATCCTCAATGTAGTAATTATAGTTGCCCTCTAGCCATGGGGGAATGCTGACCTGAGAAATTCCACCCACGGAGCAGACACTTTTCCGGTGTTGTCCTCCTTCTGCTTGGCCCTCTTGGAGAGATTCCTGAAGATTGATTTCCGCTACGTCCCCAGATTTGCTGCAGCAAGATCCTTTCCTTTGACTCTGTTTCCACATAATGCTGGGGTTTTCTCCCCTTCGCTTCCTCTTTTTGCTTTCCACAGCTGTCCCCTGAGCCTCACTGGGCCCGCTGCCAAAGTAAGGAACTCCTTATGTTACCTCTCCTCTAGGTCAACCCATATGCCCAGGAACCAGGGTAGCCCCAACTAACTCACTCAGAACCTCTGAAGACAGGCACTGGAGCAGATCCCCAAGGAGCCTGGACACATGCTGAGGTTGACTGCTCTAATCTTGCTGACAAGTGCTGCAAGTGGATAGAGGAAGGGATTTACAGGCTATTATCCTGTTTCCACTAGTCCACCTCCTTCTGTGACATGAATGATTATGCTCCCTTAAATCTGTTTCAGATAATCAGGAGAAAAAGGCAAAGCTTATTGCTAATAAAAACAGAAGATATCCCTCAGGCCTCTAAAAAAGATTCAATTTAGTATATTGGGTTGCTTGGATGGGTATATCTTTTACATAAAGCATTTTATAAAACCTTAAACTATCAGCTATTATTATTATAGTTATTGGATTAAGTAGCATTAGTTATTCCCATACTAGTAATATCACATTTATAAACTGGTTTTATATTTAACCAATTTCCATTTCGGGCAAAGAGCCTTATGTATGGGTGGTTTATAAAAGGAGATTTCACTCTAGTCTTTGCAGGATTTTTTTTTTTATCATAGATCATATCAGACTTGACCTGACCATGCTGACTCCACTTTAGTGTATAATGTCTAAGCTAAGGGATTCCACTGAGCATTTTTGTTTCTGAGTTCCAGTCAAAATGAAATTATAATGGGAAAATATTTTGTTTGATTTACAACTGTTTAGTCTATTTTGTAGAATCCTACAGAAGGTAGATTTTCTGAGCCCAGGGTCATTCTGAGGTAGGATTTGAAATGTCCTGCTATAGTGTCATATCCCTAAGCTTCTCTCCTTCCTAAGGGATTTCTTTTGTAGGTACCAACATTCTTTCAGACACTCAGGTTTACAACCTGGAAATGATCCTTGGTTCTTCCTTTTCCTTACTCCCTGTATCCATTTAGTTTCTAAGTCTTGTCACTTCTACCTCCACAACAAATCTTGAATCAGTCCTCACCCCCTTCCCCCAGTAGCTTTCACCAGCTTTAGCTTTGACTGTTTCAGCAGCCTCCTGATGGATCTATCTGCCTGCCTACGAAGTCCTGGAGTACTTAATCTTGTGTTGCAGCAGTCTGGTGAAACCTATGGACTCTAGTATGGAATAATGTTTTTAAAGAATAAAATTCATAGTATTAGAAAGGAAACCAATTATATTGAAATACAATTATCGAACTATTAAAAAAAAACACCCAAATTCATGAACCCCTGATCCAGTTAGACTTAGAAATTTAAATTTATTTACAAAATTTCTCCAAAAACAAAGAAATTCTATTTCTTTAAAATACTGAAACTGATGATTCTCCCCCCTCCCCCAAATCATTCATACATAATTTCTACCTGTTGTATAAAACTGTTTTTGGTATAAAACTCCCCAGGAGAAGCAGAAGTGTATTTTGGGTTGAGTCAATGATGTCACAAGATGGTGCAGAAAGTAATGCAAAAACATTCCCCCCCCCCCCAAAAAAAACCCAATCTCTTTATCTAGAGGAAGTCTGCTCTTACTCAAGAGGAAGGGTTAAGAACAGCTGGTATACTAGAGTATAAAAAAGTGACAGAAGTTGGATTTTTAGACAGCCCTCTCCAATCCAGTCTAGAAACAACAGCTAAATTGACATTAGTAAAGCACAAAAAGTGCCCTTGTCACTTCCCTGTTAAAGAAGCATCAGGGGCTCCCAATTACCTCCAGAACAAAATATAAACTCCATTTGGTGTTTAGAGCTATTCATTATCAGATTCCAGCTTCTCTTTTTGGTCTCACTGAACATTACTTACTTTCCCACATACCTTTCACCATAGCCAAACTGTCCTGTTGTTCCCTGTTTCTGCATTTATATTTACTAGCTTCCATCCCTGGTATGCTCTTCCTCCTTACTTCTGTCTTATGGAATTCCTATCCCCCTTCAAGGTTCAGCTGAAGTGCCACCATTTATATGACTTTTTTCTGATTTCTCCACAGTTGCTAGTGCCCTCCCTAAATTTCTCTAAATACCAAATGGAGTTTATATTTTGTTCTGGAGGTAATTGGGAGCCCCTGATGCTTCTTTAACAGGGGAGTGACAAGGGCAGATTTGTCTTGTATATATTGTTTATGTTGTATATCTAAGTTTATGTTATTTTCTTATCCTCACCCCAAATAGAGACCATATACTCCTTGAGGGAGGGACTGGATTTTGGGGTTTTTTTTTTGTCTTTTGTCTTATTATCTCCAACACCTAGCTGAGTACCTAATGGTACTTAATGAATCCTTGTTGAATGAATTTATCTTTGAAGGTAGGAAAAAAATGGCCTTTTTTTCTTTCATGGAAGGTAAAAGCAATTTTGAATATAATATTCAGGAGTGATTTGAAGTTATTTTCCAAGCCTGAGTGATTCTTTAGCTCCTGCATTGGAACTGGATATTGAGTGTGGACAAATTTAGAAAAAGTATGTTCATCTTTACACAGGAGTATTTTAAATGATCGAGACAGGATTGTATAGTGGATAGAAAGCCAAATTAGCCAGGATGCCCTGATTTCAAGACCCAATCCTGATAGAAAAAGTCTTTGTGATCCTGGGCAAACAACCTCTCACTGCCCTAATCAGCTCTATGAATTTAAGTTGAAAAGCCATTGCTGATCTGCATTGGTGAAAGGAATTTCCTCATTGGGAATTCCCTACACAATGAAATTACTGGTTTGAAACCATACACACAAACATACACATGTTCATATTTTAAATGAGATCATATTTGTAAAATACTTAACACGATGCCTAGCATATAAGAGACACTTAAATGCTTATTCCATCCTCTCTCCCTCCCTTTCTCCTTCCCCCTCTTTTCTTCCTTCTTCCTTCCCTCCCAGTTGTAGAGACCTGCATTGGACCAATGAAATCATAGTGCACTCCCCTCCCTGCCCCCATTATAAATGCTAAATCACAGATGGAAATAATGTCCCTATTTTCTGGCCAGGAAATCAGAGACTTTACTGTCTGGATATTAGAGAGCAGGATGATCTCATTTCTACTGGGAGCAGGGAAGGAGAGAATGAACAAGAAGGATGGATAACTATTTGTCAAGGATTTGAAGGGTGATCTTGTGGGAAAGAGATTAGCCTTGCTCTGCCTGACCCTAAAGAGCTGAACTAAGAGAAATGAGCAGAAGTTGAAGGAACAGATTGCAACTCCATCTATGGAAAACCTGACTCACATTTAGAACTGACCCAAAGTGGAATATGTCAGATTCTCCCCATGGGAACAGGACCCAGGCATTGGTAGTGAGGAACACTTAGCAGAATTTGATGAAGAGAATCCTCCTTGGAGAAAAGGGCGTAGTCCAAGTGGGGATTAAGTTCCTGCTGGGCATAAACAGATTCAGGAGATGAGTCAGGAATAATGAAGGATGTCACAGCAGTGGAGCTGGAGAGAGGTCAGCCCGGCACTGGTGGATTTTTGTTTTGTCTCATATAACGTCTCTTTTATGGCGATGATATGCTAGCCCACTTTAGTTTATTGAGTCAGTTGGGCTGTGGGCCTAAATAGAGTTGGCTGCTTTGGTAGGTAGTGAGTGAGTCATTGTGTGTCTTCCAGTGAAGGTTGGATGACCTTTTGTTATGAATGTTATATAGGGATTCCTGTTGAGGTATATTTTGGACTAAATGACTGCTAAGGTCCCTTCTACCTCTGATATTCTGTGCTTCTACAAAGTTCTGTGAAGTGGCATTACAGTTAAACACTAGTCAATCAATACCATTCATTCATTTAACAAATATTTTAAAAATATCTATTGTATCCATTGTGTGCAGAGCCCAAAACTAGGCACAGAGGGAATTTGGATGATGAGTCATAGAGCAGCCTAATTTGGGTACAGAGTTATGAGCTAGAACAGGGGTGGGGAACCAGTGGCTTTGAGGCCACATGTGGCCCTTTGATTGAATCCAAAGTTCATAGAACAAATCCTCTTAATAATTTATTATTAATTTATTATTTATTACAAGGTATTTTTTATTACTAGGTAGAATTCCCTCTACCATGACATATTAGGTAAGTTCTAGGCAGTTTCTTGAGCACATGATGGTTCTGGTCACTCAGCTAGTCAGTGTCAGAGGCAGGATTAGAACTTGAGTGTTCTTGACTCCAGTTCCAACTCATTAATGTACTATACCATAATATGTCCACATTTTTGATGAACTGAAATTTATTACTAATATAATAATACAAATGATGATGATAACTAAGATTTACACAGTGTTTGCTACGTGCCAGGCACTATGCTAAGCCTTTTACCATTTTTGTCTTATCTGATCCTCCCAACAAGTCTGGGAGGGGATGCAATTGTTATTTCCATTTTATAGATGAAGAAACTGAGGCAAACAGAGGTTGTGACTTGCACAATGTGACATAACTAGTGTGCCTCTTACCTCCTTTCTTTGAAGAAGTGGGGGGGGGGCTGTAGGTATGTAGTGTTGCATATACTTTCAGACACAGAAGATTTATTTTTTGATTTTGTTGAGCTGCTTTCCACCCCCCCCCCTTTTTTTTTTTGATATTTGTTACAAGAGATGGCTCCTTGGGTAGGGGAATAGGAAGGAACATATTTAGAAATGAAGGCGGAATTGAAAGAAAATATATTAATAAAAGAAGATTTTAAAATTAATGAAAAAGAATGCCCTAGGAAAAATACTTTTATGGTCTAGAGTATGTAGTAAAAAGTGAAAGGGAGGAAGACAGATTGGGTTGTAGAAAATTGGCACGGAGGGTTGAGACAGTGAGTATGTTTTAGGGGGTTGAGGCTTGATGTTGTAAATAGAATAGCCAGAATGCTGAACTTTAGCTGACTCAGCTGCCTTAGACCAGAGGTCATCAATCTTTGTTTAAAATGCAGTAAAAAGGAAGCCATAAGGTTAACTAAAGAGTCAGGTCTGCTCAGGTTAGTTCAGAGGCTGTCAGTCATTGGCTACGGGGAAAGGGCATGGGAAGAATCCTTGACAAAAAGTTTGATCTCTTTCAGGGCGTGAAGAGCCATTCTATGAATTATTTCTGAGGAAAAAGGAAGTGGAGATTGGAGGCAGTTACTCTGATAATTCAGGCCCATGCTACCAATACTTTTTAGAGATGGCAAAGATGGGATTTGGGGAGCATCAATTATATGGAGTTGAGTGCCTATGACAATTCGTTTCTCTAAGGTGATTAATTACTCTTACTTTCATACCACCTGTCTAGTCACTAGGGTTATGCAGAATGAGAAGTGACTGGCTTCTTATCATTTCCCATCTTATCTCTTACAATTTATGTGTAGCCATTGTATCTTTATTATTGCTATCTCAATTAAAAGTTGGGTTAAGGGAAGAGTTGAAAGGGAGTATGGTGTTGCTTGTTTGGGTTGCTCTTCATAGGATACAAAAACTCTGCTTGAAGGGCAGCTTAACTCTTCTTAGGGCATGGCATTATGGCTGGATAGGTCAATCCAAGGATGGTCTGGGTCAGGCTGGTCTCCTAGGTGCTAAGCTGTCTCCAGATACTGTTGGGCAAGACTGCTCTGCTGGTGAACCACCTGAAACCAGAGTTAATGTAAATAGTAATTGTTTTTGTTTTGTCCGGAAACCCTGAAGGTCTCCCACTCCCAGATGGATTCTTTTGGGAAGTCAAACTAGGCTATCTTTTGCCTCAGTTCTTCCCTAGCCTTTAATCACTGAGTGGACTTTGTCAGACAAACTGAGACCTGGGAAAGACCTTAGCTTAAAAAACCAAAGTCTCCATTGCATCTGGGACCAAAGTCTCCATTGCATTCCTGTTGTCCTAACCTATGTCTTGCCATTGGACTGAGATTACTCTGGAGGAGAGAGTGAGACAGATGACTGTGCACAGCCCCTGATGTCATGGTTCTCTTCAAGAAAGAAGGACTACCACCACCACCACTGATGTCAAACTGGGATGGTCGGATTACTCAACTGCTGGACTCTATACAGAATATGGTATCTCAGTCCACATTGGATGATTCTGATGGGGATGGGATCTAAACCTCTAAAAGGACAAGATCATGTCTTTGGGGTCTGGACCCCAAAAAGGAAAGGCCCCTGAACTTTCCCACAAGGCCCAGGTCCCTGGTGTTCTGGTGAAAGAAAAAGAAAAGTCCAGGGGCTTTTCCTTTTTGAGGTCCCAAAGACATGGTCTTTTCCTTTTAGGGGTTCAGATCCCATCCCCATCAATTCTTAGAGGCAGCTACAATCTTTAGTATCCCTAGCCTCTGGTTTAGCTGGGTGATATAGTACTCTGTTCAGCAAGGACAACAACTCCTTAGCCTAGGATTGGCAGAAGCCTCTTCTCTTTGATTTCCTCAGAAACTTGCTCTAAAGTTTGTCACCTTATAAAGTCAAGAGATTAGAGAGGTGTCTAGCTTCTCCTGGTTGGCAATTTTTCCTGGTTCAGCATAGGTTGTCAGTGAGGGACCCTCACTTATATTGATCAGCCAGTTCTACTTCCCAGATTCCTTTTGGGATCTTAAACAATGCATGGCTGGAGACAAAAGTGTTACCCTGGTCAGTCTGAGCCTCGGGCACTCAGAATTAATTGTCTCTGCTGTGCTTTTTACTTGCAGTTGTGCTATGAGAGGCTTAGACCCTTTTTAAGGTGTGGAATGTCTCCTTTACCAAAAAAAAATACTTCTCTTTTACATTTACAGATGAGGAAACTGAGGTAGCAAAAGTTAAGTCACTTGTGCAGGGTCATGAAGCTGGCAAGTGTCTGAAGCAGAATTCAAACTCACCTCTTCCTCTCTCTAAGTCCAGTACTTCATTCATTACAGCTTCTAGTCTCTTTTGATCTTCACCATAACTGTGTGAAGCAGACAGGGCTATAACTGAGCAAAGAGGGAGCAGAATTATCATGGCTTGCATGTCTCAGAGGTAAAGGTACTTAGTTCTTAGTAGAGACTTTGCATGAGGCAAAATAGGTTGTCATTTTCAACATCTCTTCCATTTTGCTGCTTGACATATTTAGTGTTTATCACATCCTTTCTGCATTCTCCTTCCTCACTCTGGGCTGGAAGGACTTCTGTTTTATACAGCCTGACTAGCTGTGAGCCTCTTAAGCTTTATCCTACAATGTATCCCCCTGCCGGATGGGAGTATACTATTTGTTTAGAAAACAAAATGAAACATTGACATTATTGTCAGAAAAGGTGAGGAAGACAATATAACTATGAAGCCATATGACTATTTCCAATTGCTACAGAATCTTTATTAAAATAATCTACATAGGGGTGGCTAGGTGGCACAGTGAATAGAGTACTGGCCCTGGAGTTAGGAGGACCTAAGTTCAAATCCAGCCTCAGATACTTAACACTTACTAGCCGTGTGACCTTGGGAAAGTCACTTAACCCCAACTGCCCCTCAAAAAAAAGGCAAAAAAAATCTACATTTCAAAGGTATCTTTGATGAAGATATGAGAACACACCAGCTTTCACAAACAGCATCTTACAGCAGACCATATCCTTAGAGTTGCACAATTGTCTTGAATTGTATAGAAAACACAAGATCCTACTGTGTTTATTGTTTGTTGACTATAAAGACATTTTTTTTTTTTTGCTTTTTGGAGGGGGGAAGGGTAGGCACCTAGTCGCCCCTATAAAAACATTTTGATTCAGTTGGTATTGGAGCAAAAAACTGCCTCCAAAGTTCCCCTTCAAAGTGTCTACAATGCATATGCTAAAATCATTCAAGATTACTTGAAAGATGCAATATTTCTGATTGTTAACATAAAAGCAAGGCATAGAAGAGATAGATGTATGATTGCTAAAGGTATTTGTTGCTCTCATGGAATGTCTACTATAGTATCCAAACTAAATAACCGTTCTCTATAGAAGATGAGATTGTTTCTAAATTTTTGTGACACTGGTATCTCATGGTTTACCTTCTTCTCTGACCACTTCTCAATCTCCTTTGTTGGCTCATCAGCCACATTACACCAACTAACTGTCGGTGTTCTCTTAGCGTCTCTACTAGGTTTTCTCTTCCCTCTCTACTCTCTATGTAATTTCATTAGATTCTCTGGGTTTAACTATCATATCATACAAATGACATATACACATGCATGCATATTTCCATACGTATATATGTGCATGTATTCTATCTGGGCAGCTAGATGGCATAGTGGATAGATCACTGGACTTGGTATCAAGAAGATATCTTCATGAGTTCAAAACTGACTTCAGACACTTACAAGTTGCAAGTCACTTAACCCTGTCTGCCTCAGTTTCTCATCGTAAAATGGACTAGAGAAGAAATGGCAAACCACTCCAAATAGGGTCATGAAGTCAGACATGACTGAAGTGACCAAACAACAAATCTATCTATCTATCTATCTATCTATCTATCTATCTATCTATCTATCTATCTATCTATCTATCTTCAGTCTTTCCATTGAGCTTCAGTTCTACATCACTAATTACCTAACCAGTTTCAAACTGGGTGTCCCAGACTCTTTAAATTTGTATCTAAAACTGAACTCCTCTTAACCCCTAAACCATCCCCTCTTCCAAAGTTCCCTATTTCTATCAAAGGTACCACTAATCTTTCCAGTAGTTTAGGTTCAAAATATTGGCATTGTCTAGGACTCCTCATCTTCCCCTCCCCACATATCTGATCAGAAGCCAAATCTTGCCATTATTCACTTCACATCTTTTGCATCTGGGCCCTTCTTTCTATTCATGCAGCTATTACTTTAGTTCAAGCTCTTATCATCTCTTGGCTAGATTATTGCAACAGCCTCATAATTGGTCTACTGGTCTCATTTCTCTTACATGTTCATCTACTACACAGCTGCAAAAGTAATTTTCATTAAATGCAAACCATGAGATTCCCCTCCTAAGCCAACTTTAATGGTTTCCTATTGCCTCTATGATAAAATATCAACTTCTCTGTCTAGTTTTTAAAGCTTTATACAACCTCAACCCAACATCTTTTTTTCCAGCCTCATTATTATTCCCCCTTTCCCAGTCTGTAATCCAACCAAACTGATCTCTTTGTTCCTTAATCACAACATTCTATGTCCCACCACTATTCCTTTGCAGTGGCCATCCTTCATGCTTTCAATGTGCTCCCTCCTTACACCTCATGGAGTCCCTCTCCTCAAGATGTATGTAGCTTAAGGGGCAGCTAGGTGGCACAATGAATAAAGCACCAGCCCTGGAGTCAGGAGGACCTGAGTTCAAAGCTGGCCTCAGACATTTAATTCTGTGTGACCTTGGGCAAGTTGCTTAACCCCAATTGCCCTGCCTTCCCCCCTCCAAAAAAGACCAAAAAAAAAAAATGTATGTAGCTCAGGCACCATCTTCTCAATGAAGCCTTTTCTTATTCCCCCAGTGTTTTCCTGGCACATAGTTGATATTTAGTAAATGCTGGTTGACTGACTCACTGCTAATTCCCTTGCTCTCAAAACTACCTTGTATATATTTTAATAGATTAATTTTATATTTATACATATATATTTTTAATATGCTTGTTTTCTCCCCCATTTGAAAGTGAGTTCAAGTGTGAATGGGAATTGTTTCATTCTTTGTACTTCTATCCCTACTTAGCATAGTGCCTAGTACATAGTGGATATTATGATTAATAAAGTAGGCACATGGATTAATAAATTCTTAATTGATTCTTGTCCTCTTTATAGATAATACTGCAATGATCACATCAATCTTAGGAACCCTGCAGTGTCCTAAATGAGATCTACAACCACTCAAAAGAGTTTGGTCTGTCTACATTGGAAAAACCAAAGATTGCCTATTATCCAGACTATATTATACAGTTGAATGAATAACTCATAGAATTGGTCCATCCAATACATAATACCCTGAATAGACACTGTGTATGGACACTGAACTAGGCCTACAACTAAACAAAGGGAGGAGAGTAGGCTGCATTGGTTTGGATAAACTATGCCTTTCTTTTAATGACCCCAAGCTTCTCCCTGTAACAAAGACTGAACTTTTTTATATTGACATTCTTCTAGTGATGTTGTATAGTTATGAATCATAGAAAAATACCTTCTTCAAAGAATTAAGGCTGTGATTTGACCAAAGCACAATGGAGAGGTTCACAATAAGCATGATTAGGTTGTAACATATGACCAATGAACTGAACAGAAGCTGCATAAAGGACAGATTCCTTTAAATCATAGAGATGTATGACTAGGAAAGATGGTTACAATATGTAATGAAGGGTAACTTACAGACAACCTGAATCCTCTGTAGTTATCTCCAAGATGCCAAGAGCTCTAGAGGAAGGCTCCCAATAGGCTGGGTAGATACCCTGTGAAGCATTCATGGGAGAGCATAGCAACAGTTGTATGGAATGAGAATGAGAAGTGCTTGAAGTGGGTTGTGACCCATGGATTGGTTGGAGAGAACACCAGTATTCTACATCAGTAAGGTCACAGGTCCAGCAAAGTATCTGGTTGATTAGTTGCCCTCATAGATCAATATGGGGGATGATTTTATATATCTATATATCTATATATATGTATATATATATAAGCATATGTATATGTATATTTGCTTAGTGGATGTAGAAACTGAGTTTTTGAGAAGCAGAGTGAGTTGTATGAAGTCACATAGTGACTGATATGAAATCAGAATCCAAATCTCCTGGTTTAGTTTTATTGTTTCCATTGGGGCATGACAGAGTTTAGAATTAGCCAATAACTGGTGTTTATATAGTTCTCTCAGGTTTATAAAGTACTTTACATGTAATCTTCCTTGATCCAGTTGAGGTAGGTGGTGGTAGGAGCAATTATTATTATCCTAGTATTATAGATGAGGAAACCAAGGCTGAGGGATATTAGGTAACCTGACCACCATCACAGAGCTTGTGTCTGAGATAGAATTCAAACTCCTGACTCTCAAGTCCAACATTATGGCCTCAAATATGGGGAATGATTCTTTCCTCTTGCATTTGTAAATCTCCAATAAATTTGCTTTAGCCTTTCTCTTTGGTCTCGTATTATCTAAGCCCTCTTTAAAAGAGTTCTTCCCAAACTTTCCCTTACTTATTTTCAATTTGGTTTCTTTAGCATATACATTCACAACTATTGAAACAGACTTTGTTGATTATAGGTCCTTAGTTCAACTCTCTCATTTTATGGATGATCAAACTGAGTTGAGAACAATGAAATGATTTGCCCTAATTCCCAGAATTAGTTTTGGAATGAGACTGTAACCAAAAAGCAAAGGGCACCTGGGGATGAAAATTTGTGGAAACTTACACCGAAACACCTGTATATGAATTCTGGAAGTCTTCCTATAAAAGAGCATGCAACATACATCAGTCTCTGTAATGGCAAGCACAGAAAGTTCACACCTTGTTTCAGCTATTGAATTAACGCCTTGTTTCAGTTATTGAATTAACGCCTTGTTTCAGTTCAAGTTTCTTTTGAGCCTTCTATCAAGTCTGTTAAGAAACAGAAAGTGTGAACCCCACAACTTGTGAACCCTAGAACTCATGAACTCCTGCAACAGGAAGAGGAGTAGCTAATGACCATATATAAGGAGAGGTCCAGACTAGAGACAGCAGAACTGAGAAGAGGACTCTTGTGGTGGCAGAGTCAAGAAAGAGAAAACTTGTGTTATCCCAGCACTGTTTGTCTGCTCTATCTATGTTGATGTTTGTTTGTGATACTTTGTACAGAAGCCCTGGAACCTTACTGAAAGAGGATTTTCTGGTTGTATGTTTACAGAAGTCCTGGAGGAGGGTTTTGGAGGTCCTGGGACTTTATCGATGATTTGTGATGAGTTCTCAGACCTTGTTTGTGGGTCTGTGTTGATTTCACAGGCAGATAGAGAATTGATGATGGTGTTGGCAATGTGAATGAATATTACTGTTGCTCTGTTAAGCTTTGTCTTCCCAGAAACAGGAACTGTGAAGGACTTGAGGTGGACTGGACACTGTGAGCTTTAATATGGAATGGGAATTGGATGAAGAACTGGACAAGGAGCTAGATAAGGTACTGGGAACTACCTGCCTTTGAACCCAGGTAACAGGTGGAACTGGGACCACGGAAGAGGAACCATGGAAGCTGGGAGCCAGCCTCAAGTCAAGCTGAAAGAAGACTTTACCTGGATACTGTGTACTGACTGAGAGGATTATGATTAACTGTGACCTAGAGGTGGAGAACTTTGATTTTTGTACTGTGTCCCTTAAGAAGACAAGTCTCCTTGAGGATGATTGAATGTTTGAGTTACTAAATGATTGTACTTTGTTGACAACTATGTGACCACTTTGCTGAAAACTATGTGGCCATTTTAGTGATAAGTTGTTGAGTTGTGACATGGTGAATGCTATATTTTGATTTTCTGCGATAAGTTGTAATATTGTGAATGCTATGCCTTGATTTTCTGTGAATATTTTACTCTGTTTTGTTATTGAATAAATAGAGAGTTGGCTATACTATGTAATCAGAACCTTGAAAGCTGTTCACAGCAGCAGTCCTCTGGAAAGCTGCTTGTGTTTGGCTTTACAACCTCTTGTCCTAGTTGGCCAATCCTGAAGCAGCTGTGATATGGTAGAAAGAGTCCTGGAGTTCTCTGATCATTTCCTGTCTCCTTTGTTGCCTCCTCATCTTCCTCCTCCTAATCCTTTAATATGAATATTCCCTTGGAGTTAATCATCAACTTCTTCTCTTTCCTTTCTACACTTTCTGTCTTGTCCATTTCATTCTGCACAATTTCAGCTTTCATATCTATGACGATGATTCCAAAGTCCTCTTCTGAGTTCTAGATGCACATCTCTGTCTATATGACATCTCCATTCTAAAAATCCCTCGGTTACCTCAAATCCATCATGTCCAAAACTAAGTTCATTGTTCTTTCCCCCAACCCTGATATTCCATTTGATTTTACTATTTCTATTTTTCTTGTTTGTAATCTTGAACTTGTATGATTCCTTTGTTTATCTTACCTTCTATGTTTTATCAGTTATCAAATTCTATTCATTCTGTCTTTAAAATATCTCTGGGATTTCTCCTTTCTTGCATGTTCTCACTGTAAGTACCATAGTCCAGGCCCAAGAGTCACTTGCTTAGATTATCACAGGAGCTTCATAATAGGTCTCTGCCCCTACTTCTATGCTATCATATTTTACTATCTATTCATCTTATCTCTGCTAAAATAATCTTTCTTATCCATAAACATATATGATCATACTACTTCTCTCCTCAGAGATATTCAGTGGCTCCTTGTTTTCCTTAATTAATGCTCTGACTTCTTTGTCTGGTATTCAAAGATCTCAACCATCTTAACTTTTCAGTCTTATCTCATCATATTTCAGTCAAACTAGACATATAGATGTTTAGAAACAAAGAGTAGGTTCTCATGCCCACATATCTTTGTTAAACCTGTTCTCACCTAGAATGGCACTCCCCCTCTTTTCTATTGTATTCCTCTGTATCCTTTAAAGTATAACTTGAGTATCACCTTCTCTCTTATCATTCTGGATTAGTAATGAGCTTCCTTCTTAGAATCCATATCACACTTTATTTATTCTATGTATTTATTGGGTAACATTGGATAATGTAGCTATTTCTGCTGTAGTTTTGTTGCCCTACTAGATTGTAAATTTCATGAGGACAGGGATTATGACTTACCCAAAGCTGTACCTCTCTAGACATCTGGCACCTTGCTTGTGAACATAGTATGTGTTTTATAAATGTGTGTCACTGTTTGACTATAAATTCGGTGGTCTTTCCATGATACCCCATTATCCTTACTCTAAATCACCTTTACTAATAACCTATTTACCATTCAAATCATGTATGCAAGATGATCAAGATGGAAGCTCTGAGATTATTTCCTGAGTAATTCAGACTCTGTATCCTGGTATTTGAGAAAAAAAAAAATCTGTGTTAGCTTAAATTGTTCTAATTAATTAGCTACAGTTATCAAATTCAATTAAAAGTGTTCCATTTCATGTGCAGACATACACAGACACAAAGATGCTTCCTTTTTCCCACATGTTTTCTATACTTAAAATAGTTTATTTCTTCTTTTTTGCCTAGAAGCATCTGAACTCTGTTCACTTTTTCTTCCTCAAACGATCGATGTTAATGACTCACCCTTGCTGATGTAATCTTCTGAATGGATGCTACTTTCTTGGCCCCTTTTGGAATTTTAATCTTTTGCAATTTTTCCTTCAGTACTACTTTCACAGACACTCTTGGACAGCCTAAGAGTTTCTGGTGTTCACCTTTCTCTATTTCCATTTGATCTTGGAAATAATAGGGAGCCACTAGAGTGGCTGGAATGGTCAGAAGGTTTTTGAAAGATGAGGGAGACATAGGTATGTTTATAGCTAACGGGGAAGGAGCAAGTCGATAGTAAAGAAGAAAGATTTGAGAGAGTGTGGGTAATCTTCTGGAGAAGATGGGAGGGGATAGGATCAAGGATGCATGAAGAGAGGTCAGCTTTGGCAAGGAAAAGTGTCCCCTCTTTATCCAATGCATTAATGAAGGAGGCCCTGTGGAGTGTTCAGGTCAGACATCAGTGATGGCAAGGTCATCTATTGCATCCCAGGCCATTGTCAGTCATGCTGATTAGTGTCTTGCCATTGTACTTGGATTACTCGAGAGCAGACCCGTACCGTATATAGCCTGCCAAAGGATTTTGGGCAGCCTTCAAAAAATGTAGAGTTGGGGCAGCTAGGTGGCACAGTGAATTCAAATCTGGCCTCAGACACTTGACACACTTACTAGCTGTGTGACCTTGGGGAAGTCACTTAACCCTAATTGCCCTGCCTTCCCCCTCAAAAAAAAATGTAGAATTACCACTATGCACTCTTCTGTTTGTCACCTGACCCATGGCAACAAACCGTTGTCAGTCTGTCTCTAGTATAACCCATCTGCCACTTGAAGAAGTTTAGCCTTTTTTAATTTTGGCCCCTATCTATTGCCAAGTTGTGCAGGTCTGTCCTAGTAGAAAGAGTGAGGCTGATGAATTTATGCAACTCTGCCTCTCTTAAATCCAGTTCATCAAGACATCACTCCATGATGTCACTGAAATTACTCCGTGATGTCATTAACATTACCCCATGATGTCATTGATCCTCTTCAAAAATGAAGGATGGGTAATAACAGTGAAGGAGGAAATAGGGAAGATATCTGAGTGATATGAAGGGAGGAGGAAAGGAGAAGAGAGAGCGCTCAGCAAATGGCCTCAATATTTTTGGTGCAGTATGGTGTAGACTGAGGATAGAGGGGTGAGCCTGGAATCAGGAAGAGTCATCTTCATGACACTTACAGCTGGGAAAGTCACTTCACCCTGTTTGCCTCAGTTTCCTCATCTGTAAAATGAGCTGGAGAAGGAAATGGCAAACCACTCTAGTGTGTTTGCCAAGAAAACCCCAAGTGGGGTCATTAAGAGTCAGACACAACTGAAAAAAAAAATGACTGAATAGTAAAATGACTTGAGGTCTGCAGCAGGGAGGGTAAGGATGGAATACTTTGAGGGGCAGTTGAAGGGAAATGAACAAAAAAATTGGATATGGTGGGGGGGGAGTAGAATGATTGCCTTGCTACAGTGAAGGCCCAGGTGAGATTAGATAACATACATTTGTAGTGGATCCAATCAACATGGGTTCCTGATTCCCTTCAGTGGTATTCGGCAGAATGGGAATAGGAGACATGTGGCAGATGGTGCGAGTAATCCAGGGTTTGATGTGAAGTGTGTTGTGGTGAGTGTTTGTCCCTAGAGCAGCCCCTTTTTGTACCAAATCCAAACAAGAAAGCATGAATGATCAGACAGTGAGTCTGCATATTCTGAAAGGGCCAGATGGCAAATAAACAGGTTGGTGTGAGACTACTACACCAAGACTTCCATCATCTACAGATCTAGTACATTCCTATGCCATCTGTCCTTATAGCAAGGCTTGGCCTCGTGGGCCTTCAAGGTGGGGTGCCGAAGTTACTAAACCCCTTGAAATCTGTCTTTTTTCCTGCTGTGAGAAGGGAAGTGTGGGAGGACTCTCATACTGGGCACGTAATCACAAACTTTTCATATGTTTCATAACTGTATTTGGAGAGGCAGAATTACTTGGGACCCTTTAAATCTGCCTCACCAGACTGCAAATCTAATGTAGTGACCCCCTAATGTCACAGTGTAAGTTTAGAACTGAGGGTAACAATGACTTTGACTTCCTGCAACATCCAGAAATAATTTCTGAATCCCCAAAGAAAGTATGTTTTGCTTTATTCCATTCTATTTCTCTAAAACTTAGAAGGACAGTTAACAATTAATAAGTTGGTGTAGTGGTTCCAAATTCAGCACATTCCATCAATTAAAAATGGAAGAAATGGAAATTAAGAACAAAACAAAACAAAACAAAAACAAATCCAGCACAGGTTCATTACTCTTTAGTCATCTTTACTACAAGTGTATCACTGCTAGGTGTTATACAGTGATAGCATGTTTATTATGTCAATGGATCTGTGATTTTGTTCTCTCCCTCTTTCTCTTCACTGATACAGGTGGTAACCCCTCTTTGATAGATGGTCACTGAAGTCCCTTTCAGGTCCCGATCTATGATCCTATTAGACCTTAGGAGTCAAACTTAATGAGTTCCTTTGATAACAAACAGGCCACCCCCAGGTTAAATTCAAAACTTTTCTAATATGGTAAGATCTGTCAGAATGTGAGCTCTCTTAGAGTAATCTTTGAGAACTGGAGATCTCATGCTTGGCACTAAAAGATATCAGAGAGAAGTATATGTAGGGTTGAAATCTGGTGAAATCTCAAACTGGAATTTATTTTAAAACTCTCCTGTATGGTATTGATGAAAGTATGCTTAATTTGGAATCAGATTTATCTCTGTTACTAATTATCTTGTAACATCAGGCATCTAGGTGGCTCAGGAGATAGAACACTGGGCTTGGAGTTTAAATCTGGCCTCAGATACTTACTAGCCATGTGACCCTGAGCAAGTCACTTAACCTCTTTTTGCCTTAATCTGCTGGAGAAGAAAATGGCAAACCACTCCAGGATCTTTGCCCAGAAAACCCATGGATGGCATGGTCTATGGGACCATGAAGAGTGGGACAAGATTGAAAAACAAATATTGGGCAAGTCATTTCACAGTGAATCTCATTGTTAAAATGCAGGGATTTAACTAGATTCAATTCAACAAGATTTATTTAGCTCCTACTGTGTGCAAAGTACTGGGCAAGGTGCTAGGGATACATAGACAAAAAATGAAGACTTCTTTGACCTGAAAGAGTTTATGTTCTACTAGAGGGGGAAGATAAGACATGTAAACAAGTAGGTAAACAGAAAATATATCCCAAATAATACATAGTTATTTCAAGGGTGAGGAGAGAAAAAACGAATCGGTTTATTTATTTATTTATTTTTTGTTTGGGTGGAGGAATCCTGGCAAGGAGAGAGCATCAGAAAAGGCCATGTGGAAGGAGGTGACACCTGGTGATCTCTTTGGTCCCCTCTCACAGCAAATTCTATGGTTTAGATTATTTTTCTTTTTTTGTTTTTGGTAAGCAAAGGGAACAAAGCCTGGAAAACGGAAAGAAATATGCAATAATGGAAGAGCCCAAGATGAGGTGCCGTGAGACCATCATTCTAGCCCATGCTCTCCAAATAAGTTGCTATGTTACATTAAACAAGTTAATTACTGTCTCAACTTCCTTCAGAAAATGGGAATCATAATCACTTCCTAGGGTTGTTATGAAGATGAAATTTAGTGATAGGTGTGAAAATAAACAAGTGTGAGCACTGCTGAATTCATGAGACTATTAAATGCATCCTCTATTGGTGAAAGGGGTGAGAGGAATTCTAGAGACCATTGTCCTCTGTGAAAATCCTGTGCCTACTCCAAATGTGTTAAGGGCCAGATCTGAAGGAGTTTAACTGAGCTCCGCTTCTCCCACTGTGCACAGTGTAGTTTGGAGCTCTTTCTTTCTCACAACATGATTCTCAAAAAAAAAAAAATGGCATGCATCAGGTCCCAGCAGATCCCAGATCCCAAGAGCATCCTGGTGATTGAAAGTGTTCCAGGGCACCAAACCAGAGCCTACACCATGCAGGGAGAGAGGCCACCTCCATGTCACAGAACAAATTAGCATCTCAATGCAGCAGTGGGCACGTTTCAGCTTTGAAAAGAGACTGAGGCTCTTTAGTTAACAGATTGTGTTCAACGTTGAGAAAGAGATTAGGCTGTTAAGCGGTCAGTCCCATCAATCTCAGGGCAGTCCGCCTGAGCAATGGAAACAATTCTCCTTCTTTATTTCCTCTTTGGGATTGAACAGTTATGGCCTTCTATTGTCTGACTTTCTCTTGGCAATCAGCAGCAGAAGGAACAGCAGCAGCCTCTTTGGTGAGGAACCTCTGGAGGAAATCAGAGCGAGTCAAGAGGTGTGAACAGTGGTCACATTTCTTTTCAGGGCACAGAATTTAATGAAACACAGCTCGCATGTCTTGAATTGGAGGCAATGTGATTTGCCATTTACATACCATTTTATGTTCATATACTTTAATATTTATTTGCATTTATACTATTTATATGCTGTTTTAATTTATATTTATATACTCTATAGTATTTTAAAGTTTGCAAAGGACTTTATAAACATTTTCCAATTTGGGTCTCACAATAAGTCTAAGACAGGTTTTACAAGTATTATTTTAACTTTTTTTTTTTTAAGACAAAGAAATTGAGACTCAAAGAGTTTAAGGTACTTAACCATAAACTCTTATAGCTAATCAGTGAAAAGGTAGAAATTTGTCAGCATTCACAACTCCAAGTCTAGCACTCTAACAATACTCAGGCTTCTTTGGAAGATTAAGAACACTGACCTTGCTACTTGGACAGGGATGCTTGATCTTTTTTGTGTATCATGGAGTCCTTTGACCATCTTGTGAAGCCTATGGATCCCTTCTCATAAAGATGTAATTATTCCGAACCATAATAAATATATAAAATAAAATTCATAGGATCACAAAAGAAACCAATTATAAGGAAGTAATTATCTAAATTTTTTTTTAAAAGAAGTTTACAGACACTAGGATAAGAACTCTTGAGTTAGAAGAAGATGATTGGTGGTGGTGGTGATGATGATAAACATAATAGAAACAACATGGCGGAAGAGATAGAGAGCTGGCCTTGAATCCAGGAAGACTTGAATTCAAGTTCCTTCTCTGACACATACTAGTTTTGTGACCCTGGGCAAGTTACTTTATGTCTCAGCGTCCCCAGGCAACTCTCTTAAGACTACAAGTTACAGAGTAGGTACCTATTTGTACTGGTAGGGGGAGTTTCCCCACCTGGTAGTTCCCTGTACCAATGATGTCACAGGTTCAGTCCCTATCCCTTATTCTGAAAAAGAACAATAATAATAACTAAAATTTGTATAGCACTTTTGGGTGTGCGAAGTGCTTTACCAGGATGCGTGATCCTAGGCAATCATTTAACTAACAAACTTCATTTTCCTTTCTATAAAATATAGATAATACTTATAATAGGATGCCATGAAGAAAAGGTCTTGTAACACCATGATTATTATTACTGCTAACAGTTATCATTTATAAGAAGGAGATCTTGGGAATAAAAGAAAATCTTGAAATTTTTTCCTTAAAAATAATCCCCCACAACTCTTTGCTGGGGTGATGAGAGCCAGATGATGTTCCTAAGGAGACCCACTGATTTTTAAAACTGGCATATGTGAAAATCTAGTAAGCATATAAGGAATGGGATTGAACAGATGGTGTACAAAGAACATTGGAATATAATCATTCTCTAAAAGAAAGTGCAAGGATTAATAAATAAGTGGGAACAGGAGCAGGTTTGAAACCAATGATTGAGACTCCAGATTAATTTATTAAGGATTCATGCATATTTTTTCCCCAAGAGCAGTTTATGCACTCATTTTGGCTTAACAGATAGGCTGTCAGAAAATACTAATACCTCTTCCAGACTGTACAGGCTCTACATTGAAGAAGCCAGACATTAAGGGAGGAAGGAAAGTGGAAAGTAGTGGTTCTTATACTTTTTGATCTCAGGACTTCTTTTATACTCTTAAAAATTATTGAGGACCCCTTCCCCCGAAAAGAGCTTTTGTCTATATATATAGGTTATATTTATTGATATTTACCATCCTAGAAATGAAAATGTCTTAGAATTATTATGAAAATAGTTTTGGCCTTGACCCCTAAGTCTTAGGGGATCCTCCTGGGGTCTTTGACTACATTTTGAGAAATAATAGTTCAGAGGCAGAAACAATGGCTCAGTATTAGGAGACCTAGATTACAGGATCATGACTCTAGAACTGGAAGGGACCTCAGAGGCTATCAACCCTCCTCATTTTATAGATGATGAAATTGAGACCCAGAGATTTTAAGTGACTTATCCAAGGTCACATAGGTAGAATGAGAATCATCAGAGGTAGAATTTGGACTCCAGGACCTGTATTCTTTCCATTGTACCGCATCACAGTGTTGCAGTCCCTAGCTCTTCCACACATTTGTTATGTAACCCTGGACACATCGTTTAAATCCCACCTCAGACACATACTGGCTGTATGTGTGTAGGCAAGTTATTTAACCTTCCAGTGTACCCAGGCAACTCTCTTAAGACTATAAATTGCAGCACAGGTACCTATTTGCAATGGTAGAGAGAGTTACCTCATCTTGGCGTTCTTTTCTGGGCCACAGAGTTTTTTTTTTATCAGTCATGTGAAGGAATTGTATTCATGATCAAGTTCTGCTTAAGTCTTCTCTTCTTTATGCTAAACACCTCCAGTTGACTTAACTGATCTTCTTATGACATGGTTCTAGATCCTTCACCAATCCATTTCCTCTTCTCTAATTGATGTTCTTCTTCATTGTAGTACCTAGAATTGAATACTTGTGTCAGTCTTATAGAGGAAGGGGTCTTCTAGGGGACTGAATATATGAACATGAAATATTTGGGATAACACTGAAGAGACTGTACTGGTTGGTGCCAAAGATACTTGGCAAAAAGTAGTAGGATGGGACCAGAAGTTGAGGAAGCCTTGCATTTCAGGCTAAGGAGTTTGAATTTCATCCTAAAGGCAATGGAAAAATGCCCTCTATCACAATTCTTTCTAACATAACTGGTAGACGCCATTCAAAAACTGTAATATAAACATGTACAAGGACATGGGGCCTTGGAAAGACCAGATTCTCTAAAGGTATTGACCCTTTTGGTTCCATTGCCCTTTTATCAAGATTTCTCTAAACCGTTTGCTGTTATAGCTGTGATGAAGGCACGAGATGCCTCCCATAATGAGTCCAGGAAAAAGGGCTTCAGACCATAGCAGAAAGTACATCCCCACATAATCCAAGGGGCAAAGGAAGTTGACAGGAACAAGGGTCAGATAGTGCTATGTGCCAGACACTCAACATAGTACCTGGTAGGTAGTAGGCACTTTAATAAATGCTCATTGATTAACTATTAACTGAACAGGATTATAGCATTTGGAAATGCAAAAGAACTTAGAAATTCACTAGTCTAACATCTTCCTTTAATAAATCAAGAAACTGAGGTCTAAAAAGACTAAGTAATTTTCCCAGAGCCACACAAATAGTAACATGCAGAACAGGGCCTGCAGCCTAAGCCCTTTTGGCTTGAAACCCAGTATTCTCTATCTTCAGTGTACATGATTCAAAGCTAAACAAATGACTTTTGGATTATCTGCTACTCTGGATTACTTATGTGAATGGTCCTCCTTCATCAACCTAATTGACTGATATACATATACATATGTAAATATATATATTATACATACACATTATGTGTGCATATGTGTATACACACATACACATATACATCAAGGGCAGCTAGGTGGCACAGTGGATAGAGTGCCAGGCCTGTAGTCAGGAAGACTCATCTTCCTGATTTCAAATCTGGCCTCAGACACTTACTAGCTGTGGGACCTGGGAAAGTCACTTAACCCTGTTTGCCTCAGTTTCCTTATCTGGAAAATGAGGTGGAAAAGGAACTAAAAAATCACTTCAGTATCTCTACTAAGAAAATCCCAAATAGGGTCACAAAGAGTCAGACATGACTGAAAATGACCAAACAACAATTGAAAATTGTTGAATATTAAAGATTAAATAATCTGGGTCTTCTGATTCCAAATAAAGAGCTCTTTCTACTATTTCCCACTTCCCTCCTTTTATCCTCAGTTTATACCCATTTTACTTCCAAAGAAACTGGATTGAAAGAAGTTCAATCATATTCCCCCTGGTCATATGGGTAATTAATGGAGGAAATGGAGAAAATAGGATCTATCTTCTGATATACATTTAATTTCTGGTTCTTTTTAGCAATCCAAACTTCCATTTTGGCTTTAAAAAATCTTAATTTATGATATAGTGGATAGAGACCAGGACTCAGGTCCAGAAAGAGAAAGTATACTTCTTATTTCTCCAGGGAGATAGAATTAGGACCAATTAGCTGAAGTTATTTGGAGGTAGATGTCAGTTTATTGAAGAGCTTTATAACTGTAGGAGACGTAGGAGAAGTAGGGCTGAGGTGCCTATTAGTCTGATGTGGTAGAGAGGTGATCCTGCATTCTCAAAGGCCATATACCAAAAGAGCACAAACTTTGGGAGGTTATATACCAAGCTGAAAAGTGATTGACTATGGGCCAACTTGTGTGAAAGAACCAGCCTAGCTAATCTGGGTGGCCGAATAGTCTTATCTCTGGGTCCTCCTACAGCTCTAATTGTGATTCTGTTTGTGCTTCTGTTGCTGCTTCAGCTGCCTGGCCTGGAACTTACTCAGCTCCCACATTGGATATCTATCTGCATCTTACCTACCTGGCACCTCTCTGGAGCTGAGTCTGACAGTTTCTGGGGGCCCCATGGAATCTAGGTGAGTGTCAGGATGGTTTGTTGAGGAACAGCATGGAGAAAAAAGATAAAGGGGGATGGAAAGAGGGAAGTAGAGCAAGAATAAGGTAAGAGGATTAGGCCCTTCCCTATCCTACCAGAACACAAGAAGTCATAAATACTGACTCAGCATGAGAAGAAGCAAATCACATGGGAGGATAAGAAGCTGTGGAGGCAGACTCAGAACCTGGGAATAAGCTCTTTAGCAGGGCTGCAGTATACTGAGGCTGTCTATGAGCTTTGGTGAAGCAGTGTTGATAGCCTGCTGACTGGGTCAGACAGACAACTAGCACTGATTAATGACCTACTATGTGCAAGGCACTGTCATAAGGGATGGAGATCAAAGGAAGGCAAAAAACCACTACCTGCCCTCAAGGAGCTCACGGGAGACAACATGGCAACCATAATGCACATATAAAATACAATCGTCTCAGAGGGAAAATACTAACATTAAGGAGGTTTCTTTCTTTTTTTAATAACTTTATTTATTTTTAGCTTTCAACATTCACTTCCATGAGTTTTAAATTTTCTCCTCCTCCCTCCTTCCCCAAGATGGCATGCAATCTGATATAGGCTCTAGGGGTGGCTAGGTGGTGCAGTGAATAGAGCACCGGCCCTGGAGTCAGGAGGACTGGAATTCAAATCCAGCCTCAGACACTTAACACAAAAATTAGCCGTGTGATCTTGGGCAAGTCACTTAACCCCAATTGCTCTGCCCTCCCCTCTCCAAAAAAATAGCCAACAAAAAAAGAGTAATGATATAGGCTCTACATATACATTGCTATTAAACATGTTTTCACATCAGTCACATTGTAAAAAAGCATTAGAACAAAGGGGAGTGAGCCTGAGAAAGAAAAAACATAAAACCAAACAAAAAAAGGAAATATCCTGTTTCAATCTGCATTCAGATGACATATTTCTTTTTTTGATGTGGATGGCATTTTCTAACATGAGTCTTTTGGAATTGTTTTAGGTATTAAGAAGTTTTCTTGCAGAAGGTGGGACTTTTACTGAGACTTGAAGGAAGTGAGAGAAACTAAAAGGAGGGGAGAGAGAAGGAGAGAGCTGTTCCAGACATGGGGAATGGCCAGTAAAAATGCTTGGAGTCAAGAGATGGAGGGTGGTGTTTGAGGAGGCCAGTGTCACTGGATCAGAGAGGAAGAGGAGGAAGGTATAAGGAGGCTGAAGGGGCCAGGTTCTGAAGGATTTAAAAAACCAAACAGGGGCTTTATATTTGGTCCTTTAGGTCAGCGGTTCTCAACTTGTGGGCCGCGACCCCTTTGGAGGTCTAATGATCCTTTTACAGGGGTTGCCTAAGACCATTGGAAAACACATATTTCCAAAGGTCTTAGGAACAGAGACACCACTCCTCTATCCGTCTGGTCTGCCCACATGCAGATACGCCCACATACGAGTATTAAAGGGTCACAACACTAGGAAGGTTAAGAACCTCTGCTTTAGCATAATAGGGGACCATTGAAGATGATTGTACAGAAGTTGGAATGGTTGGGCCCTTGTTTTAGGAAGCTTGGATTTGGCAACTGAGTGAAAGATGGCTTGGATGGGGAGGGACTTGAGGCAGGCTGACCAGTCAGCAGACTCTTGCAATTCTTCAAGTGTGAGGGCCACCCCAGGGTGGTCACAGTGTCAGAGGAAAGAAAGGGAGCATATAACAGAAATGACAGAACTTTTCTCATGACCAGGGGCTAGATGAGAGGGGACCTTGAGTCTATACATCACTGGACTTTAGATAGAAATATTTCTGCCTCTTGCTACCTTTCTCCCCAGCCACTTTTGTTCCTGTGACCAAACCTGCCCTGGAGTGTGCTCAGCCTCTACTCTTTAGGACCAACTTCACTATCCTTCCTCTTAGAAGTGTGATCACTGCCCCGCTCCGACTCTTCTCCTTACCCTCCTGTCCTATTCTCCAGGATGATACAGAGGAGCAGCTTCAAAATGGGGAGGAGGAGAAAGAACAGGAGCAGAAGGAGAAGGAACTGACCACCTCCTTTCCCCTAGAAATAATGAGGAAACCATGAATTTCCGTTAGAGCAGTGGTTCTCAACCTTCCTAAGGCTGCAGCCTTAGTATTAAAGTATACTTGTATACTTTAATACTTAGTATTAAAGGATACTTGTATGTGGGAGTGTCTGCATGTGGGCGGACCCACCTGGAGACGATAGAGGAGGTTCCTAAGACCATCAGAAATATGTGTTTTCCCATGGTCTTAGGTGACCCCTGTAACCCCTGTGAAAGGGTGGTTCCACCCCAAAGGGGTTGCGACCCATAGGTTGAGAACTGCTGCATTAGAGGATGGGAGGAAACCAAAACCAGCCCTCTCATTTTCCCTTGAAAGCTTTTTGCTCCTCTTGTTTTGCTGGACCTTGGAGGGCCAGAGTAGAAGTAAAGAATATGTAGAAATCACTAAAATGCAGGTTTCAGCTCTATGTGAGCATAAAGGGGAGGGGGTAGTGGGAAAGGAATGATCAATGGTCAGCACTGGCATGTGGTCTGAGGACAGGGCTTCCACTGGCCAATTCCCCACTCTATTAGGAAAAACTCTGTAGTAATCAAACCTGTCCCAAAATGAAAAGGAACATAGCCCAGGAGAGTGGATGCTCCATCCCTGGAAACTTCAATCAGAGAGGGAAAGGGTAAGCAGCAAGCCTTTATTAAATGCCTTTTTATTGTTGTTGTTCAGTCATTTTCAGTCATGTCTGGCCCTTTGGGAACACATTTGGGGTTTTCTTGGCAGAGATATCAGAGTGGTTTGCAACTTCCTTCTCTAGCTTATTTTATGGAGGAAGAAATGAAGGCAAACAAGGTCAAGTGACTTGCCCAGGGTCACACAGCTAGGAAATATCTGAGCCTAGATTTGCTCTCAGGAAGATGAAGTCTCAGGCCTCAGTTTTTCCTCCTCGGTTTACCCACCAAACACTTTACAAGTTAAATCCTAGTATATTACAGATTCAGCATAGCATTTCTAGCTCAAGATATTTGTTCCTATGTTCCTATGTTCCTAGATAGAGAGATGGCCTTGGAATAAAAAAGATGTGGGTTCAGTCTTTGCCTCTGACACATTCTCTGACTGCACAAATCTAGGCAATAATTTAATCTGTCATTTCCCCAGGGAATTCTCTTAGACTGTAAATTGCGGAGTCATGGATGATCTGCATTGATAGAGGGAGTTCTCATGCCAGGAGCTCCCTAAGCTCAACAAGTCACAAGTCTGCTCAAAGGAAAATGAGGGAGTTGGAGTAGATGGCTTATGACTTCCCATTCAGTTATTGATTTATGAGACTGGGTGGGGGGAATGAGGCTTTCAATTTTTGGGGTGTCACTTGCAACTTGGTAAGAGAGAGAGAGACAGAGACAGAGACAGACAGACAGACAGAGAGAAACAGAGAGAGACAGAGACAGAGAGAGATGGGTCAGGGAGAATGTATTGGTTTTGGCATAAACAATTCATGCTTTTATAAAAGGTGTTTCATCGTACAAACACATCCCCAGGATGTTACTCCTTAAGTGACCATCTACCTTGTCTATGCCCAGCACCACCCAACTTGATGTTAATGCTTAACATATATTTCCTCATTGTTCTTCCCTTACTGCTGACATTAGCCAGGGTTTGGTCCCTGGCTGGAATCATGCACAGAGAGAAGGGAAAGAGTGACTCCTTTTTAAACAGGCAGAGGAATTGCTTTCAGTAGCTGCCTTACAGGAATATACTACTTGCTGCCTGTCACAAAACTCTTCTCCATTTTGAGTTCTAGCACACAAATTGAAATATTATGCCACAAAATTATTAGCGTTTCCTTGCACAGGAAGGATGTTAAGGATAAACAAGCTACTCACAGGACATTTTGTGAGAAAATGAATAGTATTAAAGAGCTCGTGCTGTGTAAGATGAGACTTCAGACCTCCCAGAAACGTTTCAATCAGGAAGGCGCTTTAATTTAAATTGCAGAAAGGTTTTTCTTAGGGAAAATGAGATTGGGTGCCGAGGTGATGGGGGTTATGTATTTGAGCATATGCGAGCATAAAAACAGATGAGATTCTTCAAAGCTGAGTATCTAAGTGCCTGGAGTCTGAGACCTTTTTTTTTTTTAAACTTTGCCACCGAAAATCTGTTCTCAGAATTTTTATTCAGGCACTTGCTGTGAACCATTTCTAATTCCCACATTTCACCTGGCTTCCTGTTACCCATTTAATTAATTTACAGGTGGGTAATTTTAGGAAACTCTTTGCAATATCTTTTTCACTTCCCCTGTCTGCTCTCACTGTGTACCATTGCTTGATTTCTATTTGATGATTCCATTTCTGTGATAAAAGTTCAATATTTAGCTCTTCACTTCTCTGCATTCTTAGTGTAATTGATAGAATGCTTAACTCCTACTGAGCACTCTCAAATAGCAGATCTCTTGCCTATTAACCTAGAAGGAAAAAAGGTAACAGTGTTGCATGTCACTAGACAGAGAGAATTACCCTGTTTTCTGCATTGTCTGAAAAATTGCAGAGCCCTGAGAATGGGTTTAGAAGTTGAAGGAGAAAAATGAGCATGGCAGGTGATGAAAAAAGCCTGACATTTAGAGTCCATAATGGTTGCTAAGAAAGGGAGAAAGCAGATGGAAATCTGGGACTTAGACCCTAAGAGAAAGAGCTACAGATTAGTGATCTGCAAAACCATAACATAAATAAAACATCTGATGAAACCATAGAGCAACAGGAGGCGCGTTTAAGGATACCCGCCAACTCCTATATAAATTAAATCCAAATAATATATTACAGTTGCAATGTGACATTTGCAGCTCAAGAGCCTTCTTCCTGCATTACTATGTTCCTAGAAAGAGAAATGGCCTTGGAATAAGAAAGATGTAGATTCAAGTCCTGCCCCTGACACATTGCAATTTTTTAATCTTTCAGTTCCTCAGGGAACTCTCTAAGATTCTAAGTCGCAGAGTTATGGATGATCTCCGTTGATAGAGGGAGTTCTTGTGCCAGGAGCTCCCTATGCTAATGAAGTCACAGGTCTGCTTTAAAAAAAGTGCCACAGTAAAATGCATTTTAAAATGTGCTAAAATATTTTAAAATGTTGGAAAGTAAAGTTCATGATTAAGAAATGAGAGTTCAAGAGCCTGTAGACTACACAAAAACTTTAAATATGAACAATATATTTAAGAAAGCAATTGAAGGGCACTGGAAATGGTGACCACTAAATGATATAACAAAAATAAAATGAAACTGGTTATATTTTAAATCAGAAAATGATTTGTTATTGATGTGGGAGTCATTCCTGAATCAATTGTCTACCATGAGACCATCAATTTGTTAGAGCAAAGATCAAAATTAATACAAATCTAGAAGAATAAAAAAGAAAAAAAAAAGAAATGATACATAATTGAGGCAACTCCAGCCTGGCCTATTTAAACAAGTTATTGGTACCAAAAAATGGGAATGTATGAAGGAAATGACATTGATGTTGACTATCACCATTTCCGAAAGAAATTTAACTGAGAGAGGTCACCATAATGAGACCTAAAAGAGCCTAGAAACTGACTCAGTCATCAAACATAATCTCCTTGCCGTGAAGGGGGTTAGGCATATGAAGGGCAATTACCCAGTCAGCCATCAGGCATTTAGTAAGTGTCCGTTCTGATTTAGAACACAAACTTGTTTGCACAATATTTGCTGAAGGAAATGATAGAGGATTATGAGCAGTATCTCTATAAATTTTGTTGCTGTTCAGTCATGTCCAACTCTTTGTGACCCTGTTTGGGGTTTTCTTAGCAAAGATACTGGAGTGGTTTGCCATTTCCTTCTGCAGCTCATTTTATAGATGAGGAAACAGAGGCAATCAGGATTAAGTGATTTGCCCAAGGTCACACAGTACTGTAAGTGTCTGACATCATATTTGAACTCAGAAAGATGAATGTGTGTTCCTGACTCCAGACCTGGGCTCTATCTCCTGTAGCACCTCACCTCCTATGAATTGTGAGCAGCAATGGAATGAAATAATAAAAATTAGCTTAAAGACAGCTTGATAAAAGACTCAACTAAGCACAGTCATTCTGTAGGCATTTAACAATGAAATTGGAAAGACAACAGATAAAAAAAGTAGAAAAGATCTACAAATATTTTTTATAAAAAACTTTTTTGTCATCAGTGGCATTGGGAGTCCCTTTATTTGGATATAACATCAGAGCTCTGATGTAATGCTTTAGGAAACAGAAACAAAATTGAAGATGAAAGAAACTATTGGATTAAACCAAATATCCACAGAAAAGATCTACATTGGAGGTAAAATAATTTTTACTTATATTCTTAATACAGTATCTGACACATAGTAAAGTACTCAACAACTGATATATCTATCTACATAGAAAAATTGTGGTTTTTTTATAAAAGAAAGAGAGAAAGAGAAAGAAAAGAAGAAAGGATGGAAGAGACAGGAGGGAGGGAAGAAGGAAGGAAAGTAGAGACATGGGAAAGGAAGGAAGAAGGAAAGAAATTTATTAAGCACTAAATAAGTGATTTTTGAATTTTTAATATAGCACCTGGAGCATTGGGGTTTTTTTGCATGTGGATCCCACAGAAAAGTTAATGTGAGTCCATGTGTATTCAAAGCCATAGCTCATGAGCCCCCATTGATGTGTTAGCTTTCACCTATCAGCCAGTAGATGGAATTAATGTGAAATAAAAGGATTTAATGAAATAGGATAGTAAGAAAGGTACCAATAGAACATTTACCCCATAAACCTGGGGCACACTCTTTCACAAGTACATAATCTAATCAGGAAGAGTGAATACATCTAGAAATCATGTATGGAGGTTTGTGGGGGAAAACATATATGACAAGCATGTATGCATGGAGGTATAATCTATGTCTCTGATGTTTCAATTTTTGCCAATGTGTTTTGGTAATGTTATCTCACTGATCTGCTATACCTGCTCACCATAGGGTATTGAGTTACATCTCTTTTGCTCCACAATAGAGTTCTCTCTTTCTGATGTAATATTCTTGCAGCTGCTGTCTGCTGGGTCACCAATGTAGTCTTCAGCTGTGATTCTGTTTCTTCCTTATAATAGAAGGAGTAGTTCTATAATCTTTTTTTTTTTTTTTTTTTTTTTAGGAGATAGAGTGCTCATATCCCAGAAGTTAAGTTTTAGTTTTTTTACTGAAAAAGGCAAGCCCTCACACATCTAGTCTTTCAATAGGGATATTCAAGGATGACTAGTGCTATTATGGCCAAATGAATCCTGTTTCCATCAGTCTTCTGATTGATTTGTATTTGTCAAATAGGGTGTAGGAGTGTCCAGGAAGATTAAAACCTCTGGTGTGAGGGGTGCTGAACCCTTTTTAGGACTACTTTCCACCTTTGGTGTCCACCTGATTCACCCAACTCTCACCTATGGCTTTGGGAAGCTGTAGCATACACCTGGGCCACACCCCAGGCACACAGTTTAAAACTAGGTTGAGGATAACCAATGGGCCTCAGATTGTTGGTGAATTAGGGGGGGGTGTCTACCCCAAAGAATGTGAAGACTCACCCGCCCCCCCTGCCCCCAGAATGGATGAATGAGAACAATTTGTTCCAACAGCCATGAAGGTGACTAAAACATGCACTGTGGAGTGCCTAGAGGTTGGTCAGACATCAAAGATACCAAGGTCATCTGCTATATCCCAGAGTATGGCCAGTCATCCTGACTTTTGTCTTGCCAGTGGACTTTGATGACTCTGGAGGTGAGAGTGAGGCTGATGACTTTGCAACTCTGCCTCACTTAAATCCAGTTCAATGGAAAGTCAAGATATCACCTGTGATGTCATTGTTCTTTTTCAAAAACAAAGGACAAACAACAGTTAGGGAAAACTCTCCATGAAAAGGGAAGTCCATTATCTCCCAGAATCTTAGCCCTAAGGTGTCAGCTTTGGGGGACATGGACTAACCAGCCTGCTAATTAGAGTCCTCAGATACTTAGTCTGTCTTTTGCCTAAAGGATTAAAATCTTTGTTTCAGCCTTTGTTTGACTTAAGGTTAGAAAGTCCCATTTAACTCCAATAAAGTCCTGATTTTCAACTTAGATTTCCTCTCAGGTCATTTTGGGAGATTGTAATACAACAAACTTCAAAGATCTATGTAGGCCTGAGACACCATGACTTCCCTCCATCCTCTGAGATCCTCCAGTACCTGCCATGCAGATGTGGATATGGAAGAAGTGGAAGGAAGGCTAAAAAAGAGCTGCTATGAAGCTTTCTTTTTTCAAATCAAAATGTTTATTTTGAATTCCTGTCTTTAATACATCATAGATCAACAGTTAGAAGGCACCTCAAAGGCCATAGAGTACAACCCTCTCATTTTACAGGTGAGGAATGTTTGACCCATTGTTCTAAATATTTGAGATTTTTTTTTTCAGTTTACTTATCTCTATTTTTAATTAATGTTTAACTGATATGTTTTGTTTTTACATTATAAACATTTACAGGTTACTCCCACTTCATGTGAGGTCTCTTATAATAAAAGAAAACAGTTTTAAGTAAAGCTGAAATACAGTGACCTGATCCGAAAGAACTTTCTTCATCCTGACTCTTTTGTCCAACACAGAGACCCTCCAACTGCTTTTATAAATCAGGAAATTGAAGTCCCCAAAGGGAAACTGACTTGCCTGAATTCACAGAATCAAATAGCAGAGCTAGACAATCCCATATTGAACAGAACCACCAAGTCCTTGGATTCAAAGTTCAGTGATCTTTGTTTTAATATGCCTGCTTAGTGCAGGGGGTGGGGGAAAAAAACTGGAGTGAGAGTCAAGAGACCTGTGTTTTAATCCTCTGCTACTAAGACACTTTGTGACCTTGGGCAAATCAATGAACATCTCTGGGTCTGAGTTACAGTTGTCCAGATGATTGCTAAGGGTCTAAATTCTCTTATTGCAGAGAATTTATTCCTTGAAACCACTCATTCAGCACATGTCTACTATGTTTCTTTTATGTTATTTAAATTTTTATCGATGTCTTTTGCTTTTCCTTCATTACCCAATATGTCTCTCTCCTTTCCCATTCCCAGAGTTATCCCTTATAACAAAGAACAAAAATGAGGGAAAAAAGCAGTTTAGTAAAATGATCTGGCATATCAACAAACATATTTATTAAGTGTTGTGTAACGCACCACACTAGGTGCTGGAAGACATACAAAGAAAAGTAAAACAATTCTGGCTGGAACGAGTAATATTTATTACTTTGACCACTAGTACAGCCCCAAAAACGAATCTTCCCCTTGCTGGGTTGCTCTGCCTATAACCGAATAATCAACCAAAGCAAATCCTCCTAAATTTCAAAGATAGGAGCAGGTGATGAACTTTGAACACAAGTTAGTCAGTTAAAAACATTTGTTAATTATCTCCAGTTTATCCTGGGGTTGTTTGCATGTTGCCTCCCCCTTTAGACTGAAATCTCCATGAGGGCAGGGACTGTCTTTTCTATTTCTTTGGATCCCTGGGACTTAGTCAAGTGCCTGGCATATAGTAGGTGCTTAATAATTACTACTTGTCTGACTTACTAATAAGATTTCGGGGGACAAATTACTCTGAAACTATTAGGTCAATATAGAGTGTGACGAGTTGGCTGACACACTTCAGCCATCACTGTTTCTTTCTCTTCTCCCTTTCTCTGCGACTCGAGGTGCAAAGGATCAAAGATTTGGAGCTAGAAGAGATCTTAGAAGCCTCTTGATTCCATCCTACTCCTCTTTTCTCCTTTTTCTACTCCCGATGTTTTCCTTTAATTTGTTATAATATAAAGTTGGTCTTTTTTTTTTTTTTTAGCAAGTGTTGCATTTATGAAGTAAAATTTTGTGGTCCTAGATCTTGATTTTTAAAAACAACTTAGCTTATACAATGATATGTGTTTACAATGATCACTTTACTCTAACGATGAGGATGATAGTGATGATAGCTAACATTTATATAGCACTTATTATGTGCACGGCACTGGGCTAAGTTATTATCTTATTTGATCCTCACAACAATCCTGGGAGGTAGGTACTGTTATTAATCTTATTTTTCAGATGAGGAAACTGAGGCAAATAGAAGTTACGTGACTTACCCAGGGTCATATAGCTAGTAAGTGTCTGAGGCTGAATTTGAATTCGGGTCTTTCTCACTCCAGGCCCAGTACTCTATCTACTGTGCCATGTAGCTGCTCATGTAGGCTCTCAAATGACTAAAAATAAAGAGAAATATCCTAATGACAGCTGTTTTAACTTTTGAGTTTTAGGTGACTGCCATAGCCTGGAAAATGGGGGATTCAATTAATTGTGCCCTAGAAATATGCTGTCAGTACACATTACTGTGTTTTGGCACATTTCCATTCTGCTCCCAAACATCTATTTCCCTGGGGTTCTAATAGTTAAGAGACAATTTATACTACACATAAAAGTCATCCTTTTGAAAGGTCCTAAAACTGGAAGGGGAAATGAAAACAACCACAAAACGTAGTGGTTCATAAGCAACAAACCTTGTTTATAGGCTCTTACCTTGAAAGCGGCACACATTTAACGACCACCATCACACAATAGAAGTGACTCTAGCGCACAGAATAAGAGGCCATTCTGATTTCTCATACACACATTATCTGCTTTGCAGATTGTTCATGGCCATAGAAAATGTCATGGCGTTATGGAAAGAGCACTGCATTTGATATCAAAGGATCTGGATTCCAACCCCAGCTCTGTCAGGTATGATCTGGTTGACCTCTGTCCAGGCACTGAACTCCTCTGGGCCTCTGTTTCCCTATCTGTTCATTGAGGATTAGGTGAACTCCAAGTTCCCTTTCAGATCTATGTCTGTGATCCCGTTTAAAAAAAAAAATACCAGAGCTATTCAGCCGTAGCTAGGCTCTGCCCAGGGAATGCTAACTGATTTAAATAGTAGTTTATGAAAAGCATAAACATGAGGGGAAACCATAGGGGTGGGAATAGACTCATAAGTCCTTGTAAAGGTAAACTGAATGAACATTATCCACGTTAGGGAGTTATCTTGGCCATAGCTGATCTATATTAGTCCCAAAGTTGAATGAATCCCAAAGGAAGTAACTGATACAAATATAGATTATTGGTTTTACTTTCAATACTATATAGTGTAAAAAGCCCTGAGCATAGGAGGGAAAAACTCCCCAAATAATCCCTGCCCTCAAGGAGCTTATATTTTAGTGTTAATAATCACTCAATCATAGCACCTAATACTCTGTCAGATTTTGAAATGCTGGGTCTGATCCTGTTGTGAGAATGAAATCAAGAGCTGGAGGTCATAGAATGCCCAAGTTTTATTGTTTGGCACATATTATCTTAGTTTGATGCCTTCTGGAATGGTCTTGTGCCACTCTAGAGTGATAGTCATAGAGTTAAGGCCAAAACTCTAGTTATCAGCCCTGGGCTCATTGATCAAGGCCAGGATGGGACCTCAGAGGCCATCAAACCCAGGAGACTGAAGCCTAGTTTCAATTTGGCTTACCTAAAGTGACACAGGTAGCAAGTGTCCTGGGTGTGATTTGAACTCAAGTCCTTGTGTTTCTGGGGCCAGTATACTTTCCATTGCATCTTGCTGTTTTCCTTGTCTGCATAGTTTTATGTGATGGTGATGAAGAAGAAGAGGAGGACACATTGAAGCTTACAAAATACTTCTCTTACACCAAACTGATACAGTTTGGGGTTCTTGGAATCCCAAAATGTCAAAGTACAGGCGGGGTTTGCCTGGAAAGAATTCAAGTACTCAAACCTTCTTTAAGTAAAGATGTCAAGGTTTATTGTAACACCAATAGGAGCAGGCTAGATTCCTATTGAATCTGGAACTTTACAGGAGTGAGACTGATGCTTATATATAAAAAAGGGACAGTGAAAAGATCTGTGTGGGACTAAGGAGTGGTAAATAGTCTGAGGTTGGCCATGTATAATAGTGAAAGGAGTAGTAAGTAGTCTGGGGTGGGTCAAGAGCAACTGTGAAAGGACTGTCAAGTATCTAGGTGGGCTAGGGTGGACCAGATGCCTTGGGCGAGATGCCAGTGACCTGGGCTGCTGAAATGTGTAAGAAAATTCAAGGACTGGGTTGCTTTTAAAAGGTTATCTTTTCCTTTTAGGGGTCCAGGTCCCATCACCCCATCAAATCTTCTTAGTGCAAGAATTATTTCATGTATGAGGAAACTAAAGTTTAGAGAGGTTGTGATTGCCTATTGTTACACAGCCAGGCAATATATTATAGATAATCTCAGGACTAGAACTCATTTCAACCATTAGTTTCAATGATGTTCCTTTTTTGTTATTTAGATTTTTAATACTATATATTGCTTTTGTATTTTAAAATATATGTCTCCCTTCTACCTTCTGGAGAGCCATCCATTATAACAAAAAATAAAAGAAAGGAGAAAAAACCCAGTTAAATAAAATTAATGATACATCAACCAAATATGACATGATTTTCAATGTACCATATCTATATTACATCACTTCTGCAATGAAGGGAGGTAGATGCATTCTCATACATCTTCTTTCAAGTCAAGGTCGTGAATTGTAGCATCATGTTATTCAGTTTCAATTTTTATTTTGTGGTAGTTTTTTTTCATTTATGTTGTAGTCACTATGTATTTTCTGCTTTTATTTCATTTGCATTAGTTCATATAAATCTCATATTTCTTTGTATTTTTCATATTCATTGTTGAATGCAGTAGAGTAAAATTCAATTCCATTTTTCTGTAACACAGTTTGCTTATCCATTCCTCAATAGAAGAACATCTACTGTGTTTCCTGGTCTTTGCTACTATACAAAGTGCCTCTATAAATATTTTGGCATATATGGAAGTTTTCTTTTTGTCATTAACCTTTTTGGGTATATACCTAGCAGTGGAATCTCTATGTTTTGACATTTTCATGACTTTCTTGGTGTAATTCCCAATTTTTTTCCCATAGTCGTTGGATCAATCCACAGCTCCACAAAGTGTGTTAGTATGCCTGTTTTTCCATGACCTTTCCAACATTGATTATCCCCATAATTCCCAAGATTATTCTGTTTTCATCTTTGCAAATTAAATTAACTTCAGTTGTTATAATTTTGATTAGTGACATTTCAAATAAGCAAGCCCCATTCCTGGCCCCTAAAAAAACTGTCAATATTAGGGCTTCGAGGCTTCTTCTTAAGTGTGTGCAGAAAGAGAACAGGCCTTGGGTATTTCTCCTCTAGTAGGAGTAAAAATCTGAGAACTAATTCATCTCATAAAAGAAAGGGATCTACCTTCCCTTTATATCTCAATGAAGCCTGGACTGTCATACCTTCTCAAGCTCCAAAATGTTTTCAGCCAGCAATAAAACAATAAAGCAGTAGAGAAATTCCCAGCTTTGAAAAAATAGGCTATTAAAGACAGTTAGGGGTCAGACCAGCCCAGTATTCAGAACTTACAACATGTAATGGACTTAGTTTGCAGCAAAAGTTAAAGAAAATGTAACATTTGTCCAAGAGACTTCATCATCATAGCCCTCCCTCCCACTGAACTGGTAGTGTTTTCTGTCTGTAGCATTTATTGGTCATTAGTCATTTGCCTTGTGACAACTTCAGCTATCATATAACATTTTATCTGTGCACATCTTCCTTTCCCAGATTGTTCATTCATTAATTTGTTGTTTGTCCTTGTTCTTGAAGAGGACATTAGGAAGGTGATGCCATGACTTGCAAGTGAATTGGATTTCAGTGCGGGAGACCGGTGCAAAGTTACCAGCCTCACTCTCTCTTCTGGGGTCATTTGGGTCCAGTGGCAAGATACAGATCAAGATGACTAAAGATGGCAGTGGGAGATCTTGGCCTTTTAAAGATCTTTCCCAAGTCTCAATTTGTCTGAGGCAACATCTATTTAGTGATTAAGGTTAGGTAAGAAACGAGGCAAAGAAGGGCCTCTTTTATCTAGTAAAAAAAAAAACAACCAACCAACCAACCAAACAAACAAACAAACAAATAAAAAACAAAATCACTGTGGGGGGTGAAGCCCTTCAGGGTTTCTGGCCAAAACAGAAAAAAAAACTTCTTTTTACACTCTGAGTCATCAGAACCCGAACAATGACCAAGTGAGGCTTGGGCTGGGACCTATTGTTGACTAATCAATGAGAGCCAATGAATTGGGTTTAAGGCATGATCTTTAAAAAAGAAATCTAGCCTGTAAACCTCAAGATCTTGTGCAATTTCAGCAATCAAAATTTATATTCCTTAGGAAAGAGCACCTGCGGGTAAGGGTATGATTCCCTATGTGGACAAAGGGAGAAGAGAGAGAAGGAGGGAGGAAAGGAGGGAAAGAAAGAAGGAAGGAAAGAAAGAAGAAAGGAAGGAAGAAAGGAAAGGAGCTTCATTATTCCTTGCAGAGGGTATTTGGTCCTTCCTCTTCCAAGAGGACCATGACATCAGGAAGGTGATGTCATGATTTGCAAGTTTTGCAAGTGAACTGGATTTAAGTGAGGATTTAAGTGAGGAATTTAAGGACTGTGCAAAGCCATCAGCCTCATTCTCTCCTCCATCTCTCAGATAAGGCTACCACTATAGTAATTCAAATTTATTTAGTGTTTGTAGGCTTGCTGTGTACTCTCCTTACAACCATAGAGGGTGCATAAGGCAGTGACAGTGTTATCATCCACACTTTACGGAAGGAGGAAGCTCAGATTAAGTGACTTGCCTAAGGTAAGTATCAGGGTCAGGATTTAGAACCAAGTTCTCCTGATTTCAGATCCTGCACTCTTTTTCTACTTTACTCTTTGTCCTTGAGGGGAAGACTGTATCTTATGCTTCTGACATATCCCCTGTGGCACATGGCTCAATTTAGGGAGTGAGAGGCTCTCTGTAAATACTAGTTGTTTGAATGAGTGAATGACGAAAAACCTAGTTGCTATCTAGGCAACAGGTTCCTCCTGCATGCTTGGAGTCACCCAGGTGTGTCACACTGGGTAAATGCCTCATTTGTAAAATGGAGAGAATAATAAGCACCTCCCTCACAGGCTCCTTATAGCCGGGCAAATGACAGTGACTAGAGTTTGTCCCAAAGGGTTTAGCTCATTTTTAAAGTTAATCATTTAAAACAGAATTTGAGGTATCCTGTATATATAAAGTATTTTCAACCTTAAAGCGCTATATAAATGCTAATCTCAGGCCAAATCCTGTCTTCTGCAGGAAGCCTTTCCTGATCCTCTAAGATTCATGCCTTTACCTCCCCTGATTATCCCCAATTTATTCTGAACATAGCTTGTTTGTCTGGAGTTGTTTTCATGTTGTCTCCACCATTAGGCCTTCTCAAGAGCAGGGATTATCCCTTTTGCCTTTCTTTGTATCCCTGTGCTTATTAACGGACTCTTCCCAAGAAATATTAGCCCCAGCTGCTGCCATATCTAGGATCATTAGATTCCTTCATGTCATGATTACCCTCTTTAGGAACAACCATTCTGCCAACTGCCTCTGCACCACTGCCATCTCTGAGTGGGGCTAATGAGTTCCTGGGGATTGTATAGATTCAGTCTTCAATCCTAGTTGATCTGAACCCAGTTTGTATGTGTATGTGTGCTCAGCTCAACTGCACTCTGGTTATCAAATTTATCTTGCTAGATATATCTGTTACTTTGTTATAGGCATAGATACAAAGATGTAAACTCTACCTAGTCAATTAACCTCAGTTTGAATGTCATATCCATATATTCCACAGGGAGATGTCATCAAAAGCAGAATACACTCTACCTCCTTTAAGCGTATTGGTTTGACCAGGCTACTTATTCATACCTCATCAAGAAGAGAGCATCAATTAATCTCAGTGGGGAAACACATACCTAGTACAGGTAAATACATGTCTTTAGGTTACTTCTGGTCATATCCTCTACTTTCTTGAATAATTTGCTAAAAAAAAAAGAAAGACACATTCTTTTGTTCTTCAATATTTTCTATAAGACCAATGACCCTGAACTTGCTTCTTTTCTCTCTTCCACATCCATCATTTTCATCTATATTATCTCCCAATCCTTTTGTTTTTGAGTTATTTTTCTGTTTTGACTGTGCTTTCCCTAAATATGTCCTTTAATATATTAATTCTACTTTTAATTACTTTCATCAATTAAAAATAAACTGTTGAGGGGGGTGGAGCCAAGATGGTGGCGTAGCAGCAGCAATATATTGCAGCTCTCACAGAGCCACCCCAAAATACCCATGGAATAGGACTCTGGACCAATCCTAGAACTTCAAAAGCACACAAGGTTACTTCCCACTAAAGTCAGCTTGGCTACGAGGAACCATATCAGCACTGCAAACCGAAACCAGCCTGGCCTGAAGCCGTGGCTGTGCCCCAGGGGTGGCCGGGCAGGAGGTGCAGAGAAAGCTCTCAGGTGAGGGATTAGCACCAGCTGCACGAGGGGGGATTGTGAAAGAGGGAGATAAGCGTCCCGCGAAAGGTCTCCAGAGCTGAGAAGCGAAAGGTGGAGGTTTTGCACCCGCCTCCACTTTGTAGCTTCCCGCCCTCGGCCTGCAAAAAGCAGG
>CM053590.1:138943322-138960822 GCA_028646515.1 Pseudochirops corinnae
ACTGGGATGGCTGTTTTGGAGCGGTGGGTGGGGGAAAGAGGGGGAGAAAATATGTAACTCAAAATCTTGTGGAAATGAATGATGCAAACTATAATAAAATTTAAAAAAAATAAAAAAAATAAAAAAAAAATAAACTGTTGAGCTTCTGATCACCAGAGGAGGAAATGTAGGCTCGGGATGGTGAAATAATGTAACTATTCACTGAGTGGTAGAACTGGGGCTCAAACCCACATCTTTTGACTTTAAATATGGTGCTCTCATTATTCACTGAAGTCTCCATATTTTCCTTCTGATCTCCCCTGGAAACCATATTTTTCCACCATCATCAACCAGAGTCAACTCTTCCATGAAAAAGAATGATCTCTCTCACCAGATAGTGAAGGAGACCTGCACAAGTGTATGTCTCTCAATTGCTAAGCAATTAATGCTTATTGAATTGAATTTTTTGTTTTGATGAGTGTGATCAATACTGGGGATCTTTGAAGAAGAGATTAGATATAGGGAGAGGAACAAGATAACTAAAGCCATAATTTTAAAATTTTAATCAAAGGAGGCAGGGCTTTAACTAGATTTTGAAAAGGGCAAGGAAAGGGAGCAATGGATATATATTCTAAGGCATATGGAAAAGTGATGAAAGAGATTTTTAGAATAGAAGCTCCTTGAGGGCAGCGACTTTTATAATTTTTATCTTTGTATGGTGTCTGGCATGTAGTAGACACTTAACAAATGTTTATTGACTGATTAGCTTTGCATACCTAGCAAAGTGTCTGGTATATAGTAGAGGCTTAAGAAATATCTATTAAAATTAAAATTTTACCAGATTTATAGTGGAAGAAGAGGCAGGTGAACTGTCCACAGTGGTGCTAATGGTAAATATAAGGAACTGTGGGTCCCGTAAAAAGAAACTTGAAGTATGAATATGGAAACCTTGATTCAGTGAAGGAGAAACACACATATGCACATAGCAATTTTGCATCTGCAATAAGGCAAATACTGCTTTTTAAAAACAGATGATTGATTCTGTTCCATGAGGAAAGAACTATTAGAGTTGTAAGAGTTTGAAATTCAATGTAAGAATTTGCCTGGGAGAAAGTATATAAAAAAGAACCAAATGCAAAGATGAATCAAAGCCACTTTGGATTGGAGTTGACAAACCCTGACCCAGTGACAGCCTAAGCTATCTCTAAATTAAAAACAGCCAACCCTTCCACCAAACCACAATGACTGACAGTCTCCTCTGTCATGGGTGTCTTGGGAAATTAAAGATCTAGTTGAAAAAATGCACTGGCCCAAGATTTCATAAAACCAGTGAGCTGGGCATGAGTAGTCTCTGATGTAAAACATGGTTCTGCAGTGGAATCCCTCCTTTGGATACAGTCTTCCCCAAAGGACAACAGTTTGACTATTTATTGGTAGTTGGGGACAGTAAGGCAGGTGAAAAGGATAATTATAGATGTGTCCCAGGTTCACTTATTTTTCACCAGATAGACAGTGTTGCAGACTTTTATTTTTCACATAGACTTCTAAAAGTTGTTTATTCACTTCAGCTTGGGTAGTAACATTAAATCATGGGCCCTAAATCAGTAGAGTGCACCAGGTGGTGTTGCTGAATTCTTCTAATGACTGCACAAATCATATCCATTTATATGGTCAGGATCAAAGGGGGTATAAGTCACAGAATCAGAGAATGTTTGAGACAGTGAAAGGACTGCTGAGGCCATCTAGTTCAACCCAGAAGCTTCTCTTCAGCCTCTGTAGCAAGTGGCCATGTGGCCACTTTATAGATCCCAGGTGGGGGGAACCTACTATCCAGAACCATCCCACCCTGGCTTTTTTGTCAGTTAGTTGTGTCCAAGTCTTCTGATTCCATTTGAGGTTTTCTTGGTTTGACATTTCCTTCTCCAGCTTCTTTTATAGAGGAGGAAACTGAGGCAAACAAGGTTAATTGACTTGCCCAGGGTCACAAATGCCTGAGGCTGGATTTGAGCTCAGGTCTTCCTGACTCCAGGGCTGGCACTCTCTCTATTCACTGCACCATCTAGCTGCCCCACTATCCCTAGAGGTATCTCACTTTAGGATAGCTCTGATAGGAAAGGTTCTCTTACATGAAGCCTGGATTTGTCTTTCAATAACTTCTACCCATTGCTCCTAGTTATGTCCTCTGAATCAAGCAGAATAATTCTAATCTTTCTTCCACATGAAATCCTTTAAATACTTGAAGAGAAATATCATTTCTCCCCTCCACCTCCAAGTCTTATCTTCTTCAGGCTAAAAAATGTAGTTCTTTCAAATGCATCCTAATATGGTATAATCTCAAGGTTCTTCATCCCGGTCACCCTCTTCTCTAACTTTATTAATGTACTTCCTAAAATATTGCCCACAGAACTGAACAGAGCACTTTAAATGTGGTCTGACCAGGACAGAATACAAGGGCAGTATCTAATCCTGGACATTTTGCTTGTCTTGATGCAGCTTTAGATGCCATTAACATTTTTGGCTGCCATATCATTCTGTCAACTGATGTTGAGCTTGTGTAGTGCCTAGTCCCTCCCTAGGCATTTTTCAAATAAACTGGTATCTAGCCATTCCTCCATGGTTTTGTACTTGTGAAATTGATTTTTTACACCCAAGGCAAGACTTTACATTTATTCCTGTTAAATGTCATCTTCTTATATTTGGCCAAATATTCTAACTATTGAACTCTTTTAGGATCTTTACTTTATCATCCAACATATTGTCTTTTTTATCACCTACACATCTGATAAGCCCAACACCTACACCTATATCCAAGTTAGTGGTAAAAAATGATAAATAGCATAGGTCCAGGCACAGATTCTCAGGGCATTCCACTGGAGACTTCCCTCCACATTGACATTGGAAGGAGGTTTCATTATTGATCTGTTAATAAAAATTTTTTAGAAATAAATCTGTTCTACTGAGATAGATTCTAGAATTTGTGTTGAAGCCAAGAATGATGGAGAAATTGTATGTTGTGAGTTAACATCAGAGTGTTTTTGTGTGGATCATAGCAGTTTGTGCATGACTCCAGGTACAGCTCTCCAAGTGGGTAGGTAAGTATTTAGGGATCCCAAGGAGAGAGAAAATGAAGGCAGCTTTCAGAGGCTGGTGCCCTGGTCTGTGCAGCTAGCCAGTGAGATTAAGCATATGCTGCTCCTACCACCTCCCCACAATAATTATAGCACTGGGGCACAATGATGACCAGCTCTGACTGATAATCTGAATTGATGGCATTATGAGCACCCAGGAGTCTCTGGAATATCAGAGAGTAGCTGGCAGGTACAAGTAGAAACAGAGCCAGAGAGAGTGTGAGGATGAAATGATTTATGACAGCCCGGCTGAAAGCCTGCCTCCTTCATCAAAACTTTTCCCATTACTTCTAACTTACGGGGGTCTCCTCTAAATCCCCAGTGTTCCTTTTGAGTTTGCTATACCACTGGGCACTTGGCTACGAAGTGGCGTTAATTTTTCTTTAGTTTTTTTTTCTTATGTGATAATGTTATTTTTCACAATGGGAGTTTTAGTTGCTTCAGGTGAGGGACCATGCCTTATACTTGTTTCATATCCCATATAGTTATATAGTATAATGGTTGGCATAGTGCTACAGAGTGATGACACACTTAAAAAAAGCCACAACCTCACACAGCCCAACATTTAAAAGGCACATAATCACATGAGCACACACACGTATACACACACACACACACACAACACACTCCTTAAAAACAGAAATGTGAAACTGGACCTATGATTTTATTGGTGGAAGGAATTCTGAAGAAGAAGAAACTTCTTCCAGCAGAAATGGGCAGCTTCTCTGCCATTTATAGAGCTGCCCAAGGTCAGTGGTCAGTGACTTGCACAGGGTCACACAGCCTGTACCTGACTCTAAGACCAAATCTATTCCATGAGGTGGGGGGGGAGGGGGGGAGGGGGATACCTGTGGCCTCAAGGCCACATGTGAACTTCTAGGTCCTCCAGTGTGGCCTTTTAATTGAATCCAAATTTCGCAGAACAAAGTCCCCCAACAAAAGGATTTGTTCCATAAAACTTAGACTCAGTCAAAAGGCCATACCCAAGGACCTAAAAGGCCACATGTAGCCTTGAGGCTGGAGGTTCCTTACCCCTGCACTAAACCATAAGAGTGCTTCTTTTTTCTCCTCTCTCTCCCTCCCTCTTTCTCTCTTTCTCTCCCTCTCTCCCTCTCTGGGTGTCTCTGTCTGTGTCTCTATGTCTCTTTTTCTCTGTCCTCGCCCTCCTATATACATATATATATATATATATATATATGTATGGACTTGATATATATATATGGACTTTATATATATAGACTTGATTATATGATATATAATTAAACACCATCAATTTTCTTTAAATATCATCTCTGCCACCTGACTTCTTTAAATCCCTGCTAAAATCCCAGCTCCTACAAGAAGCATTTCCTGATTCCCTCTTAATGCTGGTGACTTCCCTCTGTGAATTACCTCTAACTTATCCTGTATATAGCTTGTTTGTACATAATTGTTTGCATGTTGTCTCCCCTATGAGACTGCAAGCTCCTTGAGAACAGGGACTGTCTTTCATTTCTTTTTTTCTATCCCTGTCACTTTGCACAGTGACTGGCACATAGTAGGTACTTAATTAAATATTTATTGACTTTTAGTTTTGATGATGATACTAAAGAGTGACTTTTCACTTAACCCCAATTGCTCTACCTTCCCCCTCCAAAAAAAAAAAGAATGGCTTTTAAGTGAAATAATTACCTAAGGGATATAATTCTGTAATTCAGAACTTCCCTCTCTTAGTATTCCTTCTTTATTTCACTTCTAATTTTAAGGTTGTTCTCAAAAGTCCTTTCCCAGGAGCGTGTGTGTGTGCGTGTGTGTGTGTGTGCATGCACGTGTGCAGAAAGATCTTGTCTGTAGTTACACATATGGCCCCTGTTAGGAGCAGTATGGTTCAGTACAAAGATCACTGGATTAGAAATTAGAGGACTTTGTTTCATATCCAGGCTCTACCACTTACTACCTTTGTGACCTTGGGCAAGTAACTAAATTTTTCAGGGCTTCAATTTCCTCATCTGTATAAAGGATGGGGGGTAGACTACGTGATTTCTAAGTTCCCTTTCAAATCTATGATTCCATAAGCCTTCAATATTCTATGACTAAGGCATCCGGAAGTCATAAATAATGGGATCATAGATCCAAATCTAGAAGGGACCTTAGCCAAGCCTCTTAATTTTTCATGTGAGGAAACTGAGTTTAAGCAACTTGTCAAAGCTTACACAATCAGGAGGTGGCAGGGCCCCAATGCAGCTCCAGGATCTTGGACTTCAACCCCTCCATTCTTTCCAATGTACCATGTGTGCACACACACACACACACACACACACACACACATCGATGAAATTATGGATCTTCCTAAGTAATTCCCCTTGACATGCTTGACTACTTATTCTTCCATATACATTTTGTTACCAATTTCTTTAATTCCTTGAGAGGCAGCATGTCATAGTGTTCAAACCCTGAGTTCAAACCCTGCCTGTGGCACATATTGATCACTGGCAAATTACTTAAACTCTCAGTGGTCTTGGCAACTTCCTAAGACCATAATTTACAGAGAAGTTTCTGACCTGTATCAAATACCATAATTTCCCCACACAGAAGGAATCACAAGGCTAAAAACCCAGCCCTTCCACCTGTTCTCTCCTCCTCTCCAAGGGAAAAATAATCATAGTTTGTAGATTTAGAAGAGACTCTAGAGGTCATCAAATCGAATCCTCCTACAGATGAAGAAACTGAGGCCAAGAGAGGTTAAGTGACTTACTCAGGGTCACATCTCTAGTAAGTGTTAGAGGCAAGTTTTCCTGACTCGAAGACTAACACTCAATCCATTTTTCCACCTAGCACTTTGATATTGAAAAATGTTAACGTTCTTTTGATTGGTATTGCCTTGTCTATAAATAAATTTGGGATGAATACTTTCTGTTACTTACATAATGCTTTACAATTTATAAGTGTCTCACATATATTATCTCATTCAAGGTGCTATAGATGGTAGGTAGGTGAGGCAGGTGCTACAGATATTATTCTTCCCTTTTTTGCAAGTGAGGAAACTGAGGCTAAAAGGCTATGTAGTCAATAAAGAATAGAAACAGGATTCAAACCCAGGTCTCCCCTGATTTCAAGTCTAGGGCTCCTTCCCTTACAACATTCTGCCTACAATGTATATTACACTTTAAGATTTGCAAAGCACTTTACAAATATTGTCTCGTTTTATCTTCCCAAAAGGCTTAGGAGGTAGGTACTATTAGTAAACTCATTTAACACGTAGGGAAGTGGAGGCAGATGGCAGTTAAATGCCCTACCCAGGGTCATGCAGCTGGTAAGTATCTGAAGCTACATTTGAACTTGGGACTTCCTGACTCTTAGGTATAGCTCTCTCTCTACTGCATCATATGGTTTTAGAGGCAGCTCATTAAATTCCTTCATTAATATATGTATCTTTGACAGAACATAGCCAGTGAGCCAGGTCCTGAATTAAGTAGAAGGGAAAGATTAGGTCAGATCCTAATTGGGAAACTGCAATTTCTGTCATTCCAGGCAGCTTGAAGTTGAGAAAGTCCTGTTCTTTAAAATAATTCTATAATTGTATAAAAACCTGTTGTAGATAATAAAAAAAAAATTCATTGCAGAGGCTCTTTTTATTCACGGATCATAGAAAACTTTCCCAGTGTTAAGCTCACTTTGCCAATGGCTATGGAGGAAATAAAAAGTGAGGCCTTTGGGTGGTACTTGAGAATCTGTAGTAGCAGCTGATATAGGCTGTGATTATGTGTGTGTGTGTGTGTGTGTGTGTATGTATGTGTGTGTGTTTCTATTGTGCTCAAGAGTTGTACTGCAACAGGAAGTAGGAATGACAGAGGCAGAGGGGAACTACTATTGGCAAATGGAGATTGGCCTGCTGTGGATTTGACAAGTCAAGCAGAATTTCTGCAGACCTAAGGAATTTCCACAGTGATTCCCATGGGTGAGTTTTGTTGAATTTTTCTACTTCAAAGTGGGCAACATTCCAGCAAGTTACAGACTCCAGTTGGATTTTTTTTTTTAAGCTTGTGAACTACAGTAATTCCTTCAAGATAATAGGTGGACTCATTGTTTGTAAGGATTGGGTTTGGACATTAACAACCAGACCAATGCTAATATAGATAGACAGAGCACCCACAGCTGTGTAACTACCATTAAAATTAAAAAAAAGTTCCTGTAATATTTGCTCATTACCCCACCCACAGCTGGAATTATAAAGCTGATGCAAGCTTGCTAGAAATTTAAACCACTAGATGATTAGCCCTAGTACTATGGGAGTAAATGATAGGATTAGTTGAGGATAAGCTATTATTAGGTCTGTCAATATTTGTTAATTGCTGGACAAAACTGTTTCGTACATTTGGCCTCTCCTCTCTCTGTCTCTCTGAGTCTCTGTCCTCCTCCCACTCACTCTCTTTTCCTCCTTTCTCCTCCCATGCTCCAGCCTGTACTCTCCTTTTGGCCATGCAGTATTGGGAGCAAACACAGAAGAGAACAATCCCAAAGATAGCTGTGTGAATCTGTTCCAGAAATACTGCATATGGTTTACTTCAGGTTTACTGCTCCCCATCCTTATGTATCTATCAGTCAACAATGCCCTCAAGGAGAACCACAGGACTGTGAGACCACAGGGCTCTAATGAGACTCCCACCCACTACAACTCAAAAACCCTTCCAGAAATCCTTGAATGGCAAATTCTACATGTGAAGTGAAGGAGGAGACACATTAAACTATATAATTATGACATTCTCAGTCATGTATTCTGTCTGGCACTTGCAGTGTTCTCTCCCAATTTATTTCACTTCCCCCCCCCCTTTTTTTTTTGCTTGCTCTCATTTTTACCTGCCCTTTCTCCCTCTTCCTAAGTGATTGATGAGGGAGGTTGACAATCCCCACCACAGAAGAAGGTCGGGACCTATTTACTTCTACCCAGAATCAGGGTATTATACATAGTCAAAACCACTGGAATGAGATGTAGCTGATTCTTACTCAGATCTAATTTTTCTCTCATTTAGGGAAGGAGGGTATGAAGCTAGGGCTAAAACTACATCTGGACTGTTAAAAAAAAAAATCCAAAGTATTAAGATCCATAATTTGATTCTGTCTTCTTGGAAGGATATAATCTTAGAGACAAAGCAAAGAAATACCATGCAGCTAACAACCCCCAGGAAAATGAAAGCAGTTCTTGTACAATTTGGTAAAACTAAGAATTTGCTTTCAAACCACTGAATCAAACCAACTGTTTGCTTATTTGTTCATAGATTCATAAAACATTAGTGCTAGAAGGGACCAAGGGTCACCTAATTCAATCCCTTTGTTTTATAGAAGAAGAACCCAAAACCTGGAGAAAGGAAATTATGCAATTAAATTTGGTGAACATTTATTAATCACCTACTGGGCACAGTGAATAGAGTGCCGGGCCTAGAGTAGAGAAGACTCATTTTTATGAGTTCAAATCTGGTCTCAGACATTTACTAGTTGCATGGACCTAGGTAAGTCACTTAACCCTGTTTGCCTCAGTTTCCTCCTCTGTAAAGTGAATTGGAGAAGGAAATAGCAAACCACTCCAGTATCTTTGCCAAAAAAAAACCAAACCCAAATGAGGGTCACAAAGACTTGGATACAACTGAAAAATGACCGAGTAGGAGCAGCATGTCCCAGGCATTGTGCTAGGCAGTAGGCATACAAAGGAAAAATTTACATTCTACGGAGCAGTGTATGAAAACAATATGTTCACAGAAAATGAAATACAAAATATATAAAAATTAATGTCTGGAAGGACAGAGTGTCTAATATGAAGGACAGTTTGTTAACAATAGGGTGGAATTCCAGCTGGCACAATGGAAGGACAGGGTATAGTGGGATAGACATATAGGATCGATGTGTTTCACTTGGATGGGCAAGAAGGAGGAAAGAACTAATCCACGATGGGAGAAACTGCTACTCTATGGTTCCATTCCAAATTACAGGGATTCTTATGAAGGAGGGACTATAGGGTAACCAGTTGTCATGCTTTTCACAGTAGCAATGGTAATGTTGGGCCCAGCTGGGGATAGAAGAAAGAGGAATGTTTGAATCAGCGGCCAGGTCATCTCTGCCCTGACCATCCATGACACCAGTACTGAATAGGTGATCTCCTCCAAGGGACTGAACCAAAGAGCAGAGATTCATTCCCAGGGCTTCTGACTTCAAATTATTACTCTTTCCATTAAGCCATGCTCCCTCCCTATTGCAAAATACTTATTTGATCATCAGCATTAATCTTACTACAACCAGTCTTGCTAGTTTGACCCAGAATATTTGCAATGCAACCAGAATTATATTGAACATTAACTATCAATTGACTTCTAATCATAGCCAATCCAACCCAAGTAGATCCTTTGAATAAGAGCATTTTTAAACATATGGTGACAATATGACAGAACTTGTTAATTCATAAGATTTGCATCCTACTGTAAGTCTTCCCTACCTGAAAATAATATACCCTTCACTTGTCTAAGAAGCTACAGTTCTCAAAGCACTTTAGAAAAAATTATTTATGTTTCCAACATTCACTTCCATTAAGATTTTGAGTTTCATATTTTCTCCCCATCTTTCTCCTCCCTCCACCTCAAGACAGTGTATAAATTGTAAAACAGGCTCAACATGTATGTTCATTTTAAACCTATTTTCATATTAGTCATGTTGTACATAAGAATTAGACCCAGTGAGAAAAACCAAGAGAAAGAAGAAACAAACAAAAAAAGAGAGAGAACAAACAATATGCTTCCATCTCCATTCAGATTCCATAGTTCTTTCTCTGGATGTGGACAGCATTTTCCATCATGAGTCTTTGGAATTGTCTTAGATCCTTGCACTGTGAAGAAGAGATAAGTCTATCACAGTTAGTCACCATATAATGTGGCTGTTACTGTACACAATGTTCTCCTGGTTCGGCTCACTTCTCTCAGCGTCAGTTCATTTCCGGATTTTTCAGAAGTCCACCTGCTCATCATTTCTTATAGCACAATAGTATTCCATTACATTCATATACCACAACTTGTTCAGTCATTCCCCAACTGATGGGCATTCCCTCAGTTTCCAATTCTTGGCCACCACAAAAAGAGCTGCTATAAATATTTTTGTATATGTGGGTCCTTTTCCCATTTGTATGATCTCTTTGGAATATAGGCTTAGAAGTGGTATTGCTGAGTCAAAGGGTATGCACAGTTTTATAGCCCTTTGGGTATAGTTCCAAATTGCCCTGCGGAATGGTTGGATCAGTTCCCAAGTCCACCAACTATGCATTAGTGTTCCAATTTTCCCACATCTCCATCATTTATCATTTTCCCATTTTGTCATGTTAGTCAATCTGATAGATGTGATGTGGTACTTCAGAGTTGTTTTGATTTGCATTTCTCTAATCAATAGTGGGTTAGGGCGTTTTAAAAAAATATGATTATAGATAGCTTTAATTTCTTCATCTGAAAACTGCCTGTTCATATCCTTCTCAAAGCACTTTCACAGCCATTATTTCCTTTGATACCTATAGTATCCCTGTTATACTTGGGGGGGGGGGGCAAACATTATTCTTGTTTTATGGAGGAAAAAACTGAGACTTAGATAACAAAGTTAACTTGCCTGTCTTCAAATAGCTTATTAATGGCAGAACTGAGTCTAAATTTGCTTTCCCCACTGCTATGCTACCTCTTTTGACAGTTAGTGCATGGTTCCTTAACTGTAATTAGTGTCCTATCTTGGGCCTTCGTCCAAGAAAAAAAGCACACCTTGAAAATCTTGCTGGTAAGTAACCTCCTGAGTCCCACCTGGACTTTCTAATTAATTCGTAGAGCAATTAGGGATATTCACTGTACTGGAATCATTATACGGTCTTGCTACATGAAAAGAAGATACCTGGGGCAGCTAATCAGGCTAAAGATAATTATTTTGCTTAGGAAAAAAAAGTTTACCTGTGGGAAGGAAGTAAGGAAAATGAAAGTATCCATCAAGAATAACTCCCCTTTGGAACTTGCAGCTCAGAATAGCTACATCTATACCATTTATATATAAATATGTATATATGTGTATATATATGTTTATTTCATTATCTGTACCTATATATCATCTCTATATATGGACATATATGGACATATATATGTATATATACACCTAGTTCTGATTGAAATGAACATAGGATTCCAGCTGTTGCCAGCTAGAAAGATGAACATAGTGATATGTTTTCATTTCAACAATTTAACAAATGTTTATTAAATACCTGTTGTATGTGAGACCCTGTGGTCAGGGCTGTAGACACACAGACAGATCCAGCAGAGACTGTTCTCGGAAGGAGATTATTGTAATAGGAGGAGGAAAGCTGTGCCTGAATGAGTATGATGCAAAAGACATCAAGGCAATTCAATTCAGTTCAGCAAGATCTTCCAATTGCTATGTGCAAGGCGCTGTGCCAGGGCTTGGGATTGAAAGACAAAAATAAAGCAATTCCTTCCCTCAAAGAGCTTATGTGACAATAGGGGATACCCATGAGCAGTTAATAAGTACAGGATAACTTGAGGAGGAAAGAGTACTCACAATTGATAGAGGTGGATGTGGGGAGACAGGGAGGGCTTCCAGGTGGGAGACTGCAAGCACGCTCAAGCTGAGTCTTGAAAGATGCTAGATATTCTAAGGGGTGGACTTGAGGAGTGCATTTCAGGCACTGGGGACAACTTTGGCAAATGTACAAAGGTAGAAGATAAAATACTGAATGAGAGGAATAGTCGGACTGGAGTATAAAGTGTGAGAAGGGCAATGATTCAGAATGTGAGGGCTTTACATTTGGGGTTGATGTTTTTATTTTTTTCCCCCATAAAGGTACTCAGGAGCCATAGGCAAAGTGTTATGAGAAATTTGAGGAAGGAATTACCTTCATCTGAGGAGGGCCAGTGTCAGGAAAGGATAAATAGAGGAAATTACCCAAGCTGTACCTTAAAAGAAAGGGAACGGTTTAGTAGATGGAAATAACGGGAGGAGAAATCCATTCCAAGAATGAGGGATAGGATCAGCCAAAGCTCAGGAACAAGTGAGCAAAAGCAATGAAACAAGACAGGGCAGGAAAGAACATGAAACAGAATTGTCCAGTTTGTCTGGAACATTGAACCTTTTTTCCCTAAGGAATGTTCCCACATCTTGGGGCAGCACAGAGAGAATCAGGGAACTTTAGGTGGTGTTGGGTAGCATGTGTGTATAGGTGGGTAGGGTTGGCACTTTCCCCTTTTTGTTATAGACAGCAACTAACTGTATCTGAAATCTCTGTGATGTAGAATGCTGAGTACTAGATGAATTTTCTAATCTCAGTCTTCTCTGACTATGACCATAGATAGGAACGGCAATTGCTTCTTGACAGAGCCAAGTAAAATACACAACCCACTTCTGAGAGTTTACATATTTGGCGAAGTCATATAAATAGACACACACTAGCAGTTTGACCCAGGGCAAGTGAACTAACCTTTCAGTGTTCTTTCTGTTGTTCAGCCCTCTCAGACTTTTCCTGACCCCATTTAGGATTTTCTTGGCAAAGATATTGGCTTGCCATTTCCTTCTTCAGCTCATTTTACAGATGGGGAAACTAAGGCAATGTAATGCCAATCAAAGCAGCACACTTGAGGACTGCTGCTGTGAATATGTTTTAGAGGTGGGATTGCACAGTATAAGCACTATTAAAAACTCAACCTTGAGCCAAGAAACTAAAGCATTCCCAATTCATGACAGCATAACAACGGATTACCAGGGTAGTCATGTGACCTTGAATAGATGCAAAAAATATATAACATAGCATACCCCCACCTTATACATTCTTTGGGGGTCAAAATCTTTGGGGAGTGAGCAATCAGCTCCTTCTCACTCAGGTACTGTTCCAAAATACTTGTACATACAATCAGGGCGTCCCAAGCCGAGGTCTTCCCTTAACACAGCACATCCCCAGGAGTAGCAGAGAACACAACACACTCCACCCCTAGGTCACAGTAGGTTACAACGCCCTCAATCCTAACAGAATGTCCAAGTAAAGATGCGTCCTTCTCCCCATGCTGCTGTTGCAGGTTCCCACTTGGCACTCTCAAGTGCATGCATCCTCTAATGAGCCAAAGGGTCCAAGTCCCAACACTACTCCAGTTCCTCCCTCCCCCCTTCCAAGTCCTGATGGGTGGCTGGGTGACAAAGCCAACAGGGTGGGTTCCTGGGGGTTATGGCACTTCCCCCATACCACCATAGACAACTCCTCCCCTGGGTCCAAACCTTACCAGGGGAATGTGGCAGGAAAGCACACACACTGCTGCCGCCTGCAAAGTTTTCATCTTGACCCGGGGCTGAGTTCTGAGCTTCGTTGCTCCTCCTACAGGTTTGTGGGCTGACTGCTCACTGCTCCTGCCTTGGATTCACACACAGGCAGCTCTCTGGTTCTGCTCCACGTCTCTCCTCAGGGGGAAAGGGACTGCTCCCTTCCAGGCTCTCCTTGCTCCTGCCTGGGTCCAGGCACAGCAGACTCCAGGGACTCCTGCCCTCATCTTCTGTCTCTGGCCTGCACCCCAACTCCAGGGTAGCTTGTCCTCGCCCAGCTTCACATGGGGAGGGTCCACTCTGGCCTGGGCTCTGGGCGCAGCAAAATAACACGATAACCAGAAAATAACAGATAACTGTCCAAGTCTCACTAAATCCCATACTTTCCTTTAGTATTTTATTCCAGTCCAGTGTTTCAGAGGTCTCCTCTAGAAGCCTTGATGAGTGATTCACATTCACAGCTGACCCCTCCTCGCCCTGCCCCCAGCAGCTAACGGTCCTTCTATGAGTAAGCCTGCAGGCAATAACTCACCTCAGAAGACATATACACTTGGACTAATGGGTTCAGAGCCAGAAGGCACCAAAGCCCACGTGGCTCAGTACTTGATTGTCTCAGAGCCAAAAAGCACAAAAACCTACCACTGCTGTACAATCAGTGTTCAAAGGAGATTGATCCTTCAGATGTTTACAATTTAGCGTGAACCTGGGAAACTAAACTCCAAAAAGAAAAACGACAAAAGTCCCACCTTGGGCTCATAGGCAAACAGTATTAAGTGACTTCTCCAGGGTCATATACTTACTAAGTATCTGAGGCTGGATTGAATTTAAGTCCTCCTGACTCCAGGCCAGGTGCTCTGTCCACTGCACTACTTAGCCACCCTCTCAGTGCTCTAGGCTACTAGACTAGCAGCTGCTGAGAAGGTGCCAACTTGCATTGTTAGGGAGATTCCTTATCCATCTAGTTCCTTATATCAATGAAATCTTAAATCCAGTCCTGGAGTCATTGATTGTCCCTTCCATTTTTCCCTTCTCAAAAAACAAAAACAAAAACCAAAACAAGCCTCCCCTAAAAATGTAGGATGTGTGCTTATAAATTATTTAGGAAAGTTTCAAAACCATCAGAGGTAGTGTGGCACAGCTGAAAGAAGATTGTCTTAAGTCCTGAGTTCAAACCTCAGTTTTATCTTGTATAAGCGTGGAGAAGTTATTTCACCTTTGAAGCTTACCTTTCTCATCTGTAAAAGGAAGAGTGAAGAGGTGGTAGGTGATCTATGAAGTCCTTTCCAGCTTTACACAGGCTCCTAAGGGGAGGATTTTTAACTTGTCAGACTGAAAATTCCCTTTGGTGACTACAACTGAGTTTGAATCTGACAAACTGATTGGAAAGGGGACAGTAATCCCATTTATCAGTTCTACACCTTTCTGATCAATAAATGGTTTTGTGCAAGGCAGGCACTGTGTTAAGCACTGAGGTGAGGAAGGGGATGGGTACATGGAGGGGAAGATACAGAGGTAAGTAAAGCCCAATCTCTTCCCTCAAGAGATGTCAGGTAAGTTATACAGGAAAATCAGTGACAAGTCAGAGTCCTCAGCTATCATGAAACAATGCAGGGACTTCCTTGTCAGTCAGTGACTCAGCTAACTTAAACACCTCCTATATACCAGATGTTGTGCTAAACCATGGTGATAAAAAAGAAAGGGAAAAGACAGTCCCTGTTCTCAAGGATCTTGGTCTAATGTATAATAGATACATGCAAACAATTATGTATAAATAATATATATGTGTGTGTATGTGTATGTGTGTGTGTGTGTATATATATATATATATATATATATACACACTTATATATATTATATATATATAATAACTTGAAGATAATTAAGAGAGAGAAGGCACTAAGACTGAGGACTGGGAAAGGTTTCTTTCAGAAACTGGTACATTAACTAAGGCTTAAAGAAGAAATCCAGGGCAACCAAGAGGTAGAGTTTCAGACATGGGGCACGGCCGGTACAAATGTGAAGAGCTGGGAAATAGAGTGTCTGAGGAACAGTAAGGGGACTGGTGACATTGGATTGAAGAATATGTGGAGGAGTGTAAGGTATAAGAAGACTGGAAAGGTAGGAAGGGGCCAAGTTATAGAAGGCTTTAAAAGCCCAAGAGAGGCTTTTATAAGCAGCAACAGTATATACTACAGCAATTTGCAAATGATAAAAATGAGGATGGACATGCCCATTGGCACCTTGTTGAGAAGACTAACGACATCTGATTAAGACTCAGTAACTGGGGCTGTCTTCAGGATGAATTAATAATTTGGCTTGTTGCCTGGCACTTCCTAAAGGATGGGTTTCACTGACAGGATCTACCATCAAGATAATTTGGTTGGCATGGACTCTTGGGAGTATGCTTCTCTTGTCAAAGGAGCTACCCCTTTGTGCTATTCTTTAAAAGGGGGCCTTCCTCAGGAATTCAGTTACTATTTTCACCTGGTTCCCTCCTAAATTTCTTCTGGAAAGATTCTGAGAGTGGAGCAAATACAATGTAATTCTTTCCCTCTGGGAGGAGGCCATTAATAGTGGATTTGTCAAGACATATAGCAGAGTTAGACATAGGCTTAACCATGTGTTCAAGAGAGGAGTTCCTGTATGTTGTTGTTCCTAGACCCTCAACTCCCTTCTTTATAGGAGTAATAGGGAAAAGAGATTCCCTAGGTGACCTGATCCCAGAGTCTTGCAGGTAGATTTCTTGGTAGATGCCAGCTTTGTTGATACCTTCATGAATGATCTTGTCTAAGACCTTGAGGATCTGTCTTTCTAATCATAAAGAGGAAATTTATTAACCCATGTACCTCTTGGAAAGAGAAGAGGATCACCCATGTACACCCACTCGTATACCACCTCACATACTGAGGAGCATCAAAGGATCAGAACTACAGCATGGGAGAACAAGAGACCTGAATTTCACTGTCTGCTGAGTTTTTCAGGAGAAAGAGGTTATCTGTCTAGAAACCTCAAAATGGGTTTCCTTTCTTGGGGAAGGGAAATTTAAATTATGCTATGCTGCTAAGTTGGAAGATTTTGTGATCCTGCAGAAAAGTTGTTTATGAGCTGTTGTGAGCCCTTTGTGTGTTTCCTACATTTGTTTATGAGTTCCTGTGAGTCCTTTAAGTTTTCTGTATTTTCTCTAGGGTGAAATTAATGTTACTATTGTTATATTTGATGCTTGTATGAGATCTAGGGGGACCCTTATACCAATAACTGTGGAGACCTAGACATGAGCCATATGCTGATATTTTCTCAGATTAAACTCTTGGATGGGTGGTATATGAGCCAAAGAGGAATGGTTTAGGGGAGAAATCTCCAATATTAGACCCAATCTGCATAAATACAGGACATAGCAGTGCTGGCAGATGGGTTACAAAAGTGTATATACATATACATATGTGAATGCATGTAGGCATAGATATGTGTGCACACAATATTCCTATATTAACTCAAACTAAGTAATAAAAGTTTTTTCATTGACTTTGGTTTTATAGCATTCAGTGTTTGATGTCAATATAGGAGATCAATTGATAACAGAAATCAGGTCATAGTGGCAGTCTTGGTAATCTAAAAGGATATATTTTCTCATGTGAAGTCCTGGAAGCTTGGATTTGGTGGTATTCCTGCTGCTAGGAATTTGAGATGATATAGACTAGAGAGGCCTGACTCGTTGCTTCAAAGCATACCTACAGACGTTCTCTAACTGTTTCTGGTCCACTTACTGCATAGTGAAGAATAGCAGGGGTGTGTTGTAACCAGATCTTAAGTTCTTAAGAGTCAATTGTTAAATTTTCAGTGTATTTAATACCTCAGAAATCAGCAAGGGTTATAAATCAGAGCTTGATTTATTGTTTTGTTGATTGTCTAGACATAAGAAAGTGATGGATAAAATGTTAATTATGGATATTAAACTTAAGTGTGCCATGTATCTTTTTTTTTTTAAGAGAACTGGTTATTAAACATTTACTAGCATACCACTATGCCTTTTCCTCAGTGTAGTAGCTCCCTCTCTTCCATTCTTGGAGGTCACTAGTTGAAAAGAC
>CM053590.1:138965822-138969161 GCA_028646515.1 Pseudochirops corinnae
TCCAAAGATCCTGGCGCCATCCTTCTGAAGCGTCAGAAACCTAATGTAGTAGCCCTAGAAAGCTTGTCACCCAATCAATCAAGTGATTATTTATTGTGTGCACACACTGTCCCTGGCACCAAGTGAGTGTGACCCAACCTTTCAGTGGGTGACTGAGATTTGGAAGAGTAATTAATGTGGAGAACAACAGAAGTGTCTCCCCATGGACTACCAAATCAAACTTTTAAAAACATTCTTGAGAACAGGGTTGCCACAGCAACATGACTTATCATCTACTGTCCAGTTTATCAGGGATGATCTTTTCTGGTCCACAGAAAGTAGACACAGTCTGCCACTGGGTCCATACTGTCTTGGTAGATATTTACATAGCTTATACTCTGGTGGCAAAGCCTTAGAGAACCTTGGGTCACCTCTGTGCCATGATGGGGTATTAGAAAAGGACTTTTGAGAAAGATCCACCAGTGGAGGATTTATGGGATCATACGGTATGAGTAGATGTGAATGGTCTGAGATGTGATGTGCACTGTGGGAGGAGATACCTTTAAGTGACCTTATGGATCAATGAGGGTGAGGCTCCACTGATGTATAAGTCTCCATGTGTTTATACACATAGGACACACCAGAAAAGCAAAAAATGAGCTATGTTGAAGACTTTTATAAATAGATGAAGAATGAGATGAAAAATTTTATAATAATACTGTAAAAGAAAAGATTTTGAAAACTGTAAGAACTATGATTCATATAATGATTATTGTATAATATACATAATATTATATATAACATATATATGTGTGTTTATGTACATATATACCTATATTATGTGGTTATATATGTATGTAGGTATATATGTATATATACATATATTATGTGTTCATATATATTTATACGTGAATATGTATGTGTGTATATTTATATCTAAGTGACTTGCTGAGGGTCACACAGTTAGTGTCTGAGTGTCTGAGATCAGATTTGAATTGAGGAAGATGAGGCCCCAGCACTCTATCCACTGTGCCACCCACTGCCTGGTAAATAGTATTTTTGGGGGGACAGTCATAAGAGTAACTTGTTTTGTGTGACTATGTTTATTTATTACAAGAAATTTGGGATGTAGGATGTGTTCAGGGAAGCCTGGACCTCTGATGTGAGGGCTTCTGAGCCTTTTTCAGGGCTACTTTGCACTATTGGTGTCTCTCTGATCCATCCAACTCTTGCCTGTGCTTCCAAGAAGCTATAGTATGAACAGCAGCTGCGCCCCGGTAAACTGTTTTGGCAGATGGACTAAACTAGTTTGAGGGTAACTGAGGGGTCTCAAACCTTTTGGTGAATTAGGGGGTGTCTACCCCAAACATGTAAAGATTTCCATTGGTGGAATGGATGGATGAGAACAATTTGTTACAACAGAAACAAAGGTGATGAAGCAGGTTCTGTGGAGCACGTAGAACTTGGTCAGACAGCAGATACTAAGGTCATCCATTGCATCCTGACCCATCACCAGTCGTCTTGACTCCGTCCTGCCACTGAACTGTGTTGACTCTGAAAGGGAGTGAGGCTGATGACTTTGGGTAATTCTGCCTCACTTAAATCCAATTTATGCACAAATCAAAAGATATCACTCATACCATTATAAAAGATATCACTCATACCATTATACCATTTTTTACCTTTCTCAGTCCTGTGGTGACAGACAAATGATGAAGCAGCAGGTGCAGATACTCTGGGAGTTGTAGTCACAACCCTGTACATAGGCAGGCTAGGCCATAGGGTCATCTTTTCACTGGAAGCAGCAGTGTAACTTGACATGCCCCAAGGTGTCTGAATAGTCTTGGAAGGACCAAATTGTTCATTTCCTGATGTGAGGATGGGGCTAGAAAAGGTACCCTAAAAATTGTCCGCTTTACTCAACCATAATCTGTTTACTGTGGCAGGCAGGGATCCTTCCCTGTGGTCAAAACACACACACAAAATGTGCAAAACCTTCTGTAAAGATAATTTCACTCATCATCAGTACATGGAATGAAATCCGTAGACCTGAAAGATGAACAACTGTTGTTGAGAGAGAACTCAGCAGGTATTACATCCAAATAGCATCCTTGAGTGAAACAAGGCTGGCAAAAGAAAGCCTACTTACCAAAGTCTGAGCTGGATACAAGTTTTTCTGGAGTAGCCACAGTGAAGGGGAGCGCCATGAAGCAGGCATAGGTTTCCCAATCAAAACTAATCTAGTCAACAAGTTTGTATGCCTACCAAAAGTAGTGAATGACAGGCTCATGGCAATGCAGTTACCAATGGGCCTTTGGTACTGTCATTAATAAGGGCATATGGACCATTATGTCAAAATTTGATTGCCTGGATAAGTTTATCATTATTGTACATCAGTTTCATGAAGGCATTACTTGTTTGAGTTCTGGATACTGGACAATGCTGTTGTGTTTTCCCAGTCACCAATGGAGGGAAGTAAAGCTGTGTGATTGCTCCCATGCTTTTTAGCATGATGTTTTCAGCAATATTGTCAGATGCCTTCAATGAGAACAAACAAGGCATCAAAGTCAGCTACCTCACTGATGGCAAATTATTTAACTTGAAAAGGCTACAAGCCAAGACTAAAGTGGAGGGAGAGTTGGTGCGTGATATTTTTGTCTGCAGATGATTATACACTCAATGCAGCCTCTGAAGCTGAGATACAACAAAGTATGGATTGATTCTCTGCTGCTTGTGCTAATTTTGGCCCAACAATTAACACCAAGAAAATACAGGTGCTCCACCAGCCAACAGCACACCATCCATATGTGGAACCATCGGTTACAGCAAATGGAGACATTTTGAATACTGTGGGTAAGTTTACTCACCATAGCATTATACTTTCCAGGGATATACAGATTGCTAATGAGATTTATACGTACATTGCCAGACCTAGCTCAGTATATTTGGGAGCCTCTGAAGTAGAGTGTGGGAGAGAAGAGGGATTAGACTGATTATCAAACTGAAGGTCTACAGAGCTGTTGCACTGACTTCATTGTTGTATGTCTGTGAAACTTCAACATTATACCAGTGACATGCCAGAAAACTGAATAATTTTCATTTTAATTGTCTTAGGAAAATTCTGAAGATCATGTGTCAGGATACGTAATAGGCACTGAGGTCCTTTTTTTTTTTAATTAAATTTTATTATAGTTTGCATTATTCATTTCCACAAGATTTTGATTTACATATTTTCTCCCCCTCTTTCCCCCACCTACCGCCCCAAAACAGCCATCCCAGTGTGTCCCTCCCCCCCACCCCGGTATATTCTCTCCTATGTCACTTTTCAGTAGGGCAGGATGGATCTCCCAACCGCAGTGC
>CM053590.1:138969661-138984833 GCA_028646515.1 Pseudochirops corinnae
CTACCTTCGCTCCTGTCTCCTCTCCTACCTTCTCTCCTGTCTCCTCTCCTACCTTCTCTCCTGTCTCCTCTCCTACCTTCTCTCCTGTCTCCTCTCCTACCTTCTCTCCTGTCTCCTCTCCTACCTTCTCTCCTGTCTCCTCTCCTGTCTTCCCTCCTCTCTTTCCTCTCTCCTCTCTTCTTCTTCTCTCTCCCTCTTCATCCCCATTTCCTTTTCTCCCCCACATAACACTCACGCTCATGCACCCTTTTAACTATCTTTCCCTGCTTCCCCATCTTCCACTATTTGCTCCTATTTATGGACTTTGGGGCCAAATAGAACAAGTCTGGAAAGATAGTTTAAAGCATTTATAAGCTTATGATATACCAGACATGATGCTAAATAGTGGGGATACTAATATAAGGAAGTAAGACATTTCCTACCTTTTAAGCAGCTTATGTTCTAATAGGAAAAGATACTTAAAGATGATATAAAAGATGAGGTGGGGAAAAGGGGAGAGTTGTGAGCCAAGGGGAGCACGGCTTGGAAGACCCTCTTGAAATATGAAAGCTTTTCAAATACTTCAAGATGCCTATTTCTTCCTTCTCTCCACCCTAGTATCCCACCAAGTTTTATCTTCTCCAGTCTAAATCCCTCTTTTGGCATTGTTTCTCCCTACTTTTATATCATGCGGCTGCATGTTTGCTTTTTCACCAAAAACTCCGCATTTTTTCAAATACACTGTTATGGAATCCTGCCTCTCTTGTATAGTATTTGTGAGGTTGGTTTTTCTTGAACTGGTATAGGGTTTAATTTTCATCAGTCTTAAATTTTTTTGTCTTATTTGATTCAGGCTACTACTCTGGCTTTCTAGGTCCTTTCTGGATCTTGATTCTGTCATCCAATATAATTGCTATCTTTCTTCACCTCAATCTCTAGCTCTGTGTCATCCTCAGATTTGGTAAGCATGCCATGTATGATTTAATGTAAAACATTGATAAATATGTTGAATGCTAATGAGCCAACAGCTGAACCATTTGATATCCCATAGGAGATGTTCTACACCAGTGGCGCTCAACCTTCCTAATGCCATGACCCTTTAATACAGTTCCTCATGTTGTGGTGACCCCCAACCATAAAGTTATTTTTGTTGCTACTTCATAACTGTAATTTTGCTACTGTTATGAATCTATCTGATATGTAGGATGTATTTTCATTGTTACAAATTGAACATAACCTACAGTTTGAGAACTGCTGTTCTACGCTGATGTTAGTTCATTAATCGGTACTCAATAACTTCTATGCTTCAACTGTTGCTGTATGCCCTTCATTCTCAAAGAGGACCATGACATCAGGAAGATGATGCTTTGACTTGCAAGTGAATTGAATTTAAGTGAGGGAGGGCTGTGCAAGGTTACCAGACTCACTTTCTCTTTTGGACCCATCTGGGTCCAGTGGCAAGATATAGATCAGGACAACTGGAGATGGCCTCTATGGTTCAACTAGTTTTGAACACAGCGTACTATTCTCATTCAGCCCATATCCTTCCATCTCTTTCATCAAGGTATCACAAAAGACTTTGTCAAATGCCTAGGTAAATTACTCAGGCTCTCTGATGCTCTGGGTAACTCTGAGACTCTGTTTCAGAAAACCTGCATTAATTGAAGTAGTTTCTTTACCTGGGAGTTCCCTATTGTTGTTGAGTTCAGTCATGTTTGACTCTTTGTGATCCCATGGACCATAATGCACCAAGCCCTTCTGTTTTCCACTATCTCTTGAAGTCTCTCCAAGTTCAAGTTCATTGTTTCCATTGACACTATCTGTCCATCCCATTCTCTGCCATCCCCTTTTCCTTTTGCCTTCAATCTTTCCCAATGTTAGGGTCTTTTCCAGTGACTCCTATCTTCTCATTATGTGGTCAAAGTATTTAAGTTTTAGTATTTAACCTTCCAGTGAATAGGCTGAATTAATTTCTTTAAGTAATGACCAATTTTCTTTTTACTTTTTTGGAGAGGGGAAGGTAGGGCAGTTGGGGTTAAGTGACTTGCCCAAGGTCACATGACTAGTAAGTGTTAAGTGTCTGAAGCCGGATTTGAACTCAGGTCTTCCTGACTCCAGGGCTGGTGCTCTGTTTGCTGTACCACCTAGCCGCCCCAAGTAATGACCAATTTGATCTCACTGCTTTCCGAGAGACTCTCAAAAGTCTTTTCCAGCACCACAATTTGAAAGTGTTGATTTTGTGGTGCTCATCTTTCCCTTATAGTCCAACTCTCACATCCATACATTGATTGGTATTGGAGACTTCCCTATACCAGTATGATTGTAGATTCAATTCTTGTTCTCATCCATTTGAAAACTAGGACACTTGCCTCTTTTGTTTTTTTTAATCACTTTCCCCATTTTCCATGATTTTTCAAACATCTAGGCCAGAGGTGGAGAACCTGTGACCTTGAAGCCACATGCGGCCTCTAGGTCCTCAAGTGTGGCCCTTTGACTGAATCCAAACTTCACAGAACAAATCCTTTTATTAAGGACAGATAAAGCATATCATCAATCACAGTGGCAAGTTCTTTTACTGCTTTACTGTGTGTGGTGTAAGTTGGTTCCTAACCAATTGCTGTCTCCCCAAGCCCAGCTGAGATAATTGTAGAAGGGGGAAAATAAATATTGAGATGCGTGATGATGAATAAGAGAGATGTGTCTGTCCTGCCATCCCTTTACAAAATGTTAAGAAGGATCCCTTTTTGGAAAGGGGGGCAGAGAGAAATTGAAGGGCAATTTGCCTTTGGATAGCTGAAGATTGACCCCATACTGGTAGCTTGGAGAAGCTAAGCTTGCTAACTCTGAGAGAGAGAATTGAGATAGTTGAAGAAAAAAAGGAAGCAATTTTGTGGAATATGACTCCTTTACCTCTGGCATAGTACTACAAGAGGAAAAGGGAAAGATTACTTTCTCCTTCAGTCTCTGAAAAGCCATGATGTCTTACAGGATAGTTGCTCATCCAGTGGGAGACATTGTATCCAGCATAGTTGAGAGAGAGAGAGTTGAGGTTGAAGCAGGAAGCAGTTGCAAGTAATATGACCTCTGGCAGCAGAGAATAGAGTCAACTGTGGATTCAAGGGAAAAATATCCCCGGCACTTGGGAGCTGAGATATGGACATAAGTAGCCTCAGGTAGTCTATTTGGCTGATTTCACCCAGCAGAGACACAGCTCCACAGTGAGAATACCACAAGAAGAGAGAGAATATCTGTACTGTGGTTTTGTTGTGGTTATTTAGTTGATTAGTCATATCCAAATCTTTTGACCCTGTTTGGGGTTTTCTTGGCAGATCCTGGAGTGGTTTGCTATTTCCTTGTGCAGCCCATTTGACAGATGAGGAAACTGAGGCAAACAGTATTGAGTGACTTGCCAGCATCACATAGCTAGTAAGCATCTGAAGTCAGATTTATTCAGGAAGATGTCTTCCTGATTTTAGGCCCAGCGCTCTACCCACCATGCCACCTAACTACCCCGTAGTTCTCTAGGCTTAAGTTTCTTTGGCCACATAGCTTCCCTTTGTATATTCCTCACTATTGGTATACTCTAAGTTTGTACCTACTTCTTCTGTTTATGTTTTATGCATCTGTGTGAGAAGATGCTTAATTGGTTTTTTTGCTTGTTTTTTTTCTTTTGGGGTGTGTGTGTGATACATTTTATAACTGTTATTGTTACCTTAATAAATGCTTTTTCTTTAAACTTATGATGTCTATTGACTGACTATTGAAAGTAAGCACATTAGTGAAGAATCCTGAGATCTAGTTTTAAGATTGTGGATTCACAGAATACTTTTGAATCTGATAGCATTTGTCTTTCTGGGGACCCAACATATAACTTCTGACTGTTAAGATGGAGAAGGTACCTTACCAGAAGTACTATACTAGTATATAGGTCAACTGGACTTGGTTTATTGGGTGCAGCAAAGTTCTCTCTTATCTGCTTATCCTACGTTTCATCTTCTCCATGAATCATTTTTGTTCTATCCTTCTGAGTGAGAATATCTTCATCTTTGGTATGAAAAAAATAGAATAAAAATGGAAATTGAGGAATTCTGATTTATCCTATTATTCATTAGCATTATTCATATACCCTCAAATGGCAGTCCTAACTATCTTTGATCTTTTGTTGTGGCCAACATAGTTAAAAAGTCTATTTTATTGTCTTTAGTATTTGTTACCAACCTCAATTTATTATAATCTTTAGTGTCTCTTATATTATAGAAAATCTTCTTTTATATTCATGTCCAGTTACTTTCCCTTTACTTTGATTGTATGTCTCTTTAAAAATTCAATTGGCAAATCAGGTCTCTCTGTAGCCATATCAGTTTCCTTAAATTCTCCTCCTTTTCCTGTTTATTGGAATAATTTGTGCTTGTCTTCAGAATTTCATTTTGAAGAATAGCACATCTTTCTTGAACCAACTTCCTTTATAGAGTGTTTGACTATGAGCTCTACCTATGCTTTCCCAGAATTCTGCAAATATGCATTTCCATGTACAAGTCCAATATTGCCATACTTATTAAACTCCAAGATGGAGTGGTCATTTCCCCCAAGATTTCCATAATTTTTGCCTAGATAACCAGTTCCTTTTTATTTGTCAGAATTAGTCTTAGAATGCCACATGCTCTCATCATTTCCTCTATACTTTGAAAGATGGATAAGATAGGAGAGGAAGGAATGACAGGAATAACCAACTACCTTCCCCCATTCCCCCTAAACTCAAATGACACTTTATTTTTAAAACTCATGACACTTATAGATAGTATACTATTGTATACATTGCATGGTCAGTTAAATTTTCATTTCTATGGGCCTATCTTGTATTGTCTTTATAATCTCCCAATTAGACCATAAACTTCTTGAGGTCAGTTATCAGTAATGATACATTTCTGTGTCTTTCACTCATATTGTTATAATGGTGTGGAAGAGGCAAAAATACTACAAATAGGTTCACTATTCTTATTATGAGTGTCCTCATAGATTGCCTTTTCATAGATTTAATTACTTTTTAACTGTAAATGTGTCCGAGATCCTCAGAAAGTGAAAGCTAGCCACAACTAGACTGTTAGGTGTGTTGCTGGTGATTGCCTGACAGGTAGGAAGCCATATTGCTAACCTTATATCTTTAGAATTAGCCAAGTACTTAGTGTGTGCTGAACACCACTGTGAACTGGAGTCCATGTTGGCAAAACGACTAGTATTGATAAAGTATATGTTGATTTTTTTTTTTTAGTTATTTTTATATAGAAGTCAAAGCTCTGCTTGCTAAATAGCAATTGACAGTTTCTTTCTGTCAAGGCAAATACTTTCGCATCCTCTGCCAGTAATTTGTCCATTGCATGTCACCATTGAATTTATTTGTCAAGTATTTAATCTTTTGTTAGTCTCTAGTATTTGCAGTATGGGGGGAGACCACTAATAATAATATATGTAAAAATATAGAATTAATAGGTCAAGAATGAAAGTTAAGTAGACAAGAATTTGATTGGGAAGTGCTTTTTAGGGGAATTGAGATTTAAATGTTATTAAAAAAAATCAACAGGGAGAAAGGGGGATATTATAAACCTGAAGGAAACCATAAACTTATCTGCTTGCCTTACTGGAGATGAAGGAAAAAGGAAGGCAAAAAGCATTTATTAAGTGCTTCGTATTTTCCAGATACTATGATAAACATTTAAAAAAAATATATTATTTCATTTTATCCTCTCAATAACCATGAGAGGTAGGTGCTATTATTATGCCCATTTTCCACATGAGGAAACTTAGGCAAACAGAGGTTAAATGAATTGTCCAGGGTCTCACAACTAGACAGAATCTAAGGCCTGCTTTGAATTCAAATCTTCCTGGTCTTAGATCCATTGCTCAATCTGTTGTACTACCTAACTTCTTAAAGTCAAGGGGTAACTCAAGAGGAAAAAGGCTAAGGTGATAATACCTAATGACAGTATATCACAGTGCCTAGAGTACTAGATCTGGAGTCAGAGAATAAGGGTTCAAATCTTGGCTTTACTAATTATTACTGGGGCAGCTAGGTGGTGCAGTGAGTAGAGCACTAGCCCTGGAGTCAGGAGGACCTGAGTTCAAATTCAGCCTCAGACACTTGACACACTTACTAGCCATGTGACTTTGGGCAAGTCACTTAACCCCAATTGCCCTCCAAAAAGCAAAAAAAAAAAAAATTTTTACCCATGAAATCCTTTCAGTTGTAAATGTGTGATATTATCAATTTTGAGTTCTCAAAATTCTTTACCTAACAGCTGGTGAACCCAATCAGAGGGTATATACTTCCAAAGCGTTGTTGGGTTCTAATTGCTCTATTATTTTTTCTTTAATGTTTTGTTTGCTGGTTAAAAAAATAAAATTAAAGCTCATTACTTCCTAGTGACACTCTGTTCCCCACAGAAACATCCCTGTAAAAAAAAAAATCATCTCAGGCAAGCAGAATTACATAGATTCTACCTTGTGCACCTGTTATCCACAACCTCTCTTCTGATAGATGGGAGGCACATTTCATCATCAAGTCTTTTGATGTTACAATTGGACGTGTTCTCAAGCACAGTCATATTCCATTGCTTTCATGTATTATAATTTGTTCAGCTGTTGGAGTACTTCTATTTCATCTAGGTTTTTGCTATCACAAAAAGTGTTGCTATAAATATTTTTGTGTATGTGAGACTGTTTCCCGTCTTTGACTTCCTGAGTATATTGTCCAGTGGTGGTATCAATGGGTTAAAAGTAATGTATGGTTTAGTGATTTTGGTTTTAGTATAATTCCAGATGATTTTCCAGAATGCTTGGATCAAAGAATTTCAGCTCTTCTAATACTTATCATTATTGTCTTTTTGCATCTGCCAGTCTAATGGATTTGTAGTAAAATTAGTTGTTTTAATCTTTACTTATCATCAGTGATTTGGTGTATTCTTTCATATAGTTGTTAATTGTTTGCTTTTCCTCTTTGGAAAACTTCCTGTCCATATCCTTTGATCACTTACCTGTCAGGGAGTCATTTTTATTTTTTTACTTTATTTAAATCGATTCTCTGTATAACTTAGACATTAGATCTTTATTGGAGATTAGCTACAAAAAAAAAATTCCCCTCCCCATCATTAAACAGTTTATATTTGATCTAGCTGCTTGTTTATGGGAAAACTTTTCAATTTTATGCAAGCAAAATTGTCCATTTATTTGATTACCTCTTTGGTTAGTTAAAAAGTCTTCCCCTAACCATAGTTGTAGTTCCCCTGCTTTTCCCAAGTGAGTTGAATAGAGAATTAAGAACTTTGTTTCTGTATTTGAAGGAAACAATGTCCTCACTAATGCCTATGTTTTGGTCTGAATTTAGCTTAGAGAGAGATGACTCATCAGTGGCATAGATGGGGGAGTAGAGTCTAAAGGCAAAAAGGAAGGAGGGTCAGGTGGTAGGGAAGGAATCTGATGTTATACTTCATATCTTTTTCATCCTATTTATTCTTTTCTCTTTTGTCTCCTCTTTCCCATCCAAATTTCTCATGTTTATTGCATGTTTTAGTATGATGAAAGCAATGGGTTAATACCATGACAGAGGTCTCAAAAGAAGAGCTTGGTAATCCCAATGTCCAATTTATTAAACATTTGGGAGAATTTATTTTTTTAAGTAAGCCTTCTGGTGTTCATTGCCTATTCAGAAGATTTTGCAATCCTTTCTCAAATCATTCTTAAGGAGAATAATTTGGATAGTAATGGCTATATGCTATTAAGAATTCACCCATCTCTCCTTTCTCATTTTAGAAGGTTGACTGTGGTTTTCTGGTACTATATAGCTCATTGGTTCCTACCAGTGTGCTGACTTCCATGATTACCAGTTATCCATTATTATACAGACAATTAACTTTTAGAAAGGAGTATTCATGAAAGTGATATTATAAGAATATGCTACAAAGTCTGTAGCATACTTTACCTTCAGTACACGCAGAGTCTAGGGTAGAGTGGATGTATTGGTAATGGGAATTTGAAGATCTTCCCTGCTTCAAAGATCTTCCCTGCCCCCTAATAGGCTGGATGTAATCACATGGAACTTGTGGTGGGAGGAGTTTGCTGAAGGGTGGAGCGGAGCCCACAGGAATCTGGGAGTCAGAGCAGTTAGAGACAGAGGAGAGGATGCACCTAGGGAGAGAGTTAGGCTTGTGTGCAAATGTTTGTTTGTAGGAAGGCTAAAGGATGGTGTGACTCTCTGCTGTGTTGTATTAACTTCTATGTTGCTACGATGAATTCAGTTTCCTGGTGTCTGTCTTCTATATAGAGAGTCTGTTATATTTTGTGGTTGAGCACTATGCTGGCATATTCAGTCACTGTTAGTACTGTGAATATTGCTGTGGTGCTTCAGTAGGCTCAGGTTTAGAGAGGACATGTAGCAAATTGGTCATTCATAGCTTCTGATTTCTAGAAGTCCTTTCCCCCCCCTCTTTGTGAGGGTTGTTATGAAGTTTCCCTTAAACATAATTAGTATAATTTTTCTTCTTCACTCCTTGGAGAATCTGGAAGCTGCCTCCTGATAGAGACATTGCTGCCAGTCACTGATGCTCTGAGAACACTGTTGGGATCCTGATGGGAAATTCCAAATCTTCTAGTCCTTTAAAATATACAAAGTATTCCTTGGCCAAGGTGAGGAAGGAGAAGATCAAGGCTGAGACTTTTCTCAAGCCCATTTAAATCTTACACTTTACAAATCCTTATCCTGTATCTGAACTTAAAGTTAAATATAATCCTTAAATTGCCTCCCCTCACCCCAGAAATTCTTTCCTAGGGGTTTGTTTGGGATTGCTTCCTCAACCAAGTTGCCAGATGCTTAAATAATGCCTTATTTTGAACTGGTTTTATTTAGAAACAACAGGGTGTGACTGAATTCCTTTAGCCACTCAGAATATACTTTCTCTCCCCCTCTCCCTTTCTTCTCTCTCTCACTCACACACAGAATTATGAATGATTGATTTAGTAGGGATGTTTAGGCAGTTTTCACACCTAATTCGTACCTCTGTTTGATTTGACATATATTCTCCACTGATAATGGTATCAAGGTGTTTTGTTATTATTCAGTCATTTCAGTGCAGTCTAATTCTTCATGGTACTATTCTTGACAGAGATACTAGAATGGTTTGCTGTTTCCTTTTCCAGTTCATTTTACAGATGAGGAAACTGAAGCAAATGAAATTAAGTGACATAGATTCATATAGTAAGTGTCTGAGACCAGATTTGAACTCAGGAAGATGAGTCCACTCATCCACTCATCCTCTGTTGCACCTATGTGCCCCAAAGTGTAGCATCTTATTCTTTCAGCTGGGGTAGGGACAACTGATTCAATTTATGCCACACCCTTACAGGCAGAGCTTGGATTCAAACCCAGGGTATCTGATTCCAATTCAGTGTTCTTTTCATAAAACCATGTTGCCTTTTCTTCCTACACCCTTACTATTAGGAATGGTACAGGGAAAGACAAATTCTGTAGTACAGAATTTGTGATGATTTTTTTTTTGTTTCCAGTGAAGACAGCCAAAATTTCTTATTTTTGGTTTCTGTCTTTAGTAGTATCTGAGTTTCATGCAGTCAAAGCTGCTTGTCCTTTTTTTTTTGTCCATGAATACTGCTTTCTTGCCTGAATTTCCTTAAATTCCCACAGACACTGAGCATTGACAGGAATTCTCAGAAAAGGAAGCTCTGGCTTCTATACCTCATCATTATAATTTTCTCAAAATTCAGAGGAAATTTTGCTGGGAAAATTATTGGAAATTATTATGACAAAGTGGAAGGAGGAGATACTTGCCAGGTCAGAGTCTATTCCCAGGTCTCTGTATATCATTCCAACAGACCTCATTGACAGCTGGTTTCACTGTATTTACATCTGCCAGAATACCCTAACTACCAGATTAGTTCGTTGGTCAGAATCATTATTTTCCAAACCACTGAAGAATCTTTGGAAAGAAGCATCACTAGCCATTTAAACCTGGCACAGCTACAAATCCTTATCCTGTAGTAAATATAATATTATATATGTGTATATATATGTGTATATATATATATATATATATATATATATATATATAATATAAATATAATTTTTAAGCTGCCAAAGTGTTCAACTGATTGCACCTTATTTTGTTCAATTATTTCTATTTGGGTTCTTCCTCTCTCCTCATCCCCCACTCAGTACTGTAACATTTGTTTCCCTCTTAAAGTACCCCTTTGTTTCTTTGTTTCTCATGTTTTATATGCATGGTGGTACTGTGAGAGACTTTGCTTACTTGGAGTTAAAGAAGAGGCTGTAATATTTATTACCATTGCTTCACTCTTTTCCCTAATCCATAGGATACACTGCTGCCAGATCAATCTCCTTAAAACTTTCAAGACTATACAAAACCTAGTTCCTGCCTACTTATCCAGCATTTTTTTTTAACTGCCATTCACTTTAGTTAACTCTTTAGTACAGGCATATGCTGGCCCATCAAATGTGCCATATTTTCCAAATATGTCTTTGAGCATGTATGCGTTTACTCACCACTTGCCCTTCTCACTTCTCTTCATTTGCATCTGTGTCTTTTCCTTGTTCATGTCCAGCTCATATCCCACCTTTTTTATTTGGCATTCCCCTACCAATCTTGGCCTGAAGTGATAATTTTCTTCCCCTAATCCTGGTGCTCTTGTTTTAATGATTCATTTGATATAACATATGTTGCCTTTTATTATATTTATTTTTTATGAATATTCTTATTTTCATGGGAGGCAGGTGACCCTAGAGTCTAGAGCCTAGACTCTTAGGCTATGTCAGAAGAAAACAAGGTATGGCAGGATTAGTCAGGTTGGAAGGGCTTCAACTATAAGACCAATGATCTTGTGAAGACCAGTATCATGGCTATGGAGAGGCACTGGGGGATAATAGAAGGAGTACTTCCCCTAGACTTGGGAGAATTGGGTTTGGATGTTGGATGGAGTCTAATGTTCGAACTACTTGGTGGTGGACTAGTCACTTAATGCTCTGGACTTTGGTTTACTTATCTATTAAAAAGGGTGTAATACTTATGTTACCTCCCTCTCTTGCTTGTTCTAAATAAATTACCTTTTAAACCGCACAATGGAATATGAATATGTGCTGCTATTATATTTTAGCAGGAGGATTGTGTAGGAATAGACTTGAGGTCTAATCTCTTATATTTGCTCTGGAACTAAAGCTCTAAAATTTTCTAAACCTCACTTTCCTTACCTGTATTACCCAGCTTACAGGACTGATAGTGATAGGGATTGGGGCTTGTGATTTCATCATTAGAAGTAACTCCTGGATAAGGACATGCCTTCTACCAATGAGAATTGGCACCATTTCTGCATCCTGGTCTTAAAGAGTTGCATAGAGGACTGGAGGTTAGGTGTCTTGCCCAGGGTCACCCAGCTAAGATATGTCAGAGATAAAACTTGAATTCAATTAAGACTGACTCCAAGTCTGGTACCTGTCCACTATACCATACTGTCTCAGCAGGTTTGATGTGAGAACAAATGAGAAAAAATACATTAAAATATCAGTTATAAATGCAGAGAGAAGCTCATCATATAAAGATTGACCAGTAAGTTGTTCTTTTTAATGTCATTTTTGCTCCTTTTCCCCCTCACAAAAGTTCATGATGACTGTTTGCTAATTCAGATGCATTATAATTTATATCAGTGCAGGAAATATCCCCATTGATAAAATCATGGGCCTTGTATAATCAGCTGTCACCAAGCCTGGGGCATTTTGTGAGCTGCTGCATTTGAAGAGAGAATGTAACTCATAACTGGTAGAGAGAATTAGTGCTTGAGCCGTGTGAAGGCTGAGGTTGGTGCAAGAACTTCTCCAAGGAGTATGTGTGGTTCCAGACATTCTTCAGGATAGACTCCAGGGAAGAAAGAAAGACTTTGGAAATTGTGGACATGTCAGGGACACAGATTGCTCAGTAAACCCCTGATTACCATCTTGTCTCCCTAGATTCTAAGGAGCTTTTACCTTGGGTGAGATCTGACCCTCTTATTTTGGTTGAACTGAGATCTCATCTTGCTCCTATTTTGTACACTGTGTAGTATAAACTAATCTGTAATGCCTCTAATTTATTGTTTTCTGGGTGAGTGGATTTGTTGACTATTTGATATTTGTGATGTTCTTTTATGTAACCAGCATTTTATGGGGAAGGCCAAGCCCAAGGATGTAAGCGAAGGACTAAAACCAGGGAAGCAAACTTTATTCTAAACCAAAATGGTACCCCTAGATCAGCAATACCTTAAGGGACCAGGCAAAGATAATTCTCTTCAGATACCCCTCTTGAAGCTAGGTAAAGGAAGGAGCAAGCAGTTATCCATGAGCCTTTTCTTACTCCCCTGAGGACAGTCTTCTTTGTAAAGGGAAGGGTGAGATTGTAGACATTTCTATCAGTATTAGACACCAGTCTCATGTCTATATATCTAGACAACCCATATGGACACAAATACATCCTGTGCCCTTTCTCTTCAGTTACTTTTCAAGCCCCTTGGAGAATGCCTGACATAATGTAAGGACATAATAGTTGATGATGATAATAAATACCCAAACTGTGCTAGTGCCCATAACACTCTATGAAAGACATATATTTTCTTGTAAGTCAGTAGGGTCCTTTATTCTGTGTCTGTTTCAAAAACTTTCAAAAGTGGGCAGTTCAAAAATTAAACAACAGTGATCCTCCACAGTGAACTGAGGGAGGCAAGTGTTCCATCCATTCTAGTCTCCTTGCTCCTTCCAGTCAATCTTATTGTATGTTCTTTAAATGACAAAAATGAAAAATAAAAACCAAAATCTGTATCAATTGATACACAGTTCCCCTCAGATAGAAAGCCAAACCAAACTAGACTAGAGCTTTGATTGCTATAAAGATTGTCTTTACATAAATTTTTTTCGTGATTCTATAACAGTGGTTCTCAACCTTCCTAATGGGGCGGATCTGCCTGGAGATGGATAGAAGAGCGGTGTCTTGGTTCCTAAGACTATTGGAATATGTGTTTTCCGATGGTCTTAGGCAACTCCTGTGAAAGAGTTGTTCAACCCCCAAAGAGGTCACGACCCACAGGTTGAGAACCACTGTTCTATAACCAAATGCTTTGGGAAGAATATAAAATAAACCTGATGTAAATTTCTGCTTTATGATGTGTTTTTTTTTTCCTTTCCACTGACTACGTCTAAATTGAGTCTGCTGTGCCAGTGGTTCTGTGATCTTAGTGATGGAGGTGTTAAAGATCACAATTACTCATCCTTGCCCATCCTGTACCTAGGAATTTACAATTCAGAAATGATTGTATAGTGGGAGAGAGGGGAGAAATGGGGAGAAAAATTTAGAGCTCAAAATCTTGTGGAAATGAATGTCTAAAACTAAAAATTAATTAATTAATTATTTTAAAAAGGAAATGATTGTATATAGCAAACAAAGATTCATAGTGTGTCCTACTGTCTTGGAATGTAAGCTCCCATAGGGAAGGGGTTACGCATTGCACTATGCCAGAGCACTGGGTATACTTTTGTGGAGAGCAAAAGTGTCTGTTTTGAGCCTATGAAAAGCAATCTTATATCCCCTGGGGCTCTATGAAAGATAGGTAGCTGTTTGTTCTTTAAACAGATTGCTACAACCAAGAACCTGGATACAACTTCTCCTTTGACACCACCCCCCTCCTTACCCTTTCCTCCCCAAATTCACATTCTTAGATTTGGAGTGGTTTTATGGGAGTAGGCATGAGAATGGCTCAAGGCTATCTGAGAGTCAGGTAAACCATAAAAGCACCTTATTCCTTGGCTGTTCTGGGGGATAATCTTCAAAGCACTTATACTATAAACTCTAGTCCCTAAGCTCCAGAGGATCTCTGTGGGTAGAAGTGTATAATTAAAAATAAGAATTTTAGTGATACCCTTTGCTTTTGCATTGAACTTATTTCTGGATGTATTACACTTTCTCCCTCCTCTGCTCAGTGAACTTTTTCGCTTGGTGGAAAGAAAACAAAAAGTGTGGCAAACCCAACCAGCCCATTTACTTCATCAGGATATATATACAACATTCTATACCTGTAGCCTCTCACTTCTCCAAAAAAAAGGGGGCATAGGATCATAAATTTAGAGCTGGAAGAAACCTGAGAGGCCATATAGTCCAGCCTCCTCATTTTACAGTTGAGGAAACTGATGTCTATAAAGATTAAATGAGTTGCTTTAAATCACACAGGTAGTTAAGTGGCAAAGATGGGATTTGAACTTGTTACTTATTATAATTACATCATGTTCAATTTTATTTTATTATTCTTTCATTTACATTGTTGTAGTTATTGTATATATTATTTTACTGGTTCTGCTTACTTTATTATGCATCAGTTCATATATGTCATGTCATATTTATTGCAATTCTTCTCATTTATTGTTTCTATTACATTCATGTTTCACAAATTGTTTAACTTTCCCCTAATCAATGGTTACTTTATTTCCAGTGATTTGCTACCACAAAAATCTATGAAAATTTTGGTACATATAGGATCATTTCTTACTTTGACATTCTTGTGGAGTATTTACTTTACAGTGAGATCCCTGGGGCAAAGAAAATAGACTTTTTAGAAACATTTTTTTCCCCTGCAAAAGTCTAAACTGTTTTCTAGAAAGAATCAGTTCGTAGCTCTATCGACAGTGTTGTTAGTGTGCCTAGCTTTCTGTAGCCCCTCTAACATTGACTTTTGCCATCGTCAGTTTTCTGGATGAAACTGCATTTTCTGGATTTGTTTTGCATTTTCGTTAGTTATTTGAAGCAATTTTCTTTTTTTTTTTAATTTAATTTAATTTTTTTATTTAATTTGTTTTTTTAATTTTATTATAGTTTGCATCATTCATTTCCACAAGATTTTGAGTTACATATTTTTCTCCCCCTTTCCCCCCCATCCCAAAACAGCCATCCCAGTGTGTCCCCCCTCCCCCAGTCTATTCTCTCCTATGTCACTTTTTGGTAGGGCAGGATGGATCTCCCAACCACAGTGCCTGTGTATCTCAAGTTCCAGTTGGATGTAGTCAATAATAATAATAATAATAATAATAATAATAATAATTGCATATACATATATACATAGATACACATTCATAACATTTGATTATGGAACTCCAGATTCCAGA
>CM053590.1:138990545-139020783 GCA_028646515.1 Pseudochirops corinnae
AAAAGAAAAGCGTCTAAAATTTAAATTCATGGCATGGAGGGTAACAACACCAAAGTAGCCTAACCTTCCACCTCCTTGATGAATGTACTTAAGCATTTAAAAGGACAAGATGAAATTAGAAACCTTCAATTGATTTAATTAAGCAACTGAAATTAATGAGTAGGTGAGTGTTGCCTGCAGTTAGAGACTACACATTTAACAGGGAGCAAAGTAAACAATCAATAAGCTTTTGGGATTAGTTTTCTTTTTTCTCTCCTGCATCGGAATTTGTTTATGCACAACTAGTCTTATCAGGGGAATGTTCAATTTTACACTGAAGAAAGAAATCTATTTAAATTAGCAAAGTGGATTGGATTTTCAGAGTTCTACCTGGGATAAACTATTGTCAGATTTCAACCATCAAACCCTTAACTGAGGGTGCTCTGCCCAAATGAAGGTAAATTTTGATGGCTGAAACCTACCTTGGTATCTTTAGGTTTATGGCTATACTTCTTTCTTAAAGACTTGTGCCTTAAACTCAGTTCACTGGGCTCGCATTGATTGGATGATAGGTTCCTGCCAAGCATCATTAATAGTTATTTTTTGGTCCCTAAGAGGCTCAGAGTAAATGTAAATAGTAATTGTTCTCTTTTGGCCAGAAGCCCTGAGGGTCTTTCTCTCTTAGTTTGACTTTTTATTATTATTAAAGAGGCCATCCCTAGGCTTACTTCGTAAACACTCTTGATCATTGTATGGAGGTTGCCTCAGTCAAAATGAGAGTCAAAAAAACCACCTCAGTTTAAAAACATCAAGGTCTCCCACTGCATCCTGGGCCATCTCCAGTGGTCCTGATCTAGATGGCTCTGGAAGAGAAAGTGAAGCTGGTGACTTTGTACAGCCCTACCTCACTTAAATCCAATTCATTTGCAAGTCTTGGCATCATCTTCCTGAAGTTAAGGTCCTCCTCAAGAACAAAGGATAAACCTGTTTGTTAGGTGGGAATGATTCTTTCAGAAATGGAATAGGGTGATGGGGTAAACATAATATAGCACCCTTTCCTTTACAAATCAGATTAGAGACAGGATCAAAAATTGAGAGTTGGATGGGACCTTGTTCAACCTTTTTTCTGTCTTGTATGACTCTCTGACCCTATTTGGTTTTGTCATTTCCTTCTCCATCCCATTTTACAGATGAGGAACTGAGGCAAACAGGGTTAAGTGACTTGCCCAGGGTCAGAATGCTGGTAAGTTTCTGAAGTTGGATTTGAAGTCATGAAGATGAGTCTTTCTGACTCTAGACCTGGCACTAAATTCACTGTGCCACTTAGATGCCCTAGGAAGGTGCTTTAGCATTCATTGATACACACTCTTTATTTTATAAATGATGAAACTGCTTTGTCCTTTGTTCTTGAAGAGGACTGTGACATCAGGGAGGTGATGCCATGACATGCAAGTAAATAACAGTGGATAGAATGCTTGTCCAGGAGTCAAGAAGACCTGAGTTCAAATCTGACCTCAAACGCTTACTCTGTGTGTGTGTGTGTTTGTATTCTGGATCATTAGTTTTGAAAAAAAAAATGTTCATTTATTTCCATTCTTAAGTACCAAAGTGATGATGTTATAGATGATAGAGAATATTAAGAACTAATAATTGGGTGCTTATATTATATATGTCACCTAATTTTTATTAGATTTTGTTTTCTTTGCCTGCTCTTATGTTCTGGTATTTAACCAGGGTTTAGTGAGGTTTTTAAGTAGATAAGATCAGCATTTGTCAGTAATTCATAGATAATAAACTAACTCATATAATAGAACTTGATTGCTTAATGGTACCTGAGAAATCCTCTAACCCAATTACCTCATTTTACAGATGAAGAAACTGAATCACAGAATAGGGAAAAGAGTTGTACAAAATCACACTAGAGCCTGGGTTTGTACTCCTTCCACTACATTACATTTCCTTTTGTGATTTGCTGCTGTGGGGAAGGGTGTGGGGGGAATAGGAAGAAAGTTCATGGGTTACCCCTAGGAGAAATCACCTTGTTGTCACACACCACCAGTGCAATGTTTCTTGGCATAACATCACAACTGGAATTTAGTACAATTCTCCTTCATGTACTTTATATTCTAAGTAAACTGTCATTACTTTTGACTATCTTCTTTGCTATCTCCTTTCCCTATTCTAGGTTTTTACTTAAGCAAACTGGATTGCCACCATCTCTGCTTTTTTGCCACCATCTCCTTTTCAGTCCTTCTAATCAAGTGCTACCTTGACAGATGACAAAGTTACTATGATTCCTTAGAAATCATAGCAGTGGATCAAGGCCACAGTGGTGGCCATATACCTGGCTCTTTTTGATCTACCTATGCCCAAATTTTATCACCTTTCAGCAGTGGAGAAAATTTTGAATACTCAAATTTCTCAAGCAAAACATCAAGTAAAGCCCTTTTACTTGTAATCAATTTATTTGCTCATTGATTTATTTTATTTTTATTATTTATTTATTTGCCTATTTATTTTACTGCATGCCAGAGATTTGTGGGAAAAGGAATGCCTTCCTTCCTTGTATCCTTTATTCCTCCTCTGGCTATAGACATTGCTTGTGAGGTATCTACACCTACATCTCATTTGTTTGCATGCCAGTGTGACATTGAGAATGCTGAGTCTATCTCACCATTCTCTTTATACTCTAGTGACTCTGGCCTCATTTTACCCGAATCCAGTACAGCTTGTGGATACTTAATGAAATGGTTTAAATTACAGGGTTATGCAGGCCATTACCCTAAGTCATCAAAACAGCAATTAACTCATCAGCCATGATATTAGACCAGCTGTTTGTCTGAGAGACACTATATTAGAACCCAAACTACAGTATGTTTTGTTCTGCCTAAGAATGAGCTTTCATGAGGCAGAACTAAATGATGATTGGGTCCTTCCATAAGGAGAAAGGTAATGAAAATAGAGCTTTTTGTTTGATGGAGGAGAGGGAAAAAAGGAAGATGTTAGGGCTTAAATTTAAGGGTGCCAGCTAATAGATCAAAACCCATTCATTATGTTGGTAGGGGTCCATAATGTGAAATATTGCATGTGACATCAAGTTTTTTTTTTTTAATACATTCATTAGATTTGCTATTTTTTTCTCTTATTAATCTTTAAAAAAAACAAACCAATTTTTCTTTATTAGGTATGGATCCCTAGGAGGGTAGGGGGCAGGAGGTAGGGAATTCTCTCTTAAAAAAGGAAAATCCATTGTGTTTTTGCTCCTTTGATCTTACTGTGGAATAGTTAGCACACATTAAGGGATTGTTCAGTTAAGTATTCTCAAGGATAAAGTGAACCTTTTTGATTACAAAAGTATAGAACTTTGGGACACCCTACTTTCTTTCCCGGAGAATTTTCAAGTGTACTTTGTCTTACACAGTAAGTACATCCCTAAAAAGTTGTGTGGAAATTTAATTTTTGTAGCCATAGTCCTTTTTTAGATTAAAATGTACTCATGCAGTTCCACGAAAGCAGTTACAGGTGTCTCATCTAAAATTTTCATCGCGTGGTATGCTGACCACAATAAGTATTTACTAAGTTATTTGTTCAACTGGTAGAGGCCATGTGATAAAACAGAGAGCTACTGGGCACCAGGAAGACCTGGCTTTAATTCTCACCTCTGACACACACTGGTTGTGTGACCCTGGGAAAGTCAGTTAACCTTTTCGATGCTCCAGGCAGCTCTCCAAAAATATGAGAGAAGGTGCTGACTACATTTGGGAGTGGAAATTTCCTCATCTAGGGAGGTCCTTATGCCAATGAAATGATGCTCCTTATTTCCTTTGTTGAAATAATAAAAGATCTGTGTAATAATTTTAAAATTGTGATTAATTGCCTAATTTATTAGCTTGATAAGTTTGAGTTTCCATTATTCATGTTTCCCCCTCCCCTTTTTTACTTTTTTCATTTTTTTTTTTGGAGGCAATTGGAATCACGTCAATATATCTGAGGCTGGATTTGAAGCAGGGCCCATCTAGCTGCCCCTTGTGTTTTCTTAAAGCAGGGAACTCCTGTTCTTGGCTAATGAAGATTCAAAGGCCCCAAAACACATGTTTAACTAAGTAGAGGAATGCTCAAAAGGAAAGAATGGAGTACCACGTAGTATTTAGAATGCACATGTATTGCTAGTTTCAAAACCTAATATGCTATTACTATAGTTTTGGGAAATTAAAGTACTTCCTTCCCCCTCCAACATCTGGAACTCCACTTGGGACCTACTAACTTAGCTCTTACACTATAAAAGTATAGAGTTCTCCATTATCTTCATATGAAGTAAAACATTTTAAGATAATGTTAGCTGGGTTTTTTTAAAAAATGCTAAGCCTATATAATCAAAGTAAATTGTAGTCTAAGAGTCTTTGAGGAATAATACAGTTTATCATCTCCCTTTCAAAATATACTGATAGTTTTTTTTTATCAGTAAATGTTTGTTCTACTGTCTTTCTTGTTCAGTTTTGTCCAATTCTTTGTAGCCCCATTTGGGATTTTCTTGGCAAAGATACTGGAGTAGTTTACCATTTCCTTTTCCAGCTCATTTTGCAAATGAGGAAATAGACCAATGGGGTCACACAGCTAGTAAGTGTGACTGAGGGCACATCTGAACTCATATCTTCCTGATTCCAGGCCTTCCAATCCATCTACTGCATCACTTAGTTTTTCTTAAGTATTTCCAAATCTCACGAATATGGTACCATTGCAAGACTTAGCGACTCATAGACTTAGAATTACAAGGGATTTTGGAAGTCATCTGGTACACCCCCCTTATTGTTCATAAGAGAAAGCTGTAATTCAGAAAGGCCAAGTAATTTGTGTCAGGTTGTACAGGTAGTAAGGGGGCAGACCTGGAATTTTAATCCAAGTTCTTGCACCAGTCCAGTGCTATTTCCTCTTTCTAAATGTATGGTTATAGAATTCTTTCCTTCTCTAGTACATTACCTAGTAGAAAACAATAATTAGAAATCAACTGTAGACAGGAAATTTTTAATCCTGTCAATTTAGATGATGATTCAAGTCCCTTATTGAATCCTTCCTATCTTCCTGGCCATCACTCAAAGTCTGTTTCTTTCATGATTAAAATGCTTTAGTGAATGTGGGAAACAAAAACAGAAGGTTTTTTTTCCTCACCAATGAGTAAATCCACTTATATTTGAGACTTGTGCTTTCCATGGTAACTAAACTGGCTAATTTTACAGGACAGCAAACTTTTATTAGTTGCCTACTGTGTATGTAGTGATGCGGGATAGATTTTGGGGGGATTTCTAATGAGAAATCCTTTCTAGGTTCCCGTCTGAAAAGAATTACAGACTCAGCTGTCTTTTAGTAGATTTACAAAAGTTTGTTGATTCACAGGACCAAAAGGGGTAGGGCGAGGAAACCTGGCTAGGAAAAGCTCAGAAGGGGCAAGGAGGGAGTCAGAGAAAGTTTGGAAGTGTGACGCTCTGCAGCGGGCAGATAGCCTACCAGAATGCCTGCTTGACCTGCCAGAAAAGGAAAGAGCTACTAAGGGCCATCTGTGGAAGTTCTAAGGGGCAGAGAGGCATTTGTAAAGATACAAAGCTGTCAATCATAAGTTCATTAAGCTAATGAGGTTACAAAGGTGGAGTTAGGGAGGGGCCAGGGAGTGGCCAATGCTTAAAGGGACATGCACCCTTCACATCAACTGCGCATGTGTTTTACCCATAATACACTGGGACAAACAGCAGGAGGGAAGGGGCAGGGGGTATGGTTTGAGCCCTGAAATGTCATAAGGTCGACCAGTGGTCACAGATTTGAGGTCAGGTCAAATGAGATGTTCCCATCGTGTTTTGCAAGTGGATGGGTTTGATTTGCTAGGACAAAAGGAGGTAGTACCTTGAATGAAGAGTTAATGGTTTGAGAGGAAATAGCTCTAGGCTGGGGCTTGGGAAAGACAAGTGCAGCTGGGGGAAGGGGAGAAACAGTTAAGAAATGTGGCTTTTACAACTTAACACAAAACTGAATTAAAGTTACCCCAAAATATATTACATCGGCCATTCAGCACCTCTTCAGTAGGATCATGTTGGGTACTGGGAGCTGAAGAGAAGGAACACAAAATTTAGATAAAACACTGAATCATAGGATCATGGTTTTAGAACTAGAAGACTCTTAATTAAAAAAAATTACCCCATTACAGATGAGAAACAAACTGAGACCTATGGAGGTTAAGTGACACACCCAAGGGCACAAGTGTAGTAAGCATCAGAAGCAAGATTTGACCCTATGTCCTCAGAATCCAGAGTCTCTAGTAGGGAGACGAGACAGCAACACGTGCCAATGATGCATAATATTTCATGATAAGGACATTAGAGAGGAAGTATGGTGGGATGGATGGAGGGATGGACTCAAATTATAATGATTCAATTTATAGCTTATTTCTGGAACATATTGACTTGTATAACCCCAAAAAAGTCATCCAACCTCTTAATGTCTCAGGCAAATTTTGAAACCTATAAGTTATTAAACAGTTGCCAATCTCCTTTAACAGAGGAAGTTTTTTCACCTGGAAACTCTCTATATTGATGAAATTATAGATCTAGACTCTTCCCTTCTACCCTCTCCCACCCCCTAAAAAGGACAATAAAGTCACAAATTCTACCTGGAATCCTGAGGGAATTCTCTTCCTACTTGTGGGACTTTGTATTCTTCCCTGCTATATCATCATCTTTGACATACCCACTAAATCTGGGTGTCCACAAAGGCTATTCTTGCCCCCTTTTTTTCTTTTGTCTCTCTACTTTCTTTTTGTTTATCTCATCTACTCCAGTGGTTTCAGTTACCTTTATGCAAATGAATCTCAAATCTATTTATCTAGTCCTGAGCTCTCTTCCTATATTGCTGTTTGCTTGTTGGACGTTTCTAGTTGGGTGTTCATAGATACCTCAAATTCAGTAATTCAAGCTTTATTTAATTATCTTTCCCACTAAACTTACCCTGCTTGGAAGTTCCCCCTTTTTCTGTTGAAGATACCACTATCCTTCTAGACACCCATGTTCTCAGACTTAGTGTTTATCCTTCATGTCTTCTCCACACCCCATTTTCCATTGATGGGATATAATCTCTGAGAACCCCCTTGAATCCTCCCACTTGATCTGGCTTTCCCCAGAGGCCAAAAGTCATTATCAGTATGCATGAATCTCTGTTACCCTTATCCTAAACTGACTCTCCATTATCTGTTGTCTCAATGCAGCCTTTAGCTACCTCCTACCCTTGACCCCATCAAAATCCCATTGTCTTGGTTCCTGGAGTCAGACCTCAGTCCCATCAAGATCTTCCTTAGACTCCTCCTCAAGCCCCTCCCCAAACCCCTCCTCTAGACCACCCCTAGATCTTTCTCATAGTCTCTCTGTATATAACATCCATCTTGCCTCCAGGAAGGGCCTCATATTCAATCTAGCTCAAACTTGGTTTGTGTCAGATTGTTCTGGCCTACTTGTCAACATAAGCATCACAAATGCTCAGGCTCCTTAAGAGTCTACCCATTATGGTGACTCGTTAATTAATTTTACTTTTATTTGGCTGAGAGAATGCTTGAGTTGAATTCATTCAGCAGGACATAGCATGTCAATATTTTGGGGTATTGTGCACCCCAACATTTTAAACCTCAACACTATCAGTTGTCATATCTGCCTCTAACATCACTTGAATCCATTTCTTTCTTTCTCCTCATAGTCACTATCTTAGTTCAGTCCTCCCTTTACCTCTTACCTGGATGACAGCTTACTAATAGAACGGTTGATTTTGAAATTTTGTTTTCTCCAATCTACCCTTTACACAGCCACCAAAATAATCTTTGTAAAACACAAGGCTGAACATGTTATTCCCTCCTCTGTTCAAGAAATCTCAGATGTTCCCTATTGCCACTAGAATGAAAAACAGACTGCTCAGATGGGCATTTAAAGACCTTTAAAATTCAACTGAAGTTTACCATTCTAGGCTTAGTTCATATTATTAACCTTCATGCACTTTATATTCCAGCCAAAAAAAAACCCACTTGCTGTTCTCTGAACTTACTACTGAATTTCCCAATTCCCTCTGCTTTTGTGTAGGCTTTTCCCCATGCATGGAATGAATTTTCTCCTCAATTGCCCCTCTTAGAATCCCTGATTGCTTTTTACAGAAGCTTTGCTCATGTGCCACCTCCAATGGGAAGCCTTTCCGGATCAGCTTAATCCTTGCTGTATCCTCTCACTTCTCAAGTAATCATGTATATACTTACATTTATATGTTGTATCCTTCCCCTTGGAGAATGTAAGCTCCTTGAGAGAAGGATTTTTTTTCTTTCATTTGTCCACCCTAGCACTAGCACTGAGCTATGTAAATATCATCAATCCTCAACTTTTGAGGATTAATGTTCCTAGAAAAATGCAAGGAAGTAGGAAACATGAAACCTATGGGGAAAAAAGAGAGTTAAATTCCTGCAACCATCAAAACCTGTAATATTTCCTCCTTTTTATGGACATAACTAACTGTATATTAGCTAATACTAAACTCGCGGCAGACAGCAGCTGCCAGCATTCCAGCATGAAGCTTATCTAACACCTTTATTTTTTCCCTAAACCTCTTTATGGACTTTGCATGCTTGGGCTTAGAGCCAAAGCACTTGCACTATGATTTGGGGGCATAATTGCAACATGAAACTCGAGTTTTAAGGGTAAACAGTGAAAACATGCATGTAATGTCCAGGGAGCTCTTTACAAAACTATAGGGTGAATGAAACCAGTGAAGCAAGCACCTAGTATGATAGCAGCTACTCCACAGACTTGCGTGTGTTATGCCTCTCACTTTTTTTCTCTGCTGTGCATAACCAAGAATGTGCAGGGTTGCTAACAGGAAAGTGAAAATGAAGCCACTCATAAAGTACTGTGAATGCTTGAAGTCACTAAAGTTAAACACACAAATGTGGAGAATTGACGCTACTAGGTCCTTAAGAAATGATTGTTTGATTGAACTGGAAAGTTTTCTGAGTTTTTTGTTTTTGTTTTTTGTTTTTTGTTTTACAAATCATCTATATCAGAGAAGGCTTCCATAAGAAGATGCTATTTGAGCTGGGTTTTAAAGAATAGAAAGGAATTTCACTAGCAATGAGAGATAAAGAAATCATTCTAGGCATAAGAAGCAAGCTGAGCAACAACAAAGAAATAAACACAGTGATTGTCTCATGAGTGGCAGAGATATGATGCTCTGTTTGGTGATGCCAAGTTTGGCCTTGATTACCAGACAGGAATATTTAGATTTATTGATGACTAGCTGATGAGGAGCTAATGAAGAATTGTTAGCTTTGGAGTGACATTACTAGACTTTTGAGTAAGAAAGATTATTTTGTCGGTAGCTTGAAGGATAGATGAGAAGAGATGCCAGAAAATACGCTAGGAGACTGATGATAGTCTTAGGTCAGTGAGTGATAAAGAGGGCTGTGTTAGGGGACATGGATGTCAATGTCTTCCTAAAAATACATTTGAGAGTTGTTGCAAAGAGTAGATATAAGAGGTGAGGGGAAAAAAAGATAACTCCAAGGCTAGGAATATGGAAGATTGAGTGGTAATACCACCGATAAATAGTGGCATCAGGAAGAGGAACAGGTTAGAAGGAAAAATAATGAGCTTAGTTTTGGATATGTTCAGTTTGAGGTGCTACTGGAACATTTAGGCAGCTAGGTCACTCAGTGGAGAGAGTGCAAGGCTTGGATTAGGGAAGACCAGAGTTCAAATCTTGCCTCAAACACTTATTAGCTTTATGACTCTGGGCCAGTACTTCAATTTCTATCTGCTTTAATTTCCTCATCTCTAAAATGAAGATAATGACAGCACCTACCTCCCAGGTTGTAGTGAGGATAAACTAGGACAATATCTTTATAGCATTTTGTAAACCTTAAACACTATATAAATTCAGATTATTATTATTGTTATTAATTCTTTATTATTATTAATATGAAAATTTCCAAGGGAAGTGGGAGATGTGATCCTGGCACTTTGATAAGAGGTAAGGATTAGGGATGAAGATTTCAGAGTTAGATATACACAGGTAGTAGTAAAAACTAGAGGAGAAAATGAATTATAAAAGGAAAGAGTTTAGCAAGAGAAGAAGGCTAAGGACATATACATGAAGAACATCTACATTAAAGGATCAGGAAGAGAACTAGAAAATGAAAAAAGAAGATAAAGGAAAAGTAGAGTTTAGGAAAACCGTTAGAATAGATGTAGTGTCTTTGAACCCGAGTGAAGAGAGGTTATTCAGCAGGAGAGAATGGACAATAGTGCCCAAAACTACAGAGAGATGAGGGGAATATGAGAACTGGAAAAAAAAGCCATTCAATCAGACATGAAATGGTCACTGGTAACCTTAGGTGAAATAGAGTGAGGGCTTTAGAAGCCCCATTTGTTGAAAGCTATGCTTGTGTTTTTAAAATGATTATATTAGAAGCTTGAAGCCTTAGTTATTTAAAGCAATTTTAAAAAGAAAGCCTTTGGAATTTTGTTTATCATTAAAATATCAATTATATGTTGTTACCTGTGCAGTAATATATGTATGTGTGAATATATGCATGTGTATTTGTACATATGTATATATTTCAGTAAAGATATAGTTTGTTCAGGAACGATGAAGATAGAGCCAAGAAAATGTAATTTAGCAATAGTATTTATTAAATTAATTAAGGAAGGATGGAACAAATGGGCATAATGGATATAGCACTGGGCCTAGAGTCAAGAAAACCTGAGTTCAAATCCAGTTTCTGACACTGACTGTGTGACCCTGGGCAACTCTCTTAAGCTCTGTTTGCTTCTGTTTCATCATTTGTAAAATGGAGATAGTAATAGCATCTACCTCATAGGGTTGTTGTGAGGATTAAATGAGATAATAATTGTAAAGCACTTAGCACAGCATCTGGAAGAGTGCTTTATAAATGTTAGCCCCTGCCATCACCATCATCATCATCATCATCATCATCATCATCATCATCACCACCACCACCACCACCACCACCATCATCATCATCACCATCACTATCACCATCATCATCACCATCATCATCATCACCACCACCACCATCATCATCATCACCACTACCACCACCACCATCACCATCATCACCATCATCATCACCATCAACATCATCATCACCACCACTACCACCACCATCACCATCACCATCATCACCATCACCATCACCATCATCACCATCATCATCACCATCACTACCACCACCATCATCATTATCATCACCACCACCACCACCATCATCATCACCATCGCCATCACCATCATCATCACCATCATCACCACCACCACCACCACCATCATCACCATCACCATCATCATCACCATCATCACCATCATTATCATCATGTAATGAAGTTAAATATTTATTACATACCTACTCCACAAAGTACTGTTAGGCACTGGAAATGCAAAGACAAAATTAAAATAGTCTCCTCCCTTAAGGAATTTAATTTCTACTAGTGAGATACTAAACATACCTGGATACATCAATACAAGGTTAACTGAGTAGGGAGAAAGCATTAAAAACTAAGAATAGAAACCAAGAGAATGCTTAGTGAGAAAGGCTACAGCTGAGCTAAGCCTTGAAGGCAGATAAGAATTTTGAGAGCTAGAGATAAATTCCCAGAGTGAACACATGCCAGGAACAGAGAAGGCTTGTGGAAATGTGTTGAGAAGTATTAGATGGATTGCTGAACCTGAAGAATAGAGTTGATGGTGGCTAGAGTAGAACATGCTTAAAAGGAGGGGAATATGAAAGGTAAGTGGGGGTGAGATAGTTGAGAGCTTTAATTTCTAGGATGAGGAATTTCTATTTAATCCAGGAGGAAATGGTGGGTCACTGAGAGAGTTGAGCTAGAATATGACATAGAATTGGGCCTTAGGAAGATTATTTTGGCAGCTAGGGGGAGGAGGATTGATTTTCAAGGGGGAGAAACTAGAGCTCAGGAGACTTTTATAGTAATACAAACAAACAAGTGGTATCCCCATGACAAGAGAAGGGTGACAAGTCAGTGAGTATTTATTAAATGTTTACTATGTTCGGATGCTTAGTGCTAGGAATACAGAGATAGGCAGAAAGAAAGTTTAATTTAAATGGGAGAAGGGGTAGGAGGGTGCCTGGGAAACAGCACCTGAAAGGAAATTGAAAAGGGACTGGGGGGTGGGATGGGGGTAGGAGAGTGGGAGAAAACTACCTAAGGGCATATTAGAGAAAGTCCAGAATTAGGAAAGTTCAGCCTGGAAAGAAATGACAACCTGGCTGACCTGAGCACTTTCCTTAAAACTGAAGTTCTTGTTGGAACCAGTCAATAACAAGAAAGGCTACAGAGCTAGAATGTACTTTTGGGGTAAGAAGTCTCAGGGCGAAGTGGATTTTCATGGTGAAGAGGCTTCTGGTGGCTTGTAGAGAAAATGTGGAGAGTCTCATGAGTGCAGCCCAGAGAGGGATGAAGTTGGGAGATGTTGTGGGGATAAAACTGTGGAGAGAGAGAGGGCAACCAACTGCATATGGAGGTGGGGAGGGAGCAGGAAGAGTGAAGAAGGATAACTCTTAAGTCATAAGCTTAGGTGTTTGGAAGATGATTGTGCCCTCAACAGAAATAGGGAGATTTGGAGGAGGGGTAAATTTAGGAAGGGAAATTATAAGATCAGAGATTTAGAGCAGGAAGGGATAGGATTGTGAGGTCTTTGAGTCTAATTCCTTCATTTTACAGGTAAAGAAACTGAGGCACAGAGAAGTTAAGTGTCTACCCAGGGTCACACAGCTAATAAGTCTCTAAAGCAGGATGTGAATCCTGTTCTTTCCGAGTCGAAATCTAGAACTTTACCAGTTTTATCGGGTTGCTTCTCCAGTTGAGTTTGAGATGCTTACAGGATATCCAAGTCAAAATGTCCACTAGACAATATTATTGCTAGAATACATTACAGCGTTGACCCTAATGGACAAATACCTGTAAATGGATTCAATATTTTTATGGAAAATAACTTCCTATTCTATACAACACTACCAGTTTCCTATTTAAACATTTTAAATATTGTGGTTTTGTTTTTACATAGTTGTAAGTATCTTATTTTCTAACTGGAGAAGAATATTCTGTATTACTAAATATGTATCAGAATTTATAGCCCAGATCAGTTTTGGGCTATTGCACATTGCTTGGATCACACCACATCTGAATTGAATTGGAAAAATTGCAAATTATGCTGTACAGTTTGATGTTTAAAACGTAGAAACCAAAGCTGAGCTTGCTTGTGACTGAGACAACTAAAATGCACTTTCTTTTTTAGAAGTAGCTGGTTTACTGGGCCATGAATACATAGGTGCTAAAGACACCTTAGATAATAGGCTGTAAACTTCTGCCTAATGTTTTGACTCTGACTACAGGAGAACTTAGCATTGCACAATCTTTATTCAGTTGTCCAGGATTTTATGTTTCCTGCTTTAACCTGGACAAGAACTTTAGAATATAAATGGTGAGAATGGGAGTTCCAATTGAAGGGAGTATTTCATATATGCTTCCTAGGGATGATCTGCCTCCTTCCTTTGCTTTGGAATAGAACCAGAAATTTGGAGGTGACACTGGAAGCCAGGATCCCAAATCAAATATGTGAACCCTCAAACTGAATAGAAGTAAAACTCGAATACAAAATAAGTAATGCTATTCTTGCTCAACACTACAATTATTGGCTAATCTCAGAGCCCTTGGGAAATAGATGGATAATAGTTATCTTTTGTACTTTACAGATGGAGAAGCTGGCAAAAATAATTAAATTTCTCTGCTTCAAAGGCTCTTATTTAATCCACACTTCAGCTTTTTTTTTTTTCTTAATACAAGCTTCTTCCCTTTGCCAGTATCTAAATGTCTGTTCCTCTTTAAATTTTGTCTATTACTTCTGGTCCTGCCCTTGGGGGATATTCAGAACTAGCCTAATCCCACTCCCACATGGCACCTCTTCAAATACCTGAAGGCAATGATTGGTACTCTCCATTTTTTTGTTATGATGTTTAAAATCCTCTCACCATACTGGTGACTCACCATAGTGGTGACCCTCCTTTGGAGGCATCCCAGTTTGTTAACATTCTTCATACATTGTGATGTCAATCATAGAACACAAGACTCCCGATTCCAGATATGTGGGGGAGTGGGGTGAAAAGGAGGGGAGGAGTATGCAGGAATGATCACTTTCCTTGTTCTAGATCAGAGATGGGGAACCTGCAACCTCAAGGTACATGTAGCCCCCTAGGTCCTCAAGCACGGCCCTTTGACTGAATCCAGAGTTTGGATTCAAAGGGTCACATTTGAGAACCTAGATGGATTCAGTCAAAAGGATGTGCTTGAGGACTCAGAGGGCCACATGTGATCTTGAGGCTGCAGGCTCCCTTCCCCTCTTCTATTTTTTATTTTTTTTAAATTTTTCGTTCTTTTTATTTGTAGGGGGGAGGGCAGGGCAATTGGGGTTAAGTGACTTGCCCAAGGTCACATGGCTAGTAAGTGTTAAGTGTCTGAGGCAGGATTTGAGCTCAGGTCCTCCTGGACACCAGGGCTGGTGCTCTATTCACTGTGCCACCTAACTGCCACACCTACCCCTGTTCTAGATATTATCATGGTTTAGTGCAATCTTAGATTGCGTCCACTTTTTTAGTTGCCTTATTGAATTTATATTCTACTAACTAATTTATATTCTACTACCCTCAATTTCTGTCTCATAAACTTGCTTAGATGTGCCTCCTTCATCTTATACTTGTAATAGCTCTGGTGTAATGAGATAATGTAATTTGGAGCCATAATACCTAGGTCTGACTAGTTCTAGGTACAGGGTGCTAGGTCTGGCTTTGACAACTCTGTAAACTTGGGCAAATTATTTCCCACACCTGAGTCTATTTCCTCACTTAACAATTCCATTAAACATCGTTAAAACGAGTAGTTGGATTTATAATCTCTGATATCCCTTTCCAAATCCTATGATTTTTTTTAACCCAAGTGTAGGACTATATATTTATCCCTATTAAACTATTTAAAATTTCCATCTTAAACAATTTAGTACCATGGTCTTTCTGAATGCTTACGTTGTTACCCAGTGAATGAACCATTTTGATGAGTTTTATGCTTTCTAAAAAATTGATAAGCATGCCATCTAAGCCTGCATCCTACTCATTAGTAAAAATGCTGAATATCACAGAGTCAAAAAAGGATCCCTGGGGATCATTCTTTAGAGTTGAAAATCAATTTATTCATGACTGCTCTTTGGGTTCAGTTATTCAACCAGTACTGAATCCATTCAGCTGTGATATGATCTAATCTGGTTCTCTCTGTTTTTTTCTACAAGTATAGCATGAGAGACTTTTTGAAAAGCCAAAATCCAGGAATACTGTCTGTGACATTTCTGTAATCCACTAATCTAATATCACTGTATTAAATGGGATGAGGTTAATCTTGTATGTCCTATTATTGTTAACTTTATTATTGTTGTAAATTTAACAATATTATTGTTAAACTATGCTGGGTATTAATGATTATTGATTTCTAAATGCCCACAAACCATCCCTTTCCAACGCTGTTTAAGTTTATCATTTCCTTCTTGTGTATCTTGTTGTTAAATTTGTTAACCTCTGAAAAAAGAGCAATGTTAGCAAACCAACAAGGGAGAGTGTATTGCATTATCTAGCTTCATATTCTGCCTCTAGCACTTATTAGTTGTGTAGCCAAGAGCTAACTTCCCTTAGATTTGATTTCTTCATCTATAAATCAGGGATATGATTACCTATAGTATCATAGAACATAGTAGTTAGCACTAATTTTAAATATCAGTGTCACAGGCATATGCCATTCATCTTGAACTGCTGCAACTTCTAGCATAAGGCCTTAAATCCTAATGTTTCTCCATAAGGTCGCTTGTCTGAAGTTATCCTGGGAAATAATATATCAATAAAAATACTAGGTCAAATCATGCTATTACTTTTCCATTCAAAATTTCTGAGGTATTTAAAATCCCTCATCACCAAAGAAGGGAAGGACCATTCACTGTTGGTTTGTGTCCACCCTATCCAGCATAGTGGAGAGAATAGAAAACAAGTTCCCATGAGTGACTATGATAAGAATGGTGCTGAACAGACCTTCTTTCACTGTCTCGGAGGGAGCTGCTGAGTGACCAAGTTACCTCACACATCCTTGCAATACATATATCTCTCCCTTCCAGAGTAAACTTGTAGATAACTAATGTATATTTAACTGATTTATGGGATACACAAATACCTACCTCCACAAGATTTTTGTGACAATGAAATGAGACGTTATGTGTAAAGCACTTTGTAAATCTTAAGATATTATATAAACATAATTTTTTTGGGGGGAATTGCAGGTAGCTTTTTCTCTAAGAATTTGGTTGTTTTACAATTGGTGCATAAATACATACACACATATGTATGTATATACGTATATATAATATTGTTTCATTGTTTCCTCTTTGATCATAACATAGTCCTTTGTTCCTTTCTAACACTTCTAGTCTTAAATCTTAAAAAAAAAAGACTTAAACATTGTTGAAGAAACTTTTTTGCTTATCATGGTGAATATGCTCAGTTTTGTAGGATAGATTATTATTCTGTGCAAATCGATTAATTTTTTTTTGGTTTATTGTGTTTTAGCCTCTTTATTCATTTATAGTTCTTGCTGCATAATCTTATATAATTCAAATCAGGGCTTTAAAAATTGCATTTTTGGTAATATAGAAATGTTTTACATGATTACACAAGTATAACCTATATCTGATTGTTTATCATCTCAGGGAGGGGAGAGTGGAAGGAGGGAAAGAGGGATAGAATTTAGAACTCAAAACATAAAAAAAAAATCCTCATATGTTAAAAACTGTTTTAACATAATTGGAGGAAAACTATGTATGTGTATGTGAACACACACACACACACACACACACATTCTTCCTGCTTATTTATGAGTCTTTCTGAAAAACCGGAGTTCTAAAATTTGTAAAACTCATCTCTGGCCAAGATAACCTTGGAGTTCTTCCATGTCAGCATCCTATATATATATTCTATTGATGTTTCAGTTGACAGGGCTTATCTGTGATCTGCTCTCTATTTCCACTATGTCCTGGAAATTAATTTGCATGTGCTAATGGTTTGTTTGTTTGTTTTTTCCTGGAAGACTTATAATTCTCATACTGAGTTCTCTTCTCCACATCTGGTGCTTTGGTTTATATATGTATGTAAGGTGGATTTTAGTGTGCGTAAGGTGGATTTTTGTTATTCTTTCTTAGAGTTTAGTTTCCCAGGATCCATGGTCATAACAATCTCTAGTTCCCAGGCTCATGACTTGCAAACATCTCCATCACACTAATGCAGTGTTATATAATGAGAAATAATATAAACATGTGTGCTTAAAATTGTAAATATCCATTGCGACTGTGCAGTGAGATATAGTAGAGAGATAATGTCAACTTGTGAGACTGTTGCTGATAAATTGCCTTCTTTGTCTATTGTCCTATAAATCAAGGAGTCAGTGGTCAGTGAGTGGGGAATATGACAGTGTAATGCTGTGTGTGCCTCAGTGGCTCCCATTGAGGCTTGAGGGGATTTAGGGGAGTGCACAAGCTGGAATGCTGTGCCTGTCTTGACTGACCTCATTGAGACATAGGGGTAGTTTCCCCACCTCTCACCAGCCCCTGTGAGAATGGTGATTAGGGAAATTGTAGGAGTTGGTACTCCCATTATCAGCAACCCTTCATGAGAAGAATAGACTAGAATTAAGTAAGCTTATTTCACCCCTTATTATGACTCTATTCCTGTCTTCCTGTCTGCCTGGATCAAGAGTGAACCTATGCTAGTACTAGAACACCTGTCTGTAGTTCCTCCTATGTGTTAGAGGCTGGAGTCCAAAAACTCCTGTGCCTCCTGTAAAACAATTGATGTAGTTGGTGTTACCTGTGTGTTATTTTTGAAACAATGGCTATCTTAAGGTAGTCTTTTAGCTGTGCTGTTTTATTTTGCTTTCTTTGTTCTGACATAGTTTCATTTTATGTTTCATTTTTTCCCCTATTTCTCCTAAGATTCCATTATGTTATTTTTTTGGTTATGTTTCTATGCTTTTGAGTCTTATATTTGTCTTTTTTTTTTTTAAACTTTCCTTTGAAAGAACTCATTTTTATCCCTATAGATGCTAGGTCTTCCTTCATATTTCTTTTTTATTTTCCAAAGCATTGTGGAAACTCTTGTGTTCAGCCTTCCTTCTTGGGGGAGGGGGTCTGTTTTTTGTTGTTGCAGTATTGTTTTTTCTTCTGGAGATTTCTCCTAGTCTTGTCTTACCACCATTTTGTGATTTTCTTCTTTTTTAAATATTGGAAACTCTTTTTAAAAAATTATCTTTTATTAATTTAGTTTTTTGGAGAGGGGAAGGCAAGGCAATTGGGATTAAGTGACTTGCCCAAGGTCACACAGCTAGTAAGTGTCAAGTGTCAAGTATCTGAGGCTAGATTTGAACTCAGTTCCTCCTGACTCCAGGACTGGTGCTTTAATCTTTGCACCACCCAGCTGCCCCTGGAACCTCTTTTTTGTTTACTCATTTCTTCACTTTTAGTTTTCTTTCAAGTTTTTCCATTTGAGGACTTCTTTAATTTCCCTTCTCTTTGGGACGTGAGGAGGGAATTGGAGGGGAGGAGAGGAGAGGAAAAGGGGTAGAGGGGTAGAAAGGTAGAAAGAATGAAAGAGAGAGAGAGAGAGAGAGAGAGAGAGAGAGAGACAGAGAGAGAGAGAATGAGAATGAGAATGAGAATGAATTATTTTGATTTATTTGGCACATTTGTTGTAAATTTCAGGTGATGAAGGCAAACTGCGCTATTTTCTAACCAGTAGGCCATTTAATGGAATTTCCTGTTCTCTCTGACTTTTCTAGATCACGTACAAAGGCTTACCACTTAAATCTACCAATTCAGTCAATGTTTAGGACAATCAGACTTGATAATTGCAACTCATTTTGAGGGTGCCTAGTTGCCCTCTTATCCCATCTTCTTTATTTTTGTTTTCAGTTCCTTGTCATAACTAACATTTTTATAACACTTTAAGGTTTACAAAGTACTTTACCTACATTGTCTCATCTGATCCTTGCAACAACCCTTTGAGGTAGGTGCTACTATTATCTTCATTTTACAGATAAGGCACCAAGAAGCTGTGGTCACAGCCTATAAACGTGTATAAGGCAGGATTTGAACTCAGGTCTTCTTGACTCCAACTCCTGCACTCCACAATGATGCATTGCTGCTTAGCTTATTTGTGTTTGTGTTGTGTTCTCCAGACCTAAGATGATGCTCCTTCATGAAGAAAACAGAAACAAAGTAAGAATTGAGCAGCAAGGCATCAGCTATGGCTCTGGCCCAAACCCACAGGAATCATTTTATTTTCATCTGTGGTATCCATACTTGTCAATTTTCAGCACAGAGAGATAATCCCCAGGGTAATAAAACTCAATATAAACATCCATATACACTCCAACAATAGGGGAGAGGAGCAAAATTGCTGACACTGAAGCTAATTGTGTGTTGTTTTAATTAATTGTTCCAATTAGTCTCTCTCTCTTTTTTCAGTTATGCCTTTCCATAACAATGTCAGCTGGGATGTGTCTGGAAATAGAAATTACTCTTAATAGTCAGGTAGTCTTTGATTAAAACTCCTACTATTTGTCATTCATTTTTTTCTAACAATTTCATTGTGACTATGGGATGCATTTTAAGTAGTATAGATGAGGTCTTGCTCTCATTAAAAATATCTCTCTGCACTTGTGCCCATATACTTGCTAAAATTATTTGGCTTAAACAGAAAATAGGAATAAGGTCTAGATCTGTGATTTCATTTGTATAGCAAACTCCCAGATGAGAAAACTCCTTCCACCAACTCCAAGTGAACCTTTTACCTGCTACTTGTAGTTTTAAAGAGTTGTCTAGACTAGTGTGGAAATACATTTAACATGATTGTACATGTATAAACCTGCATCAGATTGCTTGCTCTCTTGGGTGGGGAGGGAGAAAAATTTGGAACTCAAAATCTTATGAAAATGAATGTTGAAAACTCTTAACCTGTAATTTGTAACTGGGGAAAAAATAAAGTACTATTAAATGCAAAAAAAAAAAAGTTTTTTAAAATAGAGGTGTCAGAACTTCTGAGTGCAGCATAACTTGGTATAATTAGGAAATGTTTATCAAAATAAATAAAAATGCACAGTACAACACAGATAATGTTAACTTGTGATTTTCTAAGTCTATATTGGCCCATAGGGAGCCATTTCTATTTGAGTTTGACACAAATGGCCTAGAGCATTAAGAGTTTAAGTGACTTACCCTAGATCACAATGCCGCTTTATATCAGAGGCAGGATTGCACCTTGGTCTTCCTGGCTTCTAGGCTGGTTCCCTATCCACTATTTCATGCTGCTACTTCAATTAGAAAATTAGATTTTTAGATGAAACTTCATTAATTTGGACTCCCCTAAATGAAAATTATTCTGAATATGATGTACCTTTTTGTTCTCTTTGGAGAAGGTTTGCCAAACAAATGAATAGTGTAAACACCAATTGAGGGGAAATATTTAAAGTGCCTGAATAGTTTGAGAAGCATTCATTTATGTAGTATTCAAATTCTGATTTTATATTATTACTGTTATCATCTGTTAAAGCAGGTCTCCTTAGGGATACTCCTGGACAAAATATTTATAGGATCATTGATTTAGAATTCTATAGGACCTTAGAGGCCATAGAGTTCAACCCCCTTGTTTTGTAGATGAGGAAAGGGAGTCACAGAGATGTTACATGACTTGCCCAGGGATATGTAGCTAGTAAGTGCCTAAAACAAGATTCGAAGCTGGGCTTTCCTGACTGCAAGTTAGCCCTCTATCTTCTATATCCTCTAGCTCCCTCAGGGTTGTTAGTATAGTTCTAGATATTATGCATTCTAGGCATTAATACATTTTTTTCCTTTAAAAATATTCAAATGACAAACCTTAACTCAATGTGTTTGACTATTTTGATAGTAAAGAGGATCTGTGATCTCATTGATGTGGATATTGCTTTCAACTTTTTTTAAACAAGTATTTTGTTGTTTAGTTATTTCAGTCATGGCCAACTCCGGACTTTCTTAATCTTTTTTTGTGGCCCCATTTGTAGTTTTCTTGATAAAGAGACTGGAGTGGTTTGCCATTTCCCTTTCCAAGTATAATGTATTTTAAAAATTGCTCTCAAGAAAATGATATGATATGGAATAATTCATCTTGTGATCATTGAACAAATAGCGGGAAAAGACTACCTTCTCAAAAAAATACTTAGCATCCTACAACTTCACCTAAGAGTGACTTGAGAATTCATTTAAAATTCAATATAATAGCACAAACAGGTATTAGGGAATTGTCTCCGTGTTTAAAAAGCTACCTTTACAACCATTTGATTTAGCGGTACTTTATATAGCACTTTACTCTTTTGCTGTTGCTGGCCTACAAACTAGAGGCTGTATTAGAAATGTACCATAAAGATGACCCTGTCACTCACTGTGAACAGGCTTTCTTTTTGTTTCTCCTGCCACGAGTAAGCAGTCAAATGAAAGCTGTCTAGGGAATGACAGTCAAAAAATGTATGTGAGCAGATATGTCTATCAAAAAGTGATACAGAAACGTGGGAAATGTACTCACTGAACAAGGCTATTACTGCGTGAGTGGGCAGATGGTATTATCTGAAACAAGTTAGGTCTGTGCCATGGTCCTGATATTTCCTAGGTCTGTCTATGGTGAAACCCATCTTTTGGACACTTTTTGGACACTCGTTCTTTGTTCGTTTGACAAATATTTATGAAGTGTCTTCAGGGCCCCATGCTAGAAACTGGGATAGAAAATAAAATAAGATACAGTGCTTATCCCCTCGGAGTTTATGTTCTAGGAGAGATGACACAAAGGTTTATCATACAAATTAGAATGTGATGAGCACATAAAAAAGATGCAAAGAAAATATTACAAGATATATATGAGGAGGGAAAGAGTATTTCCAACTGGGGAACATGAATGGAAGAGTGGACCTGAACTGGGTCTGAAAGAAAAGATTCTATTTCAGTAAGTGAAGATGAATGGCTAGGTAGGATGGGGGTAGGAATTAAGGCCTAATGAATACAGACAGAGGCGTATTGGTGAGAAGACAGGATCACATCTGGGAAAAGTAGCCAAAGGATTTAAGGAGGGAATTTAGAGCTCTTCTAATTTGGGACTTTTTCTTATCTTTTCTTTTGTATTAAGGATCCCTCTGGTGAAGCTTACAGAACTGTGCTTTAAATAATGTTTTTATTGCATGGAATTTAAGGGAAAAAAAGATTACAAAGGAAGCCAATTATTTAGAAAAAGTTATTTTAAAAAAGTTCCTGGATTAAGAACCTCTGAGTCTAGTTTAACCTTATCTTATAGAGGAAGAAATCTAGACTAAGAGTTTAAGTGACTTGTCCAAAACCACATAACCCCTAAGTAATAAGTTCTAGAGGTTCAAGATTCAGATCTTGCTACTCCCAATTCAGGGCTATTCTGGACTATTTGAAGTTCAGATTGGTTGGGACACAGAGTAGATGAGGATGTGAGTTAGAAAGGTAGGATGGAACCAAATATTGGAAGCCTTTTATTGTCACCTAAGAAGTTTGTACTTCATTTGATGGCAGTTGGGTGTTATTGAAGTTTTTTGTTTGTTGGTTTTTTAATAGAGGAATGACAGAAGTAGGACAATTAGAAGAAAGGAATGATGATGGGCATAGTAGTTAAGAGGCTTTTACAAGTACTGAAGGAAAGAGAAAAAGCATACAGAAACAAGGTAGATTGCAGAAGGAAAGTGACAGACTTGTTGGGACCTAGCAAATTATTTGACATATAGAAGGCGAAAGAGGGTAAGAGTCCGGGGTGATTTTCATTTTTTAAGACAGTAGTTCAGTTAATTGCAGAAATTTTATTAAAGTTAGGAGGAAGGATAGAGAGTAATTAGATATCTCCTTGTCACCAGAGTACCTCATACTTTTGTAATAAACTACTTCTCAGGGTACTGAAAGCAGTGATTGCTGAGCCCCTGTTGAACTTTGATAGATCTTTGCAGATTCTAGAACAGTTATTAAAAGGATAGTTTGTGAGCCTCTTTGTGAGGGAAACAGTGGTCATTAAAAGCCAACTTGTCTTCATCAAGAACAACAGTTCATGCCAAATTAATCTTATTTCCTTCATTGATGAGATAACTAGAGGGAGGAGAAAGGAATACTGTGAATTTAAACAAAGCAATGATTAAAATATACCATGCTAACCATGTGGACAAGAGAGAGAAATGGAGGCTAGATGTTAGTAGGGTGAGGTAGATTCAGAGCTGATTGTACGCAAAGAACAGTAATTAAGGGAAAGGAGGTCTTTAGTAGAGCGCTCCAGGGATATGTTCTTGGCTTTGTGTAGTTCGGCATTTTTGACAGTGACCTGGATCATAGCCAAGATGGGATACTTGTCAGATCTGTAGATGATATGAAATTGAAGGGGAGAGCTGATACATTGGAGGAAAGAATCATGGAAAGATCTCAACAGGTTAGATGATAGACTGAATCAAAAAACATGAAATGATGTTGATAGGGGTAGACATAAAATTCCACATTTGTGGGGTAGATTTTTCCCAGACCCAATTCAGGATGGAAGAACCTTTGTTAAAAACATTTTTTTTTTTTGGTGGTGGTGGTTGGGAAGTATTTGAAGGTTTTGCTGGACAGCAAACTCAATGTGAACTAACCATATGATGTGGCAATTGGGGTGGGTGATTGGGTGGTGAGGGGAAGGGGGGGGGAAAGAGACAGAGACAGAGAGAAGGGGGGGGAGAGATAAAGCTCTCCTGTGAGGTGTGGTATCTAGAATGAAGAATGGGAGAATTCTGCTATACTCTGCCTGGCTACTGGAGCACCTCAGGTGCTACATTCAGTTCTAGATGTCAAGTTTTAGAAGGAACATAGAGTAGCTCGAATACTTCCAGAAGGCTGCAATCAGGATGGAAAGAGGCCTGGAAAATGTAATACAAGGACTGGATGGGGGAACTAGAGATTAGGTGTAGCCTGCAGAGGAGAAGGCTTGGGGCCAGTGCGGAATCATGATTTGAAGGGCAGAGGAAAGTTTAGGCTTACTTTGCTTAGGTAATAATAGCTAATGTTTATGCAGGGTGTCCAAGGTGTCTTGGTGCATTTAAAAGCTATTTTAAAGCTTAAAAATTTCAGGCTATTAAAGCTTTAACACACACTAAGACTTTTGGGACACCCTGTATAATATGTTACTTTTTGCAAAGTGCTATATATGTATTGTCTTCTTTGATCCTCATAAAAACCCTGTGTAGATAGGTTCTGTCATTATTACCCCCATCATATGAGTGAGGAAAATGAACCCCAAGAGAGGGCAGATAATTTGCTCTGGTGCACACAACTACTAAGCATCTGAGTAGGGTTTGAACTCAGGTAATTCCCAATTCCAGCTCCCTTTGCCACCTAGCTACTGCCGGTTGGTGGAATGAGGAACGATGGCTGGGTATTGTAGTGAGGCAGATTTAGTCTTTGCATATGGAAAAAGGTACTAACAATTGGAGCTGCCCAGACACAGAATGGACTGACTGCTTTTGGGAGGTGTTGGGTTCCACCTCACTGGAACCACCGCAGGACAGCTATGTCTACTTGTGGTTATCAGAGAAGGTATTCTTCTTCAGGTAGAGGTTAGGCTAAAAGGCCTTTGACATCTTCTTCAGCTCTTAAATTCTGTGTTCATTAGGTGCCATCCTCAGCTGAATTCCTGTTAAATGTGATTTATAGACCCAAAGCAGACAGAAGTAAGACATCTATAGGGCTTACTGTAACTGAAGCCATGTGGAAAAAGTCAGTCAATAAACATTTATTAAGTGACTTCTGTGTACAAGGGCAGTGGATAGAGTGCTGGCCCTGGAGGCAGAAAGACCTGAGTTCAAATGTAACCTCAGACACTTACTGCCTGTGTGACCCTGGGCAAGTCCTACTCAATGAACTTCACATCCCTAAAAAATAAACCAGGCTTTCCTTAACCTATTGATTCCTTGTAACTACTGTTCCAACTCTCTTCATAATGAGGTAGTAAATAGAGTCCTGGACTTGAATCCAGGAAGATCTGTGTTCAAATTCTGACTAACCCACTTATTAACTGTTACTTATTAGCTGTGACCCTGGGCAAGTTGTTTAATCTGACCTCTAAATAAAGGTTTGAGTGGCACAATGGATAGAGCATTGGCCCTGAAGTCACCTGAAGGACCCGAGTTCAAATGTGCCCTCAGACACTTTACTAGCTATGTGACCCTGGGCAAGTCACTTAACCCCAATTGCCTCCAAAAAAAATGAGTGTTTGACCTCACTGACCTCTAACATCCTTTCTAACTCTAAACCTTTGATCTGGTCACTGACACAGTTCTAGGAATAATCATCTACGTGGGCCTATGCCAGCTGTCCTCAGGACTCACTCATTTTGTAGCTTCAGTCTGACTTCCATTCCTACCACTCTCTCCAAGATCACCTCCTGCTACTTTCTTATCCCAACGTTCTGTGCTTTCTTTCACTGACCCTTTGCCTGCATCGCAGAATGGGACACTGCTAACTGCCTCCTTCCTTCTTGATTCCATTAGATTGTGTGAGCTTGGAAGGGCAGGAATATATTTATGCCTCTTTTGTATCCCTGGTTCTTAGCACAGTGTCTGGCATTGTTGCTGTTGTTCAGTCAATTTGATCACGTCTGACTCTTCATGATCCTGTCCGGGGTTTTCTTGGCAGAGATACTGGGGTGTTTTGCCTTTCACCTTATTTTACATGATGAAAACTGAGGCAAACAGGGCTAAATGACTTGTGCAGGGTCACACAGCTCGTAAGTGTCTGAGGCTGAGTCTTTCTGACTTTTATCCACTGTGCCACCTAGCTGTCCCTGTCATTGAGAAATGACACCATATTTGAAATGTCAGAATTTATTAAGTGTATGTGTCAGGCACTGTATTAAGCCCTGTGAATATAAAGAAAGACAAAAAATAATTTCTACCCTCAAAGAGTTCACAGTCTAATGGGATAGACAATATACAAACAACTATGACCAAGCAAGAAATAGGATGAATAGGAAATGACCCACAGAGGGAAGACACTAGAATTAAGGTAGTTGGGAAAGGTTTCTTGTAGGAGGTGAGATTTTACTGGGGATTTGGAGCTAGAGAAGTAGAGAGATGAAGATGAAGAGGGGGAGTGTTCCAGGCATGAAGGGCAGCCAGTGAGAGAGCTCAGAGATAGGAAGCGAGTACTGAGGAGGGCTGTGTCACTGCTCAGCAGAGTAGTTGCAGGAGAGTAAGGGGGAAGCCAACCAGAAAGGGAGGTGGGGGCAGGTTATGTAGTGCTTTAAAAGCCAAACAGAGGATTTTATACTTGAACCTGGAATAACAGGGAGCAATTGGAGTTTATTTAATTGGAGGGTGACATGGTCAGATCTCTGCTTTAGGAAGATCAATTTGACAGCTAAAGTGGATGAAGACTGACATGTGGAGAGTCTTGAAGGAAGGAGATTGCAATAGTTCTAATGTGAGATGATGAGGGATTGTACGAGGGTGGTGAGAGTGTCCGAGGAGAGAAAGGGGTCTGTAAGAGAAATATCCCTAATTTGCTGAGATTGGAAGGATGTATGAGAAATTTTAATGAAGAAATAGAGTTGTTCTTTGGCTCTGGGGAGAGGATCAAAAGAAATGAGAAAGCTTATGTCAATTTACCTTTCTTCCTAAAATGTGTCAGGCATGTCATCTGATGATGCTTATGATCGTGTCATTTTCTCCCTTCTCCATCCATTCAGTATCCAGTGGCTTCTGGAGTCTCCAATATCACCATCAAGATCAAATCCTCTGTTTGACATTCAAAGCACTGGCCACTCCTCTCTAACCTTTTCAGCCCCCTCCCATCTCATACTCTGCTATATCTGTGTTCCTATGGTACTACCTTGTTGCTCTTTGTACATACACACATGCATGCACACACACACGCATGCATACACACACACGCACACACACACACCCCCTATTTTCCAGCTCTGGACATTTTTATTGTCTGTCTCTGGAATTCTTTCTTTCCTTGTCTCTGCCTCCTGGCTTCCCCAGTTAAAATCCTACCTCCTATGAGAAGCCTTTCTTGATCTCTCCTAACTTTAGTGCCTTCCCTCTGTTGATTATTTCCATTTTTATCCTGCCCATATCTTGTTTGTACATAGTTGTTTATATGTTATCTCCACTATTAGACTGTGTGATCCTTGAAAACAGAGACTATCTCCTCCCTTTCTTTGTATCCTCAGCACGTTACAGTAGGTGCTAAATAAATGCTTATTGACTGACTGAAGAGGATGTAGTGGAGTAGTAGTGGAATATTTAAAGGGTGTAGACATAGAATGGCTTTTGTGGAAAAGTAGAGTAGGGAATCAATAGAAAAGAATTTAATTAATTAAACATTATGTTCTATTTATTCTTCCCCCTTTTATTTTTATTATTTAGATCTTTCTATTTTATTCATTCATTATTTATTTTAATTTATTTATCAATGTCATAAAATTTTGTATATTATATTCATTATATTTACATTTATTTACTTATGATTTTATTTATTCTTTTATTTTATTATCAAGTTCTTATTTTTATTAAGTTCTTTTATTAAATTCTCTAGGCAGAGCACTGTCTTAGGTCCTAAAGGAAATATCTAAACTTTGTGAGATAAAGTTCCCAGCCTCATGGAGCTTACTGACTAGTAAGGAAATAAGAAACCAACAAAGATGCCATAAAACACCATGTATTATAGTTAAATGCATTGGAGATGCATAGAACAAAGCAAGGAGAAAGTTGTGACAGATAGGAGAGATCAAGGAGGGCATCATGGAGGAAGTGGCATTTTAGTTGGGCTTTAAAGGATGAGTAGGAATTCTGTAGCTGAATAAAAGTAGTGATATGTATGGCAGGAACAAGGAATGAGCAAAGGTGTGAAATCAGGAAGAGCACAGGGTGTGCTTGGATAAATAGAGGGGACCCTCACTCAGTAGAAATTAAGGAGGCACTGAGGATTTTTTTTTGCCTTTTTTTTTGGAGTGGGGATGGCAGGGCAGTTGGCATTAAGAGACTTGCCCAAGGTCACATGGCTAGTTTTGTGTTTAGTGCCTGAGGTAGCATTTGAACTCAAGTCCTCCTGACTCCAGGGCCAGTGCTCTATTCATTGCACCACCTAGCTGCCCCTGCACTGAGGACTTTTGAGCAAAAAAATTGGTATATCTAAATTTATGCATAAGGAAGATTATTTCAACACAATGAATAGAATAAACATTTATTAAGTGCCTACTCTATGACAGGCTTTGTGTCAAACACTTTACAAATTTTAACTCATTTCATCCTCATGACAATCCTGGGAGTTAGGTGCTATTATTATCCTCATCTTACAGAGGGGGAAACTGAGACAGACAGAGGTTAAATGCTTTGTCCAGGGTCAAGCATCTAGTTAAATGTTTGAATTCAGGTCTTCCTGACTCCGGGCTCATGCTTTATCCACTGTATCACCTAGTCAGGTCCAAGAGGATGAGAAACTAGAGGCAGAAAGAACTATTAAGAACTTTATTTCAATAATTCAGGCAGGTGACAAGGAGAGCTTTTAGGAAGGTCATGACAGTGAAAAGAGAGAGACAGAGAGAGATGCACTGTGTAGTTAAAATCTGCTGAACCTGGTAACCGGGTCCAAAAGCTGAGGAAGAAGATTGAAGCAAAGAAACCGAAAGTTATTAAAATAGGAGAAAGGAGATGCTGCCATGAGAATGAGTCAGGAGGAAGAACAAGGTGAGGGGGAAACTACGTTAACTTCAATTTAATAAATGTTGAGGTTTGATGGTGGTGTTTCCAGGTGAAGATGCCATGTAGACAACTAGAAATGTATGTCTGTAGCTCAGAAGGGAGATTGTTGCTGGGATATAGATTTGAAAGCTGAAATCACAGGAGAGTTTGATGTCAGAAATGTTGCCATGCTGAAATAGAGGTGTGGTTGAATTTAGATAGCATGGTGCTAAATATGGCATAAACATGGACATGATGTGATAAATTACCTCTCAGGAGATAGTTCTTTTTCCAAAGACATAATTAACGCTAGATACCTGGCCATTTTATCTTCAATTTTGTGTGTGTGTGTGTGTGTGTGTGTGTGTGTGTGTGTGCTGTTTCATCAGGTATCCCCATTCTGTTAACTATTCTAACCACTAATCATAACACCATCTGCTTAAAGTCATAGAAAAACAGCATGGTGTCATTCAAGAGCTTTCAGTTTCCTCTACCAGGAATGAATGTTAAAACTGAGTAAGGTACTGGATGTATTTACTTTAAGACCAATAAACTTTATTGCTTCATGTTTTTCTCAACACATGATATTACAAATATGTTTTTAATTATCGAAATGCTTAGTACATGCAAGGTTCTGTGTGAGTGCCATAGGACATACAAAGAGGAAACAAGCTAAAGTCCCAGCCTTTTTTTTTTTCTCCAAAGGGTTTTTCTCTGTGGGGCAAGGGGCAGAAAGCAAGAGAGACACCTGGGGATACAGGTACAAGTTGGGAAAAGATAATCACTTAGTTGCTTCCAATCCAACAAGCATTAATTAATCATCTGCTCTGTGCCAGGCACTGCCCTTCATAACCTGGCCTATTTCTATTTCTCCAGTCCTTTTACACATTACTCTCCACACATTCTACCATCCACGTTACTTGTCCTTTTTGCTGTTACACACACACACACACACACACACACACACACACACACACGATCCCCCAGTTCTGTGCCTTTGTACTGGATGTTCTCTCCCACTCCCTGTCCCCCCTCCCCCAATCCTGGCATGCCTAGACAATTCACCTCTGTCCTCTCAGTTCTCCTGTTTTCCTTCAAGATTGGACTCAAATTCTTCTTTCTGCAGGGAGCCTTCCCCACTCCCCACATTTCCTTCTATTGACTATAGATCTTGCATGTACCTAATTATTTGCATGTTCTCTCCACCACTAGTTCCTTGAAAGCAGGGACTTTGTTTTTAATGTTTCTTTGTATCCTTCCTGCCAAGTGCGCATAGTAGGTGCTTAATAAATGTGCATTGTTGACCTAGGGGAACAGGGCTCCAGGAAGGG
>CM053590.1:139021283-139044296 GCA_028646515.1 Pseudochirops corinnae
CCCCCCCCACCCAAGTGATTAAGTATGGATTTCAAAATAATCCATTATGACACAAAGGAAAAATGACTCGTAATAAGTTCTACAGAATGAAACTTCTCAGGAACTCATTCTGAGAACATGTCACGGCAAAAGTGGCCAGCTTAACTCTGATCTAATACCATATAAATGGCTTAAATCTATTCAGAATGAAGGAAACACATTAATGAACTCTTCCTCTGTATCTAAAGCCTTTATACATAAGCCCTGGCTTTTGGCCAAGTTTGGTCACCATGACCACACACACAAACTCAAACACTGCACAGCTGTACATTTTTTTTCTCTTTACCTAACCACAACTCACAAAATCTGGCGCTCTTGAAAATCAAACATTAGAAATGCTCACCTCCTGTCAGCCTTTATAATACAGTGGTCAGTGCTACTACTTCAGTAATCCAAGGACTGATAGGATCAAAGCTTTAGAACTGAAGGGGATCTTAGATGAGTCCAACCTGCTCATTTCATAGTTGAGAACTGAGGCTCAAAATATTAAGCACATTCTCCAGGATTACACAGCTAGTATCTGAGGTTGGATTTGAATCCAGATTTTCTTGATTCCAAATCCCATGCTCTATCTTTTGGAGCTTATGCTTCCATTTCATTGCTTTTGAGACCTCCACACGATGATAAGACATTAGAGTAAGACTTTAGATTGTTTTAGACCTGACAGTAGTCTACTATTGTAAATCTACATTGGTTGAAGAAGTTTCCTGACTGAGAACTTTTGGCATAGTAGACAGAGCATTGACCTTGGAACCAGAAAGGTACAAGTTCAAATCTTCCTCTCTTTTCTTTCTGATCCCATCCCTCTTCATTCACCCAATGGCCATGTCTGTTAATTCTGTCCCTAAAGTATCTCTAGCATCTGCCCTTTCTTTCACATTGTCATTATTCTGGTTTGTGACCTCATTATCTCACATCTAAATTATTGCAATCTCTTAACTGGTTTCTCTGCCACTGTGCAATATTGAATGCTGTTTACTCTGCTTGCAACAGAGTCCCTAAGTTCATCTACCTGCTTAAAACTCTTATTTCCTTTAGACTGAGCCAGCAATTCCAGGAAACCTTTCCCAGCTCCCTCTAGCTAGAATTGATTCCTCCTTCCTCAAGTCTCATATTTTGCTGTTTGACCTCTCCTCCATGCTTCTCACCAATCTAAACTGTGCTGTAGTTATTTGTGTACAGGGCTTTCCCTCCTACTAGATTTTAAGGATAGAAAATGTAATTCCTCATCTTTTCATCTTCATATTTTCATTAAAGGTGGTATGGATACCTTTGACCATCTAGTGAAACTTATAGGATTTCTTCTCCAAGTCAAGTAATAAGCACTTATTAAGCATTTATCTTGTGCAAAGCATTGTGTTAAGCACTGAAGATAAAAAAAAAAGAGTCCTTATCCTTGTTCTCAAAGAACTCACAATCTAATGGAGGAGACTTATAACAATTATATATAAACAACTTTGTACAGGATAAATTGGATCTCTGAAGGATTGCATTAACATGAAGAAATGGGAAAGGCTTTTTGCAGAAGCTGGAATTTTAGCTGAGACTTGAAGAAAGAAGGCTGGGATGAGGAGGAAGAAAATTCCAGGCACGTGGGACAGCCAGTGAAAAGGCACAGAATCAGGAGATGGAATGTCTCATGTGAAGAATAGCTAGGAGGCCAGTCAATGGATCATAAAGGCCAGTCATTGGATCATAAAGTACATGGAGGAGACTAAGGTGTAAGAAGGCTGGAAAGGTCAAAAGGGGATGAAGGGCTTTAGAAGTCAAACAGATGGTTTTATATTTGATCCTGGAACTAATAGGGAGCCACTGGAGTTCACTGAATGAGGAGGGGGTCACATGGTCTGACCTGTGCTTTAGAAAGATCACTTTGATAGCTGTGTGAAGGATGGTCAGAGTGGGGAGAGATGAGACAGTGAGACCAAATGCATAACATAAAATACATAGTATTACAAATGAAACCAATTATATCCAATATACCTTTCCAAATTAAAAAAACAAGAGCCCATATTCAGAACCTCTGATTGGGAGTTTGTTTTAGTTATTAGGAAACAATTTTCAGACTTGACAATAGTTAATAAAAATGCAATATGAGAGATAACTATAGTAATAAAAAATAAACTAGATAGTATGTTTTGAAGTACAAAACATGAATGGAAAGTTTCTTGTCTAATCTGTTCTTAGGATTCTTATCTGTCCAGTGCCACTCCTTAGTATTTCAAAACTAAGTATAGACAATCATTAACCTGTCATAACCATGGGAAAAGAGCCATATAGAAGTGTTACTCCGAAGCATGATAAGGCTCCTTCCTGCATCTAGTAATTAACTAGCAGAGATATCACCTTTTAAAACGTTTATATAATTTACAGGGTTTTTTTGTGACAAGAATTTTCTTGACAATCCCCAACCTTTAACTCTTCACCCTCCATTGCCGGGCTGTCCCTAAGTTTTCTCTAGACCCACTTTAGTTTTTCCTATATTCTGTTATTTTACTTTCACCATTAGCATAGCTTGTAATCCCTTATACCTTCCTTTACATGATTCTTCATGTTTTTCTGTAAAATCTCCATTAACCAGCCACTCATTATGTAGGAAGACATCCTCTGATTCTCTTACTATCCTTCAGGTTCCAGTGTGCCACTCAGTTTGTCCATCTGCTCTGTCTCACTCTTTTATTGATCGATGTCCCTCCCTCCTTGTCATACAAACATCCTTGATGATATCATTTGTGCAAATCATTGCTGGCAACACACCACAGGGAACCTACACCTCACTTAGAGCTTTCCAATTGCCCTTCAGGTGAATGTTTAGTATTTATTCTTCTGAGATCATGGTGTTACAGGATTTGCTCTATTCTGATGCTGCCTTGTGGTATGTGGATGAAGTTGACTCCTCAAAGGCTATGTTGTAGAACACAAATTCTGTCAGTCTACTCATCTAGAAAGGCTTTATCGAGAGACTATGCATGGATCATAGAATCATTACCAGAGAGCTGGCTACCAGGTGATTTTTAAAAAGTGATCATTATATGATTACAAGGTCTTTTTTATGGTCTTTTTAAAAAAGTTATGGCCCTTCAAAAATACCCTTTGAAATGGATACAAAATGAGGAATGAAGCGAGACAATTCCTTTCTAGTTGTTAGAGTGTTAGGCTTAGAGTCAGGAAGATCTGAGTTCAAATACTGATTTAGTCACTTAACAGTTTGTCACATCGCTTAGCCTCAGTTTTCTCATCCGTAAAATGGGAATGATAATAATAGCAAATACCTCACAGGATTATTGTGAGGCTCAAGGAATTAAATTATTTAAAGAACTTTGGAGACTTTAAAGTGCCATATCAATTCCAAGTACTGTTCCTTCTTATGCTAGATGAAAGATATATTTAGGGATACAATGGTCTATTCAGTTCAGTCTTTTTTCAGTCATTCCCCACTCTTTGAAAACCCATTTGGGATTTTCTTGGCAGACATACTGAAGTGGTTTGCCATTTCCTTTTCCTGATAATTTTACAGATGAAGAAACTGAAGCTAATAAGGTTAAGTGACTTGCCTAGGGTCACACAGACAGATTTGAACTCTGAAAGATAAGTCTTTCTGCCTCCAGGCCCAGCAGTCTATCCATTGTGCCACCTAGGAGCCCACAATGGAATATGCAAGGGCTGGAATCTGGAAGTTTTTTTAACATTCAACTTTGGCTTGATTTTAGATAAGATCTTAAATGTTGTGCTCACATTAGTGCCTTCCTTCTCATAACATCTCTTGTTATTTTTATCACAGTTTTGACCACAGATGAACTGATCCATTAAAGAAATAGACTGTGAGGCAACTTAGTGGACTTGGCATTCAGGGCTACAATTGAGTCTGAGCATAGGGAGGTAGAACCCAACAGGTAGCATTTCCAGGTTAGCCGAACTCAACCTGTCTCAGGGGTATCCAGAAGAAACTGATTTGAATTAGATTTGAGGGCCAGAGAGAGAAAGTAGAGTCAAGTGATATTAATTAGCATTTTCATTCCAAATGAGCAATATTCATCTTGTGTGCAAAGCATGGGTTACTTGACAACAATTAAAAATTACTTTTTTTGGTGGTATAATTAGAACACTTATTGAATTACTTTTAAATGATAGAAGAAAAGACTTGTGAATCCTTGCCCCTTTATTAAACTTGAGGCAGTAGCTTCTCCCTTTAAAGAGTATGAGAGAAGTTCTAAAAAAAACCAAAAAAACCCCTAGGAATCTCTGATTTGAGAGCTGCAAGTGATCTCAGTGGTTATCTACTGAAGCCAAACCCCCAATAGGAAACTCGGCTACAATATACCTGACAAATGGTCATCCAGACTCAGCTTGAAGATATCCAATCAGAAGAGGCAGGGAGTGGCACTGCCTCCTGAGCCAGTCCACTTAAGTTAGCTCTAATTGTTAAGAAACTTTTCTTGGCATCAAGCACCAATTAGCCTTTTTACAACTTCCACTCATTTCTCGGGAGTCCTACCCTTTAAGGCCAAACAAAACAAGCTTAATCTCTCTTCCACATGAATAGCTATTCTACATTTAACAGTGATCCTGTTTGCCCTGAGCCTTCTCTTTTCTGTAGTAAATTCCTCTTGTTCTTCCAAACGATCCTTATGACGTGGACTCAAGGTCTTTTGCCACCCTGGTTACACTGTCCAGCTTATTAATGTCCATTCTAAAGTGAGGATCCCAGAATGGAACATAATATATATCATGCAGTCTGCCCACAAAAGAGTATAGAGTAATGATGGATTATCCTGTCTCTGGAAGCTAGACCTCTCAGTACAGCCCAAGATGGCATGTCACAACATTGATGACTCATATTGAGGTTGTGGTCCACTAAGGCTTCCAGCTTTTTTTTTTTTCAGATTGCTAGTTAGTTATGTCTTTTTCATTTTCTAGTTATGAAGCTGACTTTTAAAACTCAAGTTTAAGACTTTATAAGTATCTTTACTGAATATAATCTTACTATTTTCAGCATAGACCCTTAATCTGTCAAGATCTTTGGGAATAATGATTTTATCACCTGGTGTATTAGCCATCCCTCCCAGCTGTGAATCATCCACAAATTTGATGAATGTGCCCCTTATGCCCTTATTCAAGTTATTAATAAAAATGTTAAGCAACATAGGGCCAAATGCAGATCTTTGTTATTTTTCAGTCATGTCCTACTCTGTGATCTCATTTGGGATTTTCTTGGAAAAAATACTGGACTGGTTTGCCATTTCCTTCTCCAGCTCATTTTACAAATGAGGAAAGTGAGAGAAACGAGGGTAAGAGACTTGCCCAGGGTCACACAGCTAGTAAGTATCTGAGGCCAGCCAGATATGAACTCAGGAAAATGAGTCTTCCTGACTCCAGGCTAGGCACTCTATCCACTGCGCCACCTAGCTGCCATGTAGTATATTACTAATACATTAACAATGTAACAATATATGGTGACATGTTAATATGTATTATATGTAACATACATTGTATTAGGCAGCTGAGGGGCATTAGCTAGAGCCTTGAACTTAAAGCCAGGAAGATCCAAGTTCAAATCCAGCCTCAGACACTTATTAGCTGTGTGACGCTGGGTAAGTCTCTTAACCTCTGTCTGCCTCATTCTCTCCGTAAAATGAAGAAAGTAATAACAGCACTTCCCTCCCTCTGTTATTGTGAGGATTAAATAAGAGTTTGTGCAAAGTGCTTAGGACAATGCTTGGCACATAGTAGGTTTTTAATGTTTGATTTTTGAAAATTAGTGTGATATACTTTATCAGATGCTTTGCTAAAAATCTAAATGAACCATTTTTATAGTACTCTCTTAATCTACCAGTTTAATTTTGTTGTTGTTCTTTTGTTTCAGTTGTGTGCAACTCTTTGTGGCCCCGTTTAGAGTTTTCTTGGCAAAGATACTGGAGCAGTTTGCCATTTCCTTCTCCAGCTCATTTTACAGTTGAGGAAACTGAGACAAACAGGGTTAAGTGACTTGCCCAGGGTCACACAGCAAGTAAGTGTCTGAGGCCAGATTTGAACTCAGGAAGATGAGTCTTCTGTGACTTCAAACCTGGCATTCTATTCAGTTTACCACCTAGCTTCCCCAGGTTAGTTATTTAGTTAAAAAGAAAGAAAAGAGGGAGGGGAGAGGGAGAAAGAAAGTAAAGAAGGAAGGAAGGAAGGAAGAAAAAAAGAAAGAAAGAAAGAACAGTTTATTATGATTTGTTCCTAACGAAGTCATGTTGCTTTGTAAGCACCCCTTCCTTTTCCAGATGGTCACTATCTCAGAAAGGTTAAGCCTAGAATTTTCGAGGGAAATAAAGTCTAACTCACTGGCCTATGGTTTGCCAACTTTGTTCTTTTTCTTTTATTGAAAAATAGGACAATTATCTTCCCTTTTCTAGAATTGCATTACCTCTCCTATTTGTTATGGTCTTTAATTTAGAATGCCTCAGCAATCAAATATTGGTGCCTGAGGATATAGTTCATCTAGTTGTGGTTGTGGTTTGTCCTTTGTTCTAGAAGACCATGATATCAGGGAGATGATGACATGACTTGCAGTTGACTTTGATTTCAGTGAGGGAGAGTTGTGCAAGGTCAGCAGCCTCGCTTTCTCCTCCACAGCCATCTGGGTCCAGGGGCCAGAGCTAAGGTCTTTTCAGGTTCTCACTTTGAGTGAGATACCATCAATTCAGAGAATAGGCCTCTTTAAGTAGTTACTCAAGGGATGGCCCCTTTAACAAAAAAAATAATCATACTGGGAGGAGAAGACCCTCAGGGTTGCTGGTCAAAAGAGAAAGAGGTACTGTTTACATACACTCTGAGCCAGGAGGGCCTAAAAAATAAGCATTAAGTGGCACTCAGGTGGGGGACCTATTGCTGATTGTTGTCTAATCCTTGAGATCCAGAGTGAATTGGGTTTAAGGCTTGTTCTTTGAGAAAGAAATCCAGCCAGTAAATCCCAAGTTAACTAGGCAGCTTTTGACCATCAAAATTTATCTTCCTTTGGGGAAAACATCCTGAGGTGGGAGGAAAGAATTGGAGAGGAGAAGAAAAGAGAGGAGAGCAGAGAAGAGAAGAGGAGAGGACTAAGGGCAGCTAGGTGCACTCCCTTATTATATAGAGGCCTCATGGTATAGTAGAAAGATCTGGGTTCAAATGCTGACTCTTACAGTACCTATTTGACCTAGGTCAAATCACTTTATCTCTCTAGGCCTCAGTTTCATCAACTGTAAAATAAGAAGGTAGGTAACAATTTGGCAAATATGATAAAAGATGGGAATAGTTAATAGTTGAGTGGTAAAGTCAACAAATCTTCATTAAGTGCCACGCAGTGGAAATATAACTACAAGCCCCCAAACAAAAATGCAACAGCCCCGCTATTCAACGAATTTATATTCTAGTGAGGGAATGAATATTATGAACATTATATGAACACAAAAGGGATTTGAAAAGTGGGAGTGAATATTTTCCAGGGGTTTTGTTGGAAGCAGGTATCCTTACTGGAGCATGGTGGAGAAAGAATAGTCAGGAGTGGAGGCAAGAGAGGAATGAAGACATGGCCAGGTTGGGTACTTAACTTAGAAGGGCGGTTTTATCTTTGTTTCTTGAGTGACACATTATCTACTGTTGGTAGGGCTGTGAATTGGTCCAGCCATTCTGGAAAGCAATTTGGAATCATGCTTAGAAAGAGACTAAAATGCCAATATTCTTTGATCCAGAAATTAAATTGCTAGACACGTACCCCAGCAAAGTCAACGATAAAAGAATATACACCCAAACACAGCACTTTCTCTAGTCACAAAGAGCTGAAAACAAAGTAGATACTAATCGGATGATGGAAGGATTAAAAAAAAAGTTATGGTATAAAAATGTAAAGGAATATTGCATTTCTGTAAGAGATGATGAATATGATGACAGAGAACCAATGAAACCCTTTTATGAAATTACATGTAAAGTGAGCAGAACCAGGAGAACAAGATATAAAATGGCTACAATAGTATAAATGGAAAGAAAAACAAGACAATCAAAACTGAGTATTGTTGGCATCCAAAAAGAGCTGTAAGGATACGCTTCCCCCAAGTCCCAACTTCTTCGCAGGCATGAGAGTTACTATGGATTCGGAATACAAATGTCAGATTTCTTCAGTGTATCAGTTAGTTTTCCTGATCTTCCCTCCTCTGCTTTTGTTTTTATTTATTCCTTTATGATTTTTTTTTAAAATAAGACTTGGTTCTCAAGGAGAGGTGGTTCAGGGTGGGAGAAGGAGGACATATTTGGGTATGTGGGTAATATAAAATATAGAGTTTGGCTAGATGACTTCTAAGGTCCCTTTTATCTCTAGATCTGTGATACCTGCGATGGAGCTCTCTGTTAACCTTTTTGTTCTGTCCTGTCCAGGGCAAAGGTCATTCTCCTTGACAAAGAAAATACTAGCTAAACAAGAATTGTTAGCTCCTATCGCTTTCTGTTGTCAAATAACAAGAAGTCCTATATGTAGAAGGACAATGCCTTTCATCGTGATTATTGAATGTCTTATGAAGTTATGCCATTATGAATTTAATAAGTAACACAGACCAAATTGAAATAGAAAAAGCATGTACATTTCCTGGAAACAGACAAAAAAAACTAGGCAGTGCTGCTGAAAAAGATTATCTAGGCTTTCTTTCCCTTTTTTTTAGTGAATCAAAGTCCCTTATGTCTGAAGGAACATTAAAATGCCAAAATGCAGGGGAGGGGAGTGGGTGTGGGTGGGAATCATACAGGAAATTGAAAGGGAGAGAGATGAAAGCTCACCATCTAGAAAGGTGGCTAATCTGAGTGTGAACTTAAGGTATAAAGAAAACAAAAAAAGAAGGAAAGAGCACTGGCTGAGGAAGCTGAAGGAATTTAAATTGTTAGCTGTTCTTTGAGGTGAAAACTCCCATACAATTGGATGACATTTTTCTGACTTTTGGATATGAAAAAAAAAAACCCAACAACATAAATTTGCAAGAGAAAAAGGAAAAAATGAATTTATGTAGTGGATAGGGCTTTAGAAAGTCTGAGAATCCGCATAGACCACAGAGTTATTGAATCATGAGATTAAAAGGGATTTAAAGTTCCAACCTGGCTTATCTCCTTCCTCTACTGCCCTTCACCAGAGCACACCTGAAATCCTATGCTTTAGTAGTAACAATCTAGCTCCTACTTTTTTTTTTTAGCTTGATTCCTCTCTCCCCCCAATATTTAGTTATTAAAACAAAAGAAAACAATACACTCTGGGGTGTGTGTGTGTGTGTGTGTGTGTGTGTGTGTGTGTGTGTCCCCTTTCCTTTGCTAAAGCCATTCCTCCTGAAAGCTTGCTTCTCATCTGTGATGTGAAGGATTGAACCAGATGAACCCCAAGGTCCCTCTCAGTTCTACATGAAGGTCCCTTTCAGTTCTAAATGGTATCATAGTGTTCTTTCTCCATGAAGCTTTCTGATACCATTTCAACTCAATATTGTAATGTTTTTACAATAGCAAGAGAGTAAAATATTGCACCTATAATATGTTAGATTCTGTTGTGGTTACTTATGTACATCTCATCTCCTCTAAAATATCATAATCTCCTAAAAGGTAGAGATTTGGTCACAGGTCTTTGTATCTTGCTAATAGGTCCTCAATAAACACCTCTTGGATGAAGGGGGAGCGGGTGAGAAAAGGGAAGAGGAAGGAATACATATTTATAGAACACCTACTATGTGCCAAAGATAGCTGGGTGGTATAGCAGATAGAGTGCCAACTCTCCCTGAATTAAAATTCAGCCTCAGACACTTACTAGCTGTGTGACCCTGGGCAAGTCATTTAATCCTGTTTGCCTCAGTTTCCTCATTAGTAAAAAATGAGCTGGAGAATGAAATGGCAAATCATTCCAGTATCTTTGACAAGAAAACCCCAAACGGGGTCATGAAGAGCTGGGCATAACTGAACGACTATGTGCCAGGCCCTGTGCTAAGTGTACTACAAATATGATCTCATTTGATCTTCACTACATCTTTGGCAAATTGGTGCTTTTATTATCCACATTTTGCCGTTGAAGAAACAGAAACAAATAGGTTTCCAGGGTCACACAATTAAGTGGCTGAGGCTAGATTTAAACTAGATTTGAGTGGCGGCTAGGTGGTGTAATGAATAGAGCACTGGCCTTGGAATCAGCAGGACCTGAGTTCAAATCCAGTCTCAGACACTTAACACTTACTAGCTGTGTGACCTTGGGCAAGTCACTTAACCCCAATTGCCCTGCCTTCCCCCCTCCAAAAAGCAAAAAAAGGCAACAACAAAAAAACTAGATTTGAGTAGAGCTCACAACCCTCTGATTGCCATGTTCTTTGATCTTCAAAAAGATAAGTTGCATACCCAGACACCCATATGACAAAACAGTTTTCAGAAATAATCTTGAAATTAAATTACTAATAATAATGTCCAAAAAAGAGACAAAGTAAAAAACTCTTTTGTAGAACTTAGTATATACAGCCATATTAATAAAAAATATCATTGTACAAAAAAGGAAAAAGATAATGATTAATAGTTTTTAATTAAATTGTTATTTTTTAAAAGAGGAAAAAAAACTTATACTCACATATTGATTTGTTGCAGCAATGAGTAATAACATTATACTTTCCATTTTTGAGCCGTAACTTCTGCAAGCTTGTCAATGACTTCATCAGAATTAATCATCTTCACATATTCATATTCAATAGACAGTATAGCCAGTTTCATTGATATTTGCTTACAGTTGACTGAAGAACACTTTTTATTCATTTTAATTTCAAAAAGTTTCTTTCCCACAAAGCAACAGATATACAACTTGTTAGAAAAGGTCTTAAACATAAGTATATTTGATAGAGATTAGTAAAAAAAACCAAAACCCTCTTTTCACAGGTGAATTCTAATAAAACCAAAATGTCTATAAAAGTTACCATTTAGGCAACTAGCAAATCCTGCCACTGATGTAATTTCATTTTCTTGATTCTTCATTTTTAAAAGAACTATAAAAAAGAAATAAATGTCTACTCTAAAGGTATTGTACAAATTCAGTAACATATTTCATGCTTGAACTAAAATTTCCACTTACCAAAAATAAAATAAAATCCCCCAAGTCACACTCTGATTTGCTGTTTAAATTTTAAACATGAATAAAAAAACCCCAAGTAGTCATGCAGAATGATACCTGATATCATGGAAGTTTTGTTTTTGTCTTTACAATCACTGTTCATTTAGAATCTACTGTTTAAACATAAGAATATGTTGTACCTCAGAAATGGTTTCGAGGGACAAAAAGTGTCCTTAAAACCAACTTGAACAATTCCGAGCCGTTCTAAATTTTCTCTTGAAACAAATACGCATCAGTTGAGTCCATGTCATTTAGAACTGAGGTCACTAAACAATATTTATTTTGGGGAGGGTGTGGTACTTGATCACTGACATCCTTTTGAGTTGCCAGCATGTGGTGATAATTAAAAGTTGATTGATATAAAAAGTAAGTTTTATTATTGTTTTAAAATTCTGCATAGACCACATACTTGCTTATTGCCTACACCTGGATCTGACTGCCCAGCTGTTGGTACTCTGGAGGAAAAGACACCCTAACTTTGAATCTGTTCCTTTAATTACAAATAAAAGTGTAATCTTCTTGAGGGACAGAAACTATTTCATCTTTGTATCCTGTTTCTTAGTACAGTGCCTTAAATATGGTGGACACTCAATAAGTATTTGTTGAATTGGACTGCAGAAGTGAATGTTGTTCAGGCCTGATGTGAAACTGAAAGATGAATGGAGGTCAGCTATTCTGAATATTGTACAGAGAAGGAATTTATGCATGATCCCTATACTGTATGGATGTTTTTCTTGAATATATCTCTGAATATTAGATTAGGAAAGAACCTGAGACATCATCTAAAACTCAAGAGATTATAACTTAAAGTTCATGAATTTTTAAATGGAAGGATATATTTTAATATATTTGGCTTCCTTTGTAATCCTCTGTATTTTCTTTCGTACATTTAAAAAATTATTATTGTAAGAAGAGTTCCACAGGCTTCATAAGCCAGCCAAAGGGGTCCATGATATGCACAAAAAGGTTAAGGACCTCTGATCTTTTGATATGTGATGAAATTGAGGTTTAGTGACTTGCTCAAAGTTCCATTTCTGCTTAAGAGTCACTACTGGGATTAGAACCCAAATCTCTTGGTGGCAAGTCCATTCTTCTTCCTATACATTCTAGACCAATCAATCAATCAAGTAGTCATTGAATACCTACTGTGTGCCAGGTACCACACTGTGCACTGGGGATACAAAGACAAAACAGGAAAGGTCTCTGCCACCAAAAAATTTACATTCTATTGGGAGAGACAACATCCCCATCTAAAAGTATGTACAAAACAAAAAGGTAATAGGGGGATAGGGAGGAGGTTTACCAGCAGCAGCAAACATAAGAGAAAGGCTTCACATAGAAGGTGGCACTTGAGCTGAGGTTAGAAGGAAACTAGGTGATTTTAAGAGGTAAACATAAAGAGGGAATTCATACCAGGCTTGGGGAACAGCCAAAGTACAGGCACAGAGATGGGAATCTGTTATTTCACAGACTCTCTTAATTCTTCCTCCCTCTAATTTCCTTTTAGGGGGCAATGAGTACAAATACAAGCCCTCTTCAATCATACGAGCTGGCAATTAAGATCTATTCACTGTCCTTGATAGAAGACCTAATCAGGTTAAAATTTATTTTTGTTAGGCAACAAACAAGAAGTATGAAATGTCCTAATGCTGAAGCAAATTTGACCTCAGAGGTGTCACTAGGACTTGATATGAAATCCTTAACCAGATCATAGTTCTTTATGTGTATACCTTATTCAAAAGAAATTGGATAGGTTTAAGGGAAGGGGGATGGTTGTAACTGGGAATCTGAAGATCTTCCCTGCCCCTTAATAAGCCTAAAGGGATTTGAATACCTTCCCTGCTTTGAAAATATACTCTGCCCCCTAATAGACTGAATGTAATGACATGGAGCCTGTGGTGGGAGGAGTTTGCTAAAGGGTGGGACAGAGCCCACAGGAAGCTGGGAGTCAGAGCAAGCTAGAAGGTTGGGAGGACAGGACGCTTCTGAGGGAGACAGACTTGTGAGTAAATATTGGTCTTGTGTTGGTTTGTGGGAAGGTAAAAGGCTCTCCGTACTGTTGTGGCTTATTAACTTCTTTGCTGCTATGATGGAATCAGTTTACTGGTTTGGGGATTTGGTTTTCTGGTGTCTGAATAAATGTTTTGCTTCTGTCTCCTATATGGAGAATCTGTTATACGTTGTGATTGAGCACTATGCAGGTATATTTATCCTGATTGTTGGCACTGTGAATATTGTATCGATACTACAGGTGGATGGAGCGAAGGAAATCCAGGAACCAGAGGTGAGAAGTATGAAGATATTTGGGTGAAGTCTGATAAAAAGAGAAGCAGAAATAATTTTGTCATCAGAGTATACAACAGACTGACTAGACACAGGAAATAAATGAGGAGCTAGGGAAAGAGGATCATAAGCCTAACATGTTGTAGTGAAGGGGACTTCAATTATTCATTTCTTTGGGATTTCTCTCTTTGCCCAAAACAGAGCAACTGATGATTTTTTGCCTTGTCTTAGTGATAATTTCACCCTTCAAAAGATGGAGGAATAAAAAAGGGATAATTTTATTCTGGACACGATTTGTGCTATCAAAGACGATCTGGTTGCTAACGTGGGAATGATGGGAGGCCTAGGGGGAAGTGATGACTCTTTCCTAGAATTTCTAATAGAAGAGAGAAAATCTAGCAGTCTGACTTGTACTCTAGATTTTGGGAATACAAACTTCAAAGGGTTCAGAGAAAAGATAGGTAAGATTCCATGGACTGTCAGCCCAGAAGAGATGGGAGGTGTTCAAGAATGAAAATTTAAAGAAACAGGAAAAATGGGATTTGTCTGAAGAAGTGGTTATGAATACAAACCAACTTGTTTTCTTTTTTTAAAAGAAGTATATGGAATGTGGAAAGAAATTCCAGGTGCAAAGGATGAATATAACAACATGGTATAGTACTATAAGAATAGTTTCAAGAATGAAAAAACTCAGAATGAAAGGATGTTATGAACAACAATGAAAATATTAATATCAGGAGAAAAAGGAGGATCAAAGAAGAGATAGACTTTTTGGGGGGATGGATGGAATCACAATAACTGAAAACAGAGAGAAGGCAGAACTAGTTGATTGTTATGTAGCTTTTGTTTTCTCTGCCAAAGAGAATGCCTTTTACATTCGAAATGACAAAGCAAAAATGACTCTAACAGGTGCTGAGCACCCGGCTAGCCTCGATGAAGTCATATTCTCTGGCTCAGATGAATTACATTCCTGAATACTGAAAGAATAGGCAGCTATGATTGTCAAGACACCATCAGTGACAATTTGAAAGATCATGGAAAATGGGAAAGGGTGCCACAAGATAAGGGCAAAATTTTTTCCAGTTTTTAAAAGGGGGAAGAAAACAAAGATTCCAAATTATAGACCAGTGAATTTTTATTCCTGGGAAAATTCTACATCATATCATTAAAGAGAGAGTTGACAAATTCCTAGGAAATGATTACAAGAAACAGATTAACAGGTCATGCGGTATTAACCTCATTTCATTTTTTAATAGGATTATTCAACTAATAGATAAGAGAAATATTGTGGATACAGTGTACTTAGATTTTAGGAAAGCCTTTGACACAGTATTTCATACATTTCTTATGGAGAAGATAGATTAGATAAGGATAGGACATTGATAAAATCATATTCAGAACTAGTTGTTGGATGTCAGGATTCAAAAAGTTAACTAATAGTTTATGTCAACACAGCAAGAGATCTCCAGTAATATACCCCAACTATCTGTGCTTGATGGTTCTGTGCTGTTTAACATATTTACCAATGACTTTAAGAAAAGCATAGATGACATACTCATGTGATTTTCAGATGACACAAAGATGGGAAGGATAGCGAACACCTTGAACAACAGAGACCGGATCGAAAAGGAACCAGATAAGCTAGAGCATTGGTTGGAATCTAATAAGATGTAACCCAAAAGAGATGAATGTAAAGACTTAAGCTTTGGTAAAAAAAAAAAAAAGTCAATTTCATAAATAGAAAATGGGAGGGGAAGAATGGTTAGACAACAATTGTTCTGAAAAAAAGATCCAAGTTTTTGAATATGGAAGTGACCAAGGAGTTTATGAGGGATCTTATTGACATTCTAGTTAAGAAGGAGTTGATAAGGGAAAGGCTGACATAAATAAGGAATAAAAGGATTGGAAGCTGGATTCCTTATATGATTTGTATGAAATGCATACTATTACTTCCTGAAAGATGGAATAAACTGACCGATAAAATGCATGCCCATGGCTTTACTAGTTCTGCAATGCATGGTGACATTGCCCAAAAAGATGGTGATGTAATCATGAGAGAGTTTCACTCAGGTTCCAATTGAGTACCTAATACCACTGATCTACTGGCTAGAGGCACTGATTTTTAGTTATTAAATATGATTTCACCAACTAAGAGAATGATAGTCATAGAGTTGGACACAGAAGGTGCTTAGACCATAAATGTATGTCCATCAACATGATGACATAAGAGGAAAAGAGGACCCTTTGAAAAATTGAGACATTTTATGACACCTCTATTGAGAAGATGCTTCTCAATGTGGCTCATCTAATCTGAAGTTTTCCCCAACTGATTTCACCCAGGGATCTGACCTCTGGAATAGGAGATTGGGAGGGAACCCAAATGGGAGGGAGTGAATAAGAAATGAAAACTTTTGTCATTTTTTCTTTTTAAAAAAAAATTTCTGAATAAATCACTTTTTGAAGCAAAAGGAAAAAAAAGGCTCAATATGGCAACCTAATGTATTAAAAAATTAAAAGTTATCTTGTACTAAATTAAGATAATTTTAGCCCTTCACAAGGCTCTGAAAGTACAAAGAGGAAAAAGCATTATTGGAATGGTCATCCTTGTGGAATAGGGATGGAAATGAAAGCCTTAGGGGAAAAAAGGAGGTTCTGGAACACAGGTGTGTCATGCAGGTCTTGAGATATGCAGAGCAGCAGACACACAGGAGACTGACCAAGAGTTTGTTGCCATCAGTTTGGATAGATCAATGAATAAAATATTTCTTAAGTGCTTACCATGTGATGGGTACTGTCCTGGGTACTGTCCTGGGTACTGTCCTAGGTACTGGGGACACAAACACAAGGAAACAAAGAGGTCTCTACTCTCAGCAAGCTTACAATTCTAACAGAGTAAAACAAAATATAAAGAGGAATGGTAAAGAGAGGGGTCTGGGGGAATCAGGAAGGGGAAGCAGGAGCAAGGTTCCTGGCAAGGAGGTGAAGCAGTAAGGAAAATGTGATTAAATCTTTTTTTATGTTGAAGTTTGAGCAGTAGTATATCAACTGGTATACCAAATGATATATCAACATTGAGAGGGAGGATTGTAGGCAATAGTGTTATCTCTTTCTCTTTCCCCTCCCCTCCAAAAAAAGGCATGTAAAGAGAAGAGGTCACATTCTGCACCTGAGATGGAGAAGGGGGAGAGAATAAGCCCAAAGATGAGGAAGTCGTACCTATCATCATCATCATCATCATCGTCGTCATCAAAAATAACAACAACAACTACTATTGTTATTAGCTAGCATTTATATAGTGCTTTCTGGTTTGCAAAGCCTTTAATAAATATTGTCTCATTTAATTCTCACAACATCCCTAGGAGGTAGGAGCTATTATTATCCACATTGTATAGGTGAGGAAACTGAGGCAGGCAGAGGTTAAATGAGTTGTTCAGAGTTGCACAGCTATTAAGCATTTGAGGCTAAATTTGAACTTGCATCTTCCTGACTCCAAGTCTAGGGCACTGTTCACTTTACTACCTAGCTGCCCAATATGACACATGTTATATATAACTTCCCAAAGTAGGAAGATAGCAAGACAGCAGCTGTGGTCAGTAGCACTGAGGGTCAACCAGATGTTTTCCTACAGCAAGGATATAAAAACAAGGTGAAACTGGTTTTTAGTCACAGTTTCAAGAAACATAATTATTGATAACTGTCCACCTTACCTCATAACAACTTCAAATCAGTTTGTATTCTAAACTGATGTTATCTTTCACTTCCAAGGATAACATCTCTGCCCCTAGCAGGGAGATGAAGTATTTTCTGACTAAAGTGTTTTTTCAGGCTCTTTCAATTTCTTCATCATGAATGATTTACATTAGTTAAACTTCTGAGGAAACAGGATAATCTATGTTGACATCTTCTCTTTTATCTATTTCCCACTTTTTCAGTATCAATGGTTTCTTTAAATAGGTCATGTTGGAGAGTTGTTTGAATTGCATGTCATATCATCTTCCCATTTTTATTCTTCTAATTCAGTATTGATTTTTATCTTTGTTCTAACAAGTAAATGGTCTGACTTGCACATAGAGATGATTCTGGAATGATTCCTGCATTGTTAGAGGACTATTTCTTTTCTGTTAAAATTAATTTCATTTTTGGTGATATTTGGTGCTCTCTATGTCTTCTTGAAGATATAATTCATAATAGATAGGCATGAGGCTTCTGAAAAGCTATTAGCTAAAGGCTATTAGTTTTTCTTTTCTTATTTCTGAGTCATCTTTTTCATTGCCCTCCCCCATATCTGTTTTCGTTGAAGTCACTAAGTCATAAAATATATGCTGATGTAATTTAGAAGGTCTTACTGAGAGCTTTATAGAATATCTCTATCTCTTCATTGTCTGTTATAAATGTTGCTGCACAAGCTGTAACTGTCTTCATAGCTGCCTTTTTAAAAAATAAATACTTATCATATGTATTAAAATAGATTACCTTTATTTACATAATAAAAACTTCACCATCTCCTTTGTTTTCCTTTCCAATTTAACTAATTTTATTTATTATTTTAACTAATTTTATTTATTATACTGAAAATGTCAATATTAATATGATTCCATTCCTCCAGTGGCATTGGACATAGAATAAGCATCTCAACATTAATAGCATCAACAATTAAATTACTTCTTATACACCAATTAGTTAGCAAGTATTAAACATTTACTCTGTACCAAGAGAGCTAGTCTGGGAGGCAGGAAGACTTGGATTTGTGTCTCACCTCTGACTTTTTCCTGGATATGTGACCCTGAGAAAATCACATAACCTATCATTCCCCAACCAACTCTCTAGCAAAATCAATTGCAGCAAAAGTGCCAACCTACATAGGTAGAGGGAGTTACCTTATGCAGAAATTCATTATATCAATGAAATCAAAGGTTCAGTCTCTATCCATATGTACCAGTTCTGAAAACTGAGTGATTCTTTACAAATCTTGACCCCATTTCTGCTGCTTTGTCACCATCACTGCAGAAGTGGGAAGAAGTTGCAGAGAAATAAAAATCATTTTGTATTTTTCTTTCTTACATGAAGTTTTGCATATGCCCCATCATGATCTGAAGGCAACTCTGGTTTCTCAAATGGTATACCAACACAATGTAAGCTCTGTTCTTGGAAAGGCTTCATTTGTTGTCCTTGCAACTGACCAAGTCTATTTTATGAGCATTAGTCTACATAAATATGGAGGTCATCAAGATATTGTACCACTAGGTGAGGAATTCTTTGAGTATGGCAATCCATGAGAGAAGACACACACACACACACACACACACACACACTGCAACAATTTCCAAATAGTCCTTGATTAAAAGCAGAATTATATGATTCATATTAGCAGATAATAGATGTTAACCAATGCCTGTTCTCACAGTTTCTTGATATCTTTGATGGAGATTATTTCCACCTCCCTTCTTTATTAGCCATTATGGTACCTTGGACCCTTGACATCATTCATAATTCATTCACAATTACTCGAACTACGAAATGGCTTTTTCTGACTGACCCCTACCTCTTGTCCTCTTTCATCCTTCCCAAACAAGTTTTTTAGCCTTCATCAGAACTTCAGGTCCTCTCCTGGGTTTGCTCCTAACTTTTCAGATTTATTCTTCATGTCTCTGCAGCTTTCTCACCTTGGAAAAGTCTTCTGTCCTTCAGACTCCCCAGTCTGATGAGTTCTTCCTGAACATCCATTTTGTGGTAGTACACAAGACAGCCATCTTCCTCCCTCTTCTCATTGCTTCCATCCTGACTCTCCAGATTTCTCCTTCATATCCCAGCAGCCTGCTTCACCTGGAAGATGCCTCTGCCACTGTGGCTTCCTTTCCCTGGAAGATTCTACCTGAAAGCAGGAGCTTCCAAAGAGAAAGATGGATTAGAGAAGGTAAGAGTTTGTTAAAATGATATCTAAGAATGAGATTTGATTAAAAAAAACTTTTTGGAGGGGAGAGGGCAGGGCACTTGGGGTTAAGCAACTTGCCCAAGGTCACACGGCTAGTAAGTGTTAAGTGTCTGAGGTCAAATTTGAACTCAGGTCCTCCTGACTTCAGGGCCGGTGCTCTATTCACTGTGCCACCTAGCCGCCCCTGGTCATCCACTTTTAATAATTAATGCTAGTCACTTGAATAAAGTCATACACAATTATCAAACTTACAGATGATGCAAAATTTGTGAGAGATTGGAAGAATGGTGGATGACAGGGTTTAAACAGTGAGAAACAAATGAGAATGATGAGTAGAATCTAAAAAAGATGATATTAAAATCATTTAAAACTATCAATGAAAACAAAGAAACTTACAAAATATGCATGTAATCTTACATAGAACCCTAAGTATTTAACAATCAGTAGAACTTCACAAATTTACAAATAATAAACAAACAAAGAAAAAATAAAGAAAATGATTTTGTTTCTATTAACAACAATAGTAGATCACACTTATGTAAACAAAGTCTTAAGAGTTCTGGATTGTTTTACATGTATTATCTCATTTGACCCTCAGTACAACCTTGTGAGGTTAGTACCATATGCTACAGGTGTTATTTGCCCCCATTTTACAGATGTGACTCAGAGAAAAAGGTACCCTTATAGGAAGTATATGAAGAGGGATTTGAAAAAAAAAAGGAAATTTGTGCCTATCACTCTATCCATGATGCCATGTTACTGCTCTTCTGTTCTCTTACCCCTTCCACATCCATCTGAAGTTCTACCGATAAGATGAAAGACAATAGAAATAAACATAGAACTCTACCTGGGTTTAAGGGGAAAAAAATCTATTCTTGTGTCTTCAGAGAACAGTTCCTGTGATAAAGATCTGGGAGTTTTAATGTAAATCAAGATATGTATGAATTAGTACTATCACATAGTTATATTAATAGAGTCATAGTGTTCAAAATAAGTATGATGATAACCCAAATTATCTTTTACTCTGTCCTAGTGAGACTGTCTGGAATATTTGTTTGATTCTGGGCACCATATTTTAGGAAAACATTAACAAAGCAAAATGTGACTAGAAAAGAACAGCTAAGATGAGAAGGGCTAGATGGCACAATGCATAGAGTACCAGGCTTACAGTTTGGAAGACCTGAGTTTAAATTTGTGCTTAACTTATGTTTGCCTGAGCTTCCTCATCTGTAAACCACACATACACACAACCTATCATATATAAGAAATATGAATCACCTAATCTATTTGATGCCAGAAATGTGAATCACCTAATCTATTTGATGCTACATCACAGAACCAGAAGTGATGATTCTGCAACCAGAAATTGCCCAGAAGTAGAAGAAACTTCCTATCAAAGCTGTAGAAGGAAATGGGTTCTCCATTCCTGGAGGTCTTCAAACAAAAGTTGGATGATTACTTGTTGGTGGTGTTTTGGAGGGAATTACTCACTTTGAAAATCAATGTCTGTTGAAGCCTTTTCCAGCTTTGAGGTCCTGTGGTTCACGAAGAATCATTTAACTGAGTTGTCTTTGGGGAAAAGGACCAGCCAAGTAAAGTGGGGAAATTATATTCCCACCCCCCAACTGCAATTCCCAAGATGAGAGGAATACCCATTGAAATACAAATGGCAAAATTGCTTTATTCTTATTTTTTAGCCACTTAGAAAGCTTTTTAGGTCATGGATCCCAAGTCTATGGTACTTACTACCATTAACTGATAACTAGACTGCACGTTGCTAATCAGGCCTCAGTACAATTCTCAGACATTACAGATGACTTGCCAACTCACGTCATAGAGAAGGGTTATCTGTATGGTTTTGTGAGGAATACTATGTTCCTTCTTCTGCTGCCCTATGTCTCTTCCTTAGATTTTTCTTCTGTTTCCTGTCTTACATTGGCAGACATGTAAATAGATTGCATAATTTTAAAAATATTTCATAAATGATTGATAGAGGCCTGAAAGGGTTTTTTGTTGTTGTTGTTGTTTTGTTTTATGTTTCCTCTGTGCCTTCTAATCCCATATGACTTTTCTAGGCCCATGTTAGAGCCATTAGCCTCCAGGACCTATGTATAATGATGTCATACATTATTTCATGGTGGACTTATTATATATTGGCAAAACTACAGGCACAATGTTTTAGCACAAAATGAATATGCAAAAAAAATTTATGAAAAACTATAAGGACATTCATTTGAATAAATAATTATTAACTTGTAGGGAAAAATCAGGGAAAAAGGCAAAAATGGGAAGATAGATATTAAATTTTTTTTTTGTCCTTTGTTTTTCAAAGAGGACTAATGACATCATGGGGTGAAATCTTGACTTGCTTGTGAATTGGATTCAAGTGAGGCAGAGCTGTGCAAAGTCATCAGCCTCATTCTCTCCTCCAGAGTCATCAGAGTCCATTGGTGGGGGACAGGGGGGGAGGGGGAAGGGGCAGAGTCAAGATGGTGGTGTAGAAGCAGGAGAACTCCGCGAGATCCCCCCATAACCACCTCAAATACCTATAAAATATGACTCTAAACAAATTTTAGAGCTCCAGAACCCACAAAATGACAGAGTAACAAAATTCCCACTGAAGGCAGCCCAGCAAGTGGACAGGAAGGGTTCATCACAGTGCACTGGGAGCAGAGCCCAGCCCCATGCTGTTTTAGCCCCAGGGTGTCTAGGAGAAGCTGTGGCTGGAGCTTTCAGGAGAGCAGATCACCAGCAGCTGTGGCAGTTTCCAGAATTCTCAACCCATAAGAGCCAAGGACAAAGGAAAAGGTTGGTGGAACTCAGCTGGATTTGGGGGAAAGGGTCCGGCCGACCACCTGCAGAGCTAGAAATGATCTGAAGTAGTGGCACTGCAGCTGCCTCCACATGGCTGCTTCAGAGCTCCTGGCCTGTAGATTTCAGGGGGGGCCATGTGATCATTCAGAGGCTAAGTGCTTTTGCCTTGATCTGCCTGGATTGGGATTATGGTCTTGGGTAGTGGTCCTGAGGTGTGTGACCAGTGAGCCAAAGCTAGTGAGAGCTGCAGAGACAGAGGCCTCCTAATAGCTCTAGCAGCTGCAAACCCCCCAGCAATTTGGGACAGAGCTCTTCCCTCCAAAAGCAGAGTTCTGCTGAGCCCAAAAGTCAAATAACTGACTGGCAACATGAGCAGGCAAAGGAAGCAAAGAAAGATCAGCAATCCAACTTTAGATTCCTTTTTTTGGGAACAAAAAGGATCCAAGCATGGAATGGGAGGAAGACAACACAGTCACAACTCCTGCACCAAAAGCTTCCAAGAAAAATGTAAACTGTTTATAGGCCATAGAGGAGCTTAAGAAGGATTTTGAAAACCAAATAAGAGAAGTGGAAGAAAAATTGGGGAGAGAAATGAGAATGATGCAAGAAAATCATGATAAGAGAGTCAACAACCTGACTGAAGAAAATAACACCTTAAAAATCAGATTAACTCAAATGGCAAATGAAGCCCAAAAAGCCAATGAGGAGAAGAATGCCTTCAAAAGTTGACTTTGCCAGATGGAAAAAGAATCTCAAAAGCTCGCTGAAGAGAATAATTCCTTCAGAATTAGAATGGAGCAAATGGAAGCAAATG
>CM053590.1:139044796-139072805 GCA_028646515.1 Pseudochirops corinnae
TTATTATTATTATTATTATTATTATTATTATTATTATTATTATTTACATTCATCTGGGAAATAAGATATACAGGCACTGGGATAGGGAGATCCATTTTGCCCTACTGGAAAGTCAGAGGGGTGATGGGGGAGGATATAGGAGAGAGCAGACTGGAGGAGGGAGTATACAGTGGGATCACTGTTTTGGAGTGGTGGGTAGGGGAAAGACGGGGAGAAAATTTGTAACTCAAAATCTTGTGGAAATCAATGATGTAAACTAAAAATAAACAAAAGTTAATTTAAAAAAAAAGTCCAGTGGCAGGACAAAAGTCAAGATGACTGGTGATGGTCTAGGATGCAGTGGATGACCTTGGCGTCTTTGATGTATGACCAAGCTCTAGGCACTCCATGGCTCCTGTTTCATCCTCCCTTCACGGTCATTAGAACAAATTGTTTTCATCTGCCCATTTCATTCGGGGAAGTTTTCACATGCTTGGGGTAGACATCCCTCTAATTCACTGACAAATTTGAGGCCTGCCGTTTACCCTCAGTCTGGTTTAGCCAATCTGCCAAGATGGTTTTACCAGGGTGTGGCCACTACTCATGCTACAGCTTTTTGGAGCCACAGGTGAGAGTCGGGTGAAGGTGTACCCAAAGGTCCTCCCTGAACACCCCATACACTCCAGATATTAAATAAAATATTACCTAATTATTCTTAGGTCTGATGATCCAATTTGCACATTTGGCCTCAATTTTTTTTCTTTAAAATTTTCCTAATGATTTGTTAGGAAGGTCATGGGACCATTGATTTAGAACTGTAATGAATCTCAGAGATTGTCTAGTACACCTTCCTTATTTTATAGATGAAGAAAGCAAGACTCATGAACATTAGATGACTTGGTCGAAGTTACAGGGCATTAAATTGTTGAACTGGGATTTGAACCCAGGGTTGTTTTTTTTTTGCTCCAGATTCAGTTTCCTTTCTACTAATACCACACTGCTTCTCATTTAACTTAAAAATACTGCAGCTTCCTTACTCATTTCTGCATCCATAAATGATGTGATTATTTGCAATGATTTCTTTCTGAAGGCAGCTACATAATTTTGAATTGTGCCAGGACACAGTTTCTAGCTTATAGCACTATTTGCTTAGGGATGTTTTTCAGGTGCAGAAGAAGAAATGTAGTAGAGACATAAGGGGACTTTCTACTTTGCAGCATTCCCTTATTCTTGATCTGACATGAATGATATGGCTCCTGTGGAGTTCAGTGTGATCCTAGCTGTAATAGGACAACTATATTATAAACACCTGGGCACACTTTTTTTTTTTTTACTAAGACAACATGAATATTCAATGTATTATGTGAGGTATTGACAAATGTGTATAAGAAATTGATGCTGGGAAGACTAAATGGTCCTAATTAAATTAGAAAGGAGAAACACATTCTAAGAGTTACCCAATTAAAGGCACTCAATGATCATTGTCAATGTATTGTAACAAAGGGGAAGATTTTAGAAAGCATAGAAAAGATTGCTCATAACAAAATTAACAAAAAAAAGTAATTGGAGATGACTTGGTGGCACAGTGAGTAGCGCACTGGCCCTGGAGTCAGGAGGGCCCGAGTCCAACTGTGACTGCAGACACTTAACACTTACTAATGTGTGACCTTGGGCAAGTCACTTAACCCCAATTGCCCCGCCTTCCCCCTCCAAAAAAAAAAAAAGTAATTGATGAGGATAGTAGTAACTGCTGACCCATATGCTTGCCACCTCATTTCCAGAAAATCTTTATGAGAATTATCTCTGCATAAATTGAGGATATCCTTGATTTAAAAATAAATAAATGAAGCTGCTAATCACATACCACATAACTGATTGACACAGGTGGATGTAGATAACAAACTCTTACTGTCCATTGTTTATTGATTCAAACAAAACAAAATAACTATTTGACTCTCTTAACTCTTATGTCAGTGGTTCTTATAACAAGAAGGTCCTTTGTTCTTTTCATAGAATTTTTTACTTCTTTGGCTCATAGCCTCATCTGGAAAATCAATAACTGACATCATCCAGTATACTGATACCCTTGGGAAACACACATTTCCCAAAAAAGTAGAGGAGAAGAGTTTTATTTAAAGGCAAGAGAACATTTAAAAAAAAATAGAACATGTCAGATTTGAAGTTAGCTAACTTGAGTTCAAATTGTAGTTCTGTAGGCTTCTAACTTTATAACCTTGGACAAATTGTGTAGTCCCTGGGACTCAGTTTTCTCACCTGTAAAACAAAGGGTATTCAATTAGATGTCTCTCAAAGTTCTTTTTAGCTTTAGATCTATGGTCTTAGGATCTTAATGTGAACCCTCTAATAAAAGGCTCTATCCTAAAGCTTTATGTAAATTCCCAGTCATTGATAGTGTGAAATAGGCAGGTTATTCTCCCTCTGTAACTCATTAATGTTCTCAGTAGCTGTCACCAAGCATTGCTCTTTATCTTAGACCTGGCCCTCCTAGAATTCCTCTTTCTTCCAACAGATGATCTAAGGGAGTTATATTCTAACTGGTCCTCCAGTTCTTCAAAACCCCAAGTAAGCATCACCAGAGGTCGCTCTCCAACATGGCATCATTCCCATGGCACCTCCCAAAATGTGACAAGGGCAACTCTTCAGTATAGCTAGCTTCTTCTGCTATTCTTCATGAATCCCAGCAGATGATGGTTGGACAGAGTTCTCTGTCCTAACCTCTCTTGCAACTATGCTTCTCTCATAGTTATCACTAGCCTTTGCTTTTCATTGTAGTTTTGTGTGTGTGTGTGTGTGTGGTTCCTTGCTTTTGTTGTTGTTGAGTTGTTTCAATCATGTCTGACTCTTCATGATCCAGTTTGGGGTTTCCTTGGCAAAGATACTGGATTGGTTTCCTTCTCTAGTTCATTTTACAGATGAGGAAACTGAGGCAAATAGAGTTAAGTGACTTGCTTTGAATCACACAGCTAGTAAGTGTCTGAGGCCAGATTTGAACTCAGGAAGGTGAGTCTTCCTAATTCCAAGTCCAGTGCTCTTTGCATTGCATCACCTAGCTATGGCTTTCTTGCCTTTCCTCAATCAATCAACTCACATTTATTAAGTGCTAGGCATTGTACTATATTCTAGAAGGGGCAGAAGAAGAGAAGGAAGGGAATAAGCATTTCTTAAGCACCTTTAGCATGCAGGTGCTTTATGAATATTATCTCATTTGATCTTCACAACAACCCTGAGAGGTAGATACTATTATTATCTCCATTATACATTTGAAGAAACTAAAAAAGAGTTAAGTGACTTTCCCACAGTCACACAGCTGGTAAGTGTCTAAGGCTGGATTTGATTCTATCCATTTCACCACCTAGCTGTTGAAAACTCAAAGATAAAAATATTCCCTGTCCTAAAATATCTTCTAGTTGATCAGGAGAGTCAACACAAACATGACTATAATTTAGTATTTCTATCTATATCTCAATAAACATTTATTAAGGATCTACTATTTTCCAGGCACTGAGCAAAGCTCTGGGGATACAAAGACAGTCCCTGCCCTCAAGGAACTTACAGTCTAATAGGGAAGACAACATGCAAACAAGTCTAAACAAAGCAAAGTATATACAGGATAAATAGGAAATAATCAACAGAGGGAAGGCATTGGAATTGATAGGGGTTGAAGAAGGCTCCCTGTAGAAGGTGGAGGTTTAGTTGGGACTTAAAGGAAGTCAGGGAGGTCAGGAGTTGGTGTGGAGGAAGGTGAGTATCCCAGGCATGTGAGATGGCCAGAGAGAATGCCTGGAGCCAAGAGATTGAGTGTCTAGTTTGTGGAAAGCCAGGAGGCTGTGATTTTGGAAGGACACACTAGTAGCTGAAGGGATCTGGAAGGATCACATTGATAAGTCTTTTTGACTTAACAAAAAGTTTTTACCTTGCCTAACCAATATTTCCCTGTTGTTGGCTACCGCCTTCATCACCACAGAAAGAAATTTTCTGAAGGTTCCCCTGTCTGGAATAAGAATCATTTTCCTCTGCCTTGAAGCTTCAGTGATGTGGAACCAGATGAGTGACTTCTCCCTAAGGCTATTCCCCTTTGTTACCTACCAGTCCTGCCAAACTGTGACCTCACAAAAGTTTGTTCAGGGAGTTTTCTGCTACACTCGAGCTTCAAGAGAATCTTTGTCATCAAATCTAGGTTCAGATATTGTGACTATCAGTCTTCAAGTCAGGGAACAAAAAGAATTTCAGAAGGAAGTACAAATGGCAGTTTTATTACTATCATATTAAATTTAATATATACTTTAAAAAACTGCAAGTTTACAGTTGTTTGGGGCATATATATATTATATATATGTATATATATACAATATATGTATATACAATCCTACTTTTTGTTGTTTGTTTATTGGAATGTTGTTGAGGATTAAGTTCATAATTAAAAAGATAAATAATTTAAATCTTCATTCTTTCTCTGATACCTAAATAATATGTGCCAAGTGCTTGGCAAGTCTTAAAGGACTATATAGAGGTTAGTCGTTTTATTACTAGATACTCTCTTCTTGGTCAGACACTTGAATCTTGTTCAGAGCTGATAAAGCACCCTAATTTCTCTCTCATATTAAAGAATCTCTCCTAAGCAACTGTGTGGGATTATTTAGGTTATTCAAAGCTGTCAGTATTCTTGATAGTAATCATTCCTACTTAGGAGTATGGGAAAAACTGTGTGTTCTCCAAAATGCATTTCTTCAAAGGACATCCTTCATTTTTGATAGAACAAAGGCCCAACCTGCAATTTAATTCTAAAGAATGAAATGCAGCCTTCAAGGCTTTCCTCAAACAATTTGTCTCTAAAGCATATGTTGAGATAGATATAATTCCATGATGGAGATAACCTAGATAGCTTTTTCTTTTAAATTTATTTTTATTACTATCTTTTGTTTTACATCTGATATATTTCCCACTGTATTCTTCTCTCTTTCCCTTTACAGAGAGCCATCCCTTATAACTACAACCACAAAATTAAAGGAGGAAGATGACCAAAAAACCAGCCAAACTGTCATCAATACCTCAAAGAAACCTGATTATTTCCTCTTCTGTGGGCCCCTGCCCCATCTCTGGAAAGGAATCGGGAAAGCATCTTCTCTTATCTCTTCTTTGGAGCCAAACTTGGTTTTTGTAATTTTGTAGCATTCATTTTGTATTATTTTGTGACTGGTGTTAATCCCACTTACTTTGTTGTAGTCACTGAATATGTTGCATTTTTTTTTCTGGTTCCACTCACTTTATTTTTCATAAGTTAAGTAATTCTTTCCATGTTACTCTGTATTGATCATGTTTATGGTTATAACACAGAAATATTCTATTACATTCGGAAGATAACTTTCTCAGTGGACCACTGAGTATCAGCATCAAAGAAGGTATTAAACAAGTGTTTTCCAGTGTGACAGAGGATGCCCCGAAAAATGACCAAATGGAAAAGAGATCTTTCATTCACTGTCAAGATTCTCCAGATGTTCTTGTTTGTGGATGATACTTTGATGATGGCATCAAACTTCACAACACTATAGAACCACTCCAAAGAGCTCACCAGCTCATCACTTAAACAACAAGCCTAGCCATCTACACAAGGAATAAAAAAGTCAACAATGTGAATACAGAAAAATTACCCATGTAATTAGAAACAATACATTGACTTGGTAGCATAAATCTTGGGCAAGGAGTTAAAGAAGCTATTCAATAAGCTGGACACAGAAATGGATGAATAGGAGAAGAATGTGTCAAATCAAATTTAGGAAATTTGGGAGGGCTTTTGATGATCTCAAGTTATCAGTTGTTATAAGAACCCACATCTTTTACACAAACATTCTTCTAGTGATGCCACATGGCAGCAGATAATGGAATTCCATGATCTAGATAGAATCAGAACTTTAGATGTTGCAAAGGGCAGTGGAAAGTCACCCTCAGCTCTTTACAGTCATCTCCCTCACCATGTTCAATCCACTGCCAATTTCCTGTCAATTCTGTTTCTACAATGTATTGTACATCCACTCACTCTCTCTCCTCCTATTCCCACTCAATTCAGACTTCTTTCCTTAACTACTGCTCTAACTTCCTATTTGGTCTTCTTCCTTCTATCTAGTCTCTCCTTTGCTCTCTAGTCATTTGTTACCCAGCTGATATTCCTATAGCACAAGTATGATTAGATCTAGTATGACTGTGCTCAAAAAGTTCCTGTGGCTCCCTGTTGATTCTAGGATAAGAATATACTATTCTTTGAGGACAAAAGGTCAAACCAGGAAGTGGAGGTCCTTGTATTTATTTATAACCAATAGCTAAAAGCCTTTCATTTATACGTATAACTGGTATCCCTAAATGCACTACTTTGCATTTGTCTGTCTAGAAATACATGTTATGAATTTGTGTAGGTAGCATTTCTAGATGGACAGATTGCAAAGTGGTACATTTAAGGATACCAGTTATAGGGCCTCAACTTCCTGGTTTGACCTTTTATCCTCAAAGAATGGTATATTCTTTGGTATGTCCCAGAGGATATTAAAACACATGATACTCCCTGTGTGTGTATGTGTGTTTTAACCAGACTTGTGATTTCACAGGTACCGGGAACTCTCCATGAGGAAATTGCCTACTAATGCTCTAGTCCACCCTGCTCTAGTCTGCCCTTTTTATAGTCTTAGAGACTGTTATAGAGTTGCCTGGGGCCATTGGTAAATGAAGTGACCTGCTCAAGATCACCTGGACAGTATGGTTTAGAGGCAGGATTTGAACCCAGACCATTTCTCTAGGCACTATATTATGTTGCTTCTTAACATTGTTTTGCCTTTATATAAAACCATGTTGTGTTATACCTCAATGATTGTGTGTAGTTCAAGCACCTCAAAAAAGCTATGATAGAGAAGGTCCCTTCAAAGTCAACTAGAGAGTAAATAGAAATGAAGGAGTTGCTTTGTGAGGATACACTAAAATTTAAAGGAATCTTTGGTCTACTTTGACATAGGATACAATCAAAATGTGGAAAACTAAGAATGGCATCAATGAATTGAACATGAACTTATTCACCCAATCTTGAAATACCAAGAAAAAAAGACGAGAAACTTATAACATGGATAAAGTAAATTTATGACAAATACAAGGAAGCATTAGGTGTTGCAGTGAATAGAGGACTGGTCCATGAGCCAGGAGGAGCTGAATTCTACTTTGGCTTCAGACACTTGCTAGCTGTTTGACCCTGGGCAAGTCAGTTGTTTAACCCTCTTTGCCTCAGTTTCCTCATCTGTAAAATGAGCTGGAGAAGGAAATGGCAAACCATGTCAGTATCTTTGCCAAGAAAACCTTAAATGGGGTCATGAAGAGTTGGACATGACTGAATGACAACAAACTTCTTGCAATAGGTAATGTGTTTACAAGATATAGTCTAATGTTTGATAAACCCAAAGGCCCCAGCTTCTGGGATAAGAACTCACTATTTGATAAAAGAAACTGCTGGGGAAATTGGAAAATAGTATGGCAGAAACTAGGCATAGACCAACATCTTATACTGTATATCAAAATAAAGTCAAAATTCTGTATATAATTTAGATATGAAGGCTGATACTATCAGCAAACTGGGAGAGCAAGGGATACTTTACTTGTGAGATTTATGGAAAAAAATTATGTGAGAAGAGTTTATGACCAAACAAGAGATAGAGAACATTATGAAATGCCAAATGGAAAATTTTGATTACATTAAATTGCAAAGTTTTTGTATAAAGAAAGCTAATGCAACCAAGAGTAGGAGGGAAACAGAAAACTGGAAAAGGATTTTTACAACCCAGGTCTCTGCTAAAAGCCTAATTTCTAAAATGTATAGAGAACTGAGTCAAATTTATAAGAATACAAGTCATTCTCCAATTGACAAATGGCCACAGGATATGAACAGGCAGTTTTCAGATGAAGAAATTAAAGCTACCTATAGTCATATGAAAAAAATGTTCTAAATCACTATTGATTAGAGAAATGTAAGTCAAAACAACTCCAAGGTACCATATCACACATATCAGATTGGCTAACATGACAAAATAGGAAAGTGAAAAATGCTGGAGAAGATGTAGAAAAATTGGAACACTAATGCATTGTTGGTGGACTTGTGAACTGATCCAACCATTCTAGAGAGCAATTAGGAACTCTGTCCAAAGGGTTATAAAACTGTGTACACTCTGACCCAACAATACCAATTCTAGGTCTGTATCCCAAAGAGATCATATAAACAGGAAAAGGATCCACATGTACAAATATATATATATATATATATCAGCTCTTTTTTAAATTGAGGGGATGCCCATGAGTTGGAGAGAGGCTGAATAAGCTGTGGTATATGAATGTAATAGAATATTCTTATGCTATAAGAAATTATGAGCAGGTGGACTTCAGAAGAACATGGAAAGACTTATATGAACTGATGCTGAGTGAAGTGAGCAGAACCAGGGGAAATTTGTACACAGTAACAGTCACATTGTGAGATGATCAGCTTTGATAAACTTGTCTCTTCTTAGCAATGCAAGGATCTAAAACAACCCCAAAAGACTCATAATGGAAAATGCTATCCACATCCAGAGAAAGAACTATGGAGTCTGAATACAGATTGAAGCATATTATTTCCTCTCTCTTTTTTTGTTTGGTTCTTCTTTCCCATGGTTTCTCTCATTGGTTCTAATTCTTTTTTACAACATGACTAGTGTGAAAATAGGTTTAATATTAATGTATATGTAGAACCTATATCAAATTACACACCCTTTTGGGGTGGGATGAGAGGAGAGATGGGGAGAAAATTTGGAACTAAAAACCTTATGGAAGTGATGTTGAAAACTAAAAATAAATAAATAAATTCAATTTTAGAAAAATAGGTGATGTACTCCTGGAAGTCTTGTTCATAACAACTGATGCAATCAGGAACCATAAATGAAGTCAAAAAGGTTTTTGCTTTGCAAATGGTAGGTGCCTGATGGATGCAATTAATTTCAATTTATTTAATTGGATTTGCCAATTTAATAAATGACATAACCATGATTGGCTTCTAAGAAAGTTGGACTAATGGAAGAATCTGAGACTGGTGAATAACTTGAGTTTGGGAGCTCTGAGTTAGACCATTAAAGTGAATGGGAGACCTGTACTGAGTCTGGCACCAATATTGCAAGCACTTGGAAGGAGGGGACCACCAGGATATCTAAGGAGGGGCAAACTGACACAGGTCAGAAGCAGAGCAACTCAAAACTTCTGTAGCAATCAGTATTGATCAGACCCTTGAGTAGTTGCTGCATTTTCAGAGTGGGAGAGATAGTAAGATTCAATGGAAGAATGAAAGAGCAAAAAGAGAAGGAAGTAAAAGGAGGGAAGGGAAGAAAGTTGGACTATACTGATGTCAGAGAGGATAATCATGATCTTCCACAATACATTCCGTAGAACCACTATTGGCAATGAAATATTGGATTGGTTAGACCGTGAATAACACCCATTATAGAGACTTTTATCTTCCTACATAGACTTTGCAAACAGAATACCAAATGATTGAAAACAACTTAAAGTTTATAATTGTTAAAAAGTCATTTTGGTGTCTTTCTTCTGCTAGATTTTAGAAATAAAAATCCTTGAGGGTAAGCATGGTATCTTATACTTCTTAGCATCCTACCAATGCCAAGTCTTGGATGTAGTAGGTACTCATTATATATTTGTGGGGGTTTCTTTTGCTTTGGTTAAGAATCAGATGAATTAGATTGCCCATAAACTTTGACATCTTATGACATTATTCTTTTACACCTGTTAACAACATCTGGTTAGAGAAGCTGAGGGATCTAAAAACCAACTTAGGCCAATATCAAAGAATGAGTAGGCTTTCTGCTAATCAGGTAAATATTATTGCCATAAGTGAAACATGATTGAGGCAGTTTATTAGACAGAAATTTTAACTACATTCAGAAAATGTCAGGTTTTTAACATAAGCAGCTAATTAGGGATCATCTTCAAGCTCAGTGAGAGGTCCCAGGGCAGTAACCAAATCAAATATCACCAGCTGTTGAGGGAAATTAAAGCCAAAATGTGTTGATTCACTAGGGGAGTATAAAGCATTAAGCATTCCAAAGGTACAGGGTCAAGGGGGGGGGGGAACCTGAGGTTAAATTTGAGTTTGAGAGTCTTATAGTTAAGGAGATAACTTCCCTTCTGGTCATGGGTGAGGGAGGCTATAGGGAAGGATTACTTTTAATGACTATGCTGTTGGTAACCATATGAAATTGCATAGGGGAAATGTCAATCTGAGGACCTAGGCTCAAATACCAAATCTGCTGCTATTTATATAACTTTGGCCAAGCCATTTAAACTCCATGAGACTCAATTTCATCATGTATAATAAGAAGAGGTTAGACCAGATTAGTTCAGAGGTCCTTTCTACCTCTAAATCCTATAGCGATTGATCAAACACACTATTCTCTATGTTGAGAAATACTAAGACAGGTGTCAATCAATAACTGGCAACCTTCTATGTGCCCTCTATTGTGCCAAACACTAGGGATACAGAAAGATGCAAAAGACAGTCCCTGACCTCAAGGAGCTCATAATCTAATGAGAAAGACAACAAGCAAACTAATATACACGAACAAGCTACATATAGGAAAAATAGGAAACAAGGAAGAGGAAAACACTAGAATTAAGAGGGATTGGAAAAGAATTCCTATAAAAAGGGGTGGCTAGGTGGCACAGTGAATAGAGCACTGGCCCTGGAATCAGGAGGACCTGAGTTCAAATCCAGCCTCAGACGCTTAACATTTACTAGCCCTGTGACCTTGGGCAAGTCACTTAACCCCAATTGCCCAGCCTTCCCCCCTCCAAATAGTAAAAAAAAAAAAAAAAAAAAAAAAGGAATTCCTATAAAATATATGATTTCAGGTAGACTTAAAAGAAGCCAGAGGAGCCAGGAGGGACAGCCAGGAAGGACAACCAGGAGGGACATTATTCTAGGCATGGAGTAAAGCTAGAGAAAATGTTTGGGGCAAAGAGATGGATTTGATTGAGGTGTGTGAATTCAATTAAGATTAGGGTAACTAGGCCCGGGTGTAGGAAGAATTCTGCTAGGGGAGGGGGGAATAGTATGGCCCCCATAGGTGTTGTCCTGTGGGGTTATGATTATCCCATCCTAAATGTTATACTTCATCTGCAGCAGAGAGTAAATTAGAGGAAGTGTGATGGGCATGAGGTCTTGCATTCTCACACACCCTTAAGGTTACTGCTGTTTAGGCTGCCATTTTGGTGGCAGTAGCAGGAAGACTTTAGAGAGGCAGTATGGCATAATATAAACAGTGTTGGTCTTGGTACAAGAAACCTGAGTTCAAATACCATCTGATATTTCCTAACTTTGTAATTGTGAGCAAGTCACAGTTTTCATATCTTTAAAATGGGGGTAATTACCTAGAGGTAATAGTACCTCTAGGACTTACCTCTCAGATCTTCTATGAGGCTCAAACAAGACTGTTTGCAAAATATTTTGTAAACTTCAAAATGCTGTATGTGTCATTTATAAAGATACAGCATAGGTATGACAATAATAACAATAACCTTGTCGTTAGAAAAACCTGAATTCAAGTCTTGGCACTGACACATATGGGCTATGCGATTCTGGGAAAGTCATTTAATTTCTCCATCCTTCAAGAAACTCTCTAAGACTAAGGTTGCAGAGTAGTTATCGCTTTGCATTGGCAGTGAGAATTTCTCATGGTCAAGTGGTGTTTAAACTGGGGTTTAGAAGATGGGTAGGAATTCAATAAGTAAAGAGATGAAAAGAGCATTCTCTGGGTGTTTTAATCTATCAAAAACATTTAGTAATCCACCTATTGAGTGCCAGGTACTGGGGATACAAAAACCAAAATGTAACCGTCCCTGACCACAAGGAGTTTGCAGTTTATGAGGGATTGGGGTGGGGGTGTCAGGGAGGGTATTACATGTATAAGTGAATACAAAATATATACAAAGTAAATAAAATATAATTTTACAGTGAAGACAATAATAACTGGGGATAGGGGGATCAGTAAGAAACTAATAGTTCTTGAGTTGAACAGGAAAGGAATTCTAAGAAGCAGAGATGTATTCCAAGTCTAGATTGTGCAAAGTCACAAAGATATTAGGTGGACTATCAGGTAGGAGGAATGGCAAGAAGGTTAGTTTGACTGGAATGTTGTTGTGTTTGTCCTTCGTTTTCAAAGAGGGCTGTGGCATCAGGGAAATGATGACATGACTTGCAGCTGACTTGGATTTGAATGAGGGACGGCTGTACAAGGTCACCAGCTTCACCTTTACTTCCTGAGCTATCTGGGTCCAGGGACCAGATATTCATCAGGATGATTGGAGAGGGCCCAGGATGCAATGGGAGACCCTGACCCTTTTAGGCTAAGGCCTCACTTATCTAGAGTGAGGTAATGCCCATTCAGTGAATAGTCTTCTCTAAGCAGTGAGTCAAGAGATGGCCCCTTTAATTAGAAAAAAAGAAAAAAAAAATCAAGCTTGGAGGGGAAGACCCTCAGGGTTGCTGTTCCAAAGAGAAACAGTTACCATTGACATTCATTCTACACCAGGAGGGTCCAAAATACAATCATTAAGTGGAGCTTGGTCAGGGACCTATTGTGGTCCACTCTATAAGCTTCAGAGTGTTTTTTTTTTTTGAAGGGGGAAGGCAAGACAACTGGGGTTAAGTGACTTGCCCAAGGTCACACAGCTAGTAGGTGTTAAGTGTCAGAGGCCAGATTTGAACTCTGGTCCTCCTGACACCAGGGTTGGTGCTCTATTCACTGTACCACCTAGCTGCCCTTTGAACTTCAGAGTGAACTGGGTTTATGAAAGGAAAGAATATGCAATAAAGCTGAATTCAAATTGTGGAAGGGTTTAAATACCACATGGAAAAGTTCATATATTATCCTAGAGGTAATACAGAGCCCCTGGGTATTGATCAGAACTGTGCTTCACGATGACCATTTTGGAGGCTGTGTGAAGGATGGATTGGAAAGGGGAGAAACTGGAGACAGGGAAATCAAATACTGATTGGGATAGACCAGGTAAGAGGTGGTAAGAGCATGATCTGGATCGTTGGCTTTTGAGTAGAAAGAAATGAAAAGGTATGAGAGATGTTGTGGAGAAAGAACTGACAATTGTTAGTCCTTCATTCTCAAAGAAAACCAATGACATCATGAGGGTGATGTCTTGATTTGTAAGTGGATTGGATTTAAGTGAGGCAGGACTGTACAAAGTCATCAGCCTCATTCTCTCCTCCAGAGTCATCTGAGTCCAGTGGCAAGACGTAAGTCAAGAATACTGGTGATGGCCCAGGACAAGTGACAATACTTTGAAAGTAAGTGAATATGTGACCTGAGGGAAAATGGGACATCAAGGATGACTAGAAGTTGTAAACCTTTCAGTCGGAAGGGTGGTATAAACAAGGTAAAGAGAAGTAGGAGAGTAAAATATACATTTAGAGATTGGACAAAACATCAGTTTGGGTGGAACATAGAGTATGAATAGGAACAATACGAGATACATGTGGAAAGATAGATTGCAAAGTATACAGGACCTTGAATGTCCACCAAAGGAGTCTATAAGTAGCAGGGTGTCACTGAAGGTTTTTAGTGGAGTGGTGACAACATCTATGTATAAGAAATGATTGGCGTGGCTAGGTGGTGCAGTGAATAGAACACTGGTCCTGAAGTCAGGAGGACTTTAGTTCAAATCCTGCCTCAGACACTTATCACTAGTCATGTGACCTTGGGCAAGTCACTGAACTCCAAATGCCCTAACCTCTCTCCTTCAAAAAAAAAAAGATCATAATAACAGCTAACATTTATGTTGTTCTTTAAAGTTTACAAATATTGTCTCCTGAGTCTCACAACAAGTCTGTGAAATAGGAATTAAAGGAAGAATATTCCAGCAACAGTATGATGACAGAGGAAAGAGAGTAGGGATTGGGGACTGGACCTGTGATTTCACTGGTATAATAAAGTCATGTTAAGGCACCTTCCCTGCAATTTATAATCTCAGAGATTGCCTCGATCACTGAGAAATTAAATGACTTGCCCAGAGTCATATGGCCAGGTCAGAGACAGGAACCCAGAATTTTCTGTTCCCAAGGCAGATCTTTATTCATTATGCCACAGTGCCTCTCATAGGATGGGAGTAGATCTTGACAAGACTAGCTAGGGGGTTCCTGCAGCTATCTCAGTAGGTTGGTCATGAGGTAGTGTGGCGGCTGTGGAAATAAAAAGGAGACATATGTGAACATGTGTGGGTAGCATCTACAGCCCTTGGTAACCAGATGTGAGTAGTGAGGGAGAAGGACCAATAAGATAAATAATACCATTGTGAGTAAGACAGACTGGGTAATCAATAGACAAAAATAGTGAAGGCAGAAGATGGCAAGAGTTCATAGGGAAGAAAAAGAAGCTTACCTTTAGATATGCTGAATGGTAGAGTAGTTAGACATGGACCTGTGGGCAGAATGAGATGTAAGCCCAGAGATCAAAAGCAAAGTCATTGGGACCTGGGAGTCATCTGCATCAAGATGGTAGTTAAAACCACAGGCATGCACAATATTGCCACAGCAAATTGTTTAAAGAGAGGAGAGAAGGAAAATTAAGGACAAACTCTCAGGAAACTCTCATGTTATAAAGTAAGAAAAAGAATGAGAAGCCCCTAGAGGAGACAAAGGAGGAGAGTAGCTAGAGGACAAAGTAGAGAATGTGGTATCTACAAAACCATGCCAAGAAAGCCTAAAAGCCGAGGGATCGTGAAAAGGGAGGAGTGAAGAAAAGACATTTGATGTGACCAACATGCAGTCATTCATCTTTGAGGGAGCAATTTCATTTGAGTGGTGGTAGGAAGTGTGAAGCCAGATTGCAAGATGTCGAAGAGACAGTGGGTAGTGAGGGAAGTGGAGGCATCATGTGCAAACAATTTTTTCCCCAAGAAATTTAGGAGTAAAGAGATATAGAACAGTATATGGGCAGGCTAGAAAGCTTGTGAAAGCCTTTTTTTTTTTTTAAATAAAATGCCTAAATAGACATAAATGTGTTTTAGGGAAGAAGGCAGTGGGGAAAGAAACTGAAGCTGCTTAAGAGTGAGGGGATGATTTCTGCAGCAAGGCACGAAGAAATGGGATCAAGGGCACAGGTAAAGGGAATAACCTTAGTGAGGAGTCTGAATATCTCCTTCTTCCCTAGAAAAAAAAGAGATGATGCTGAAATTTGAGTAATGGGAGGGGGCTGAGGGAGCTCACATCAGATGGCTTCAATATTCTCAGGGAAGTAGGAATCTAGGTCATCTGCTGTAAGGGAGGAGGTGGGTGTGACAGGGTGAGAAGGAAAGAGGCTTAGAACTAGTGCTATGGGAAATGGGGCAAAGACAAAATAAGGGTAGACATTGGTAGTTTAGTAAAAACAAGGGCAAAGCTGTTTATACAACATAAATTAGTAATGTAATAGTAAATTAGTAATAAATCAGCTGACTTTCATGATTGTCTTCTTTGACACTTAGCAGCCCTAAAGCAGGAGAGGAAAAAAATCAGATTGTGAGAGTTACTGAAATATGAATATGTACAGTTAGGAATATTAGAAGATTAAGTGTCTCAGAAAATAGCTTCTGAAACATCAGAATGGCAGGCCACGTGGGAAGGTCGGGTATGGCGGTATGTGGATCCAGTGTGAATGAGATGAACTAGGAGAATGTAGAATTGGGTTAAGGCATCACTAGAACTCAAACTAAGGAGAAAGAATAACTTTAGAATTGAGTGAAAAGATGAGGCAGGGTGAAAGGATTGTGTCCAAAAAAGTAGAATGTCGACATTCTGGATATTGAAGGTGATTCAGCTCCAAGAGAAATTATGCTTAATACGTGGTCATGCTAATGGGTGACTGAGTTGGGGTGTTAGGCAACATAATACAGGGGAAAGAATGGTATATTTGGAATCAGAGGAACTGAGTTCAAATCCTGCCTTTGATTCTTGCTACCTGTGTGTCTTTGGGGATGTCATATACCTTCTCTAATCCTGAATTTCCTCTGTAAAATGAAGAAGGATAGGATCTGATGGCCTTCTAGCTCCAGATTCATGACATCTGTTTTAAAAGAGATCTTTGGAATTAAGGAAGCTAAAGAATTGACAATTATTAGAGAGATGGCATGGCATAGTAGAGTGCTGGGGTCAGAGTCAGGAAGAAGTCCTATCTCTAACATTTACTAATTGTGTGCCTCCAGATGAGTTACTGAACTTCTGCTTCCACATGTGTAAAATGGGTATAATAGTACTTATAGTGCCTACTTTACAACTTTGTTGTGAGAATTATATGAGATAATGTATGCAAGATGATTTGCAAACTTCAGAGACATATATATATATGTGCATATATATAATATGCCAAATGTTATTATTGTTTAAATGGTTATTGAGGTCTCTAAGGCAGATGGGAGGGTGTAGGGAGGTTCGCCAGGCCATGGAACTAAAGGTGCTTTAGTCACTGAGGAAATTGGAAAGGTGACCTCAAAGTCAGTAGAGGACCATGATAACTATGAGGAGGTGATAAACACTGACACATGAAATTCAAAAGATGAGAAGTTGTGAATGGTAGAGGAATAGTCCAGAAGAATGATTTTCAAACTTTTTGATCTTAGAACACATTTACACTCTTTTTTTTCCCCAAAATTTTATTTTAGAATGAAATGCCAGAACACAAATACAGAATAGAGAAAAGAAGCAAAAACACATCATATACTTAATATTAGAACTTAAATACAAACTTTAGAAAGAAAAAAAAGCATGTCAGAACATGAAATAAACAATAAATGTTTATTTCAAGAAAGCCTTTATGAAAAATAATACTCATGTTGAGAATTCTCCATCTTTTCTTTACTTCCTTGTAAGTTTTCTTTTTTAAAAAATTTATTTATTTACTTCTAGTTTACAACACTCAGTTCCACAGTCTCTTAAATTTCAAGTTTTCTCCATTTTCCCTTTCCTTCTCCCCTTTCCCCCATAGTAGCATGTAATCAAATATAGGTTCTACAAATACCTTCACATTGAACGTTAGTCATGTTGTAAAGGATTATAACCAATGGGCTGAACAATGAGAAAGAAGGGATAACACAAAACAAAACACAAATGAGAGACAGCAAATTGTTTGCTTCAATCTACAGACTCTGTAGTTCTCTCTCTGGTTGTGGATATCCCTTTCCATGTATCCATACCCCATTGTAGTTGTCTTCTAAACATATTGCTGAGAGGAACCCAGTCTATCAAAGTTAGTCGTCACACATACAATGTGTCTATAATTGTGTACAAAGTTCCTTGTAAGTTTTCCTTTGTTCTCTGCTGTACACTTTTTACTTTCTTCTTTTTTTCTTCCCCCCATGCTGATCTCCCTGCCACAATAAAGTTTAGACATGTTTCTCCAGAGCTATGAATATACACATAAAGTGTAAAGTATGTTACACTCTTAAAAATTATTGAGGACCCTTCAAAAAGTTTTTGGTTATGTGGATTGTATCCATTAATATTTACTATATTAGAAATTAAAAATCTTATTGTTGTGAAAATAGTTTTGACCTTGTGGACCCACTTAAAGGGTCTTTGGGATCATCAGGGGTCCCTAGGTTATACTCTGAGAATTGGTGGTCTAAAAGCTTTAATAGAGAGCAAGACAGCTAGGAGGCTATTGGTTGGATAGAGGACTGGCCCTGGAATCAGGAGGATCTGAGTTCAAATCCAGCCTCAGACACTTACTGGCTGTGTGACCCTGGGTAAATCACTTAATCCTGATTGTGAGAGAGTGAACATGCCCACCCTTCCTCCTGACCTTGGGATTCGGGGAAGTCTTGATCTATGTCTTGCCACTGGACTCTGATAAATACATATCTACATACAATTCACTTGCAGGTCAAGACACCATTCCCCTAATGTTATAGAACTTCTTTGAGAACACAAACAAGGGGATTTGGGGGAATGAGCCATGGCCTCCAGTGAAGGTTTATAAGGGAAGTGACCTCTTGGGATAGCATCAAATTTCACTTAAAATAAGGGCATGAAATGGGACATTAGTTAAAATGTACATGAATGTAGGGAGATTTGTTGATAACAAGATGGTGATTTTAGAGGGGATATTGAAATGTGCTATAGGATGGACAAATTATGTCAGAGTAGGGTTAGGGAGGCATGCTGATTAGAGGTAAAGAGGCATTCAGGGAAGGCTGCTTTATATCTTCTGAAATGGGAAAAAACCCATCAGATTTGTAGTTAGATACCATGAGGTCAAATCTCAGCTTCAACACTTACTACATGAGTGATCTTGGGCAAATACCTTAAATTCTTTGGGTTTCCTCATCTGAACAATGAAGAGGATTGCATTAGATGACCTCTAAGGTCTCTCCCAGCTTGAAACTATGCAGCTAAAGGCAGAAAAATTGAGGGATTGGGATTGAGGGGTCTGTACAACATCATGTACATGGTGTCCGTCCCAGGCTCTGTAGATGAGGTTTAACCAATAGAGCACCCCAGAATTTGAAAGAGAACTCATTTTGAGCATTAGTGTTTTTGCTTCCCCCTCTGAAGTCTTGTTTCTAAGTATGCTGCTGCTAGTTTCCCTTAATTGTGGGAATGAGTCTTTTTTAACTTGAGTAATTCGAGTCAATTTCCTTTTACATCAATACCACGGTTCCTCCAGGACGTCAGATATCCAGCAGCTTCATGTACCCAGAACAATGCTGAACCTGAAAGCTGGTTATTGTTGTCGTTGTTTTCCTTAACAGCACCTCTAGTAGCAAGGCCACAATCCCTGAGAAACCAATAGAAACGAAAACAGCTGAGAGGATGGGAAAATTCATTCCCACTATTCTTACGCTGTGATTGGCCAGTCAATAGACCATTAGGAAAGGAATGCTTTCATTTCTTTCATTTGCTGGGTTATGACTATTAAAGAGTCAGCTGTTCAGTGTGAAAGGGCAGGAAAAGCAACAGGATGAAGAGAGATAAGATAAACAGTGATAAGAAGAAAAAAAGCAAACAGTACACATGGAAATGCAATGGATGCTCTGTTAATACTGAAAGCCAGCTACAAAAAGACAAAATATCGAATAGTTCCATAATCTGATGGGGGGAGGGACTTGGGAATGAGCATATATACTGAGCCACTTAGAGGTAGTAGCCCCTAAGGACACATCTGTATCATGCTAAAGACACATCGGCCTTGTGACTGTTGTGTGTGTCTGAAGGGAGGAGGTAAAATTGGAACAGCTGATAGAAATGTAAGGGGAACTTTTAACAGATAAACACAATCAATCTTACTTACTTTAAGTTTATAGGACATCTCTGTGTTTCCCCTACCCCAAAACAGTATAGCTTATCAGTCATCCTGCTTCCCTGGTAAGCTGAGCCATAATGCAATGGTATATTTACAAGCACCATAAGAGGCAGCCTTGATACAATAAATAAAGGGCTAGCCAGCTTAAAAAAAAATCTGAATGCTTCCATACCATTTGCATCAATCTAAAAAATTTTCACTGACAGATGAGCTGCTGATCTGCAATGGTGAAAAAAATTCACTGCCCATGAAATCACAAAAAAAAAGTGCAAGGAAAAGAGTCATTCTATACTATAAATTGCATTTTTAAAAAAGATTGGATTAAAGATCTTATTACTTCTCCTTTATGCTAAATGTAAAGAAAAAAGATTTTACAAGCAAATGTAGCTGAGGTGTGTACAGGTAATGTTGACGTTGGTATCTCAGAGTGGAGACATTACATAAAAGAATGAGAAACACAGTTTATAAAAAAAAATAGTTCCATTAAATGGTCAAAGGATACAATCAGAAAATTTTCAAAAGAGGAAATAGATATTGTTAACAATCATTGGAGAAACTCTCAACCTCACTAATAACCACAGAGATGCAAATTAAAACAACTTGAAGGCATTACCTTATGGTAACCTCTGTTTCAACCCTCCCCCTCAAGAATTTCTGGGCACTCTTATGGAATGGACCCAGTCTTGGGGATGATCCTCAAGAGGATCCGTTTTTTTTTCTTTTGTTCTTTGTCCCCATCTGGATTTTTTTTTAAAGTTTTTTTTTGGTGTGTTTTGTTTTTACATTACAAACATTTTCAGTTTCCTGCCACTCCATGAGAGGACTCTTGTAACAAAGTAAAACAGTTACACAAAACTAATAGTTACCTGACCTGAAAGTGTATGTAACATTCCACATCTATAGTATTCCCTACCTAAAATATTTTTTTAATGAATAGAAAGCTATGTGTATTCCCTCATAACCTCTATCTCATTTGTGAAACAAAGAGAAAAGATAACCATTCCTTGTAACAAATACTCATGGTGAAGCAAAACAAATTTCCTCATTGGCTATATTCAATATTATACATATGTATATGTGTGTATTCAATTTTATACATATTTATATGCATATGTACAAACATAAATATAGAAAATATGTATATATGTATGTAGATTTTACGCCTTCAATCTGGAGTCTGCAACAATTCCAGTCCTATGCTGGGGACCAAAGGATGGTTTTTACATCATAAAATACAATAAAGCTTTATTTAAAAATGTAAAAATCATCCTTAACTTTCAGGCTACATAAAAACAGGTGCCTGGTAGGATTTGGCCTGTGGTATGAAGCTTGTCAATCCCTGAGCTAAATGTATCACCTCCGTGTCAGGAGGTAGATAGTACGTTCAATCATCTTCTTTCCAGTGTTGTTATTATACAAATTGTTCTCCTTTCCTTCTTTACCAGTATATAAAAGCCTCCAAAATTGTTCACTTTTATAACATTATGTTACAGCATAAATTGTTCTGGATCTACTTACCCCTGCATCAGTTCATAATTTCTTTGATGTCTCTTTGAAATCATTTTTTTTCCCCTCATTTCTTACAATGCAATAGTATTCCATCACATTCATATACCACAACTTTTCCAGCCATTCCTCATTTGAAGAGCATCCCTTTATTTTCTGGTTGCTTTTTTCTTGCCACTACAAAAAAAAATTGCTATAAATCTTTTTCTGCACAAAGGACCCTTTCCTATTCTTTTATCTCTTCTGGGCATAGGCTTAGCAGTGATATAACTGGGTCAGATGACATGCATTATTGTCTATAATTCCACATGGCTTTCCAGAATGGAAATTGCTTTCTAGAAAGTACCTATTGACAGGTCCACCAAATTCATCAATGTTCCTATTTTTCCACAGACCCTCCAACATTTATCTTTTTCTTTTTTGTGTGTGTGTGGGTCATCTTTGTCAATTTGACAGGTTTTAGGTAAAAATCTCAGAATTGCTTTCATTTTATTATTTCTAATTTGTAGTGATTTGGGGCATTTTTCCCCCAGAGCATGCTTCTTCCCTTGAGAACTTCCTGTTCATATCTTTAGACCATTTATCAGTTGGGGAATAGCTTTTTTTTTCTTTTTAATTTTGAATCAGTTCCTTTACGCATCTTGGAAGAGAGAACTTTATCAGAGAAACTTCCTACTTAGATTTTTTTACAGTTAATTTTCGCATTTAATTTAGTTTTAGTGGATTTGTTTGTATAAAAGCTTTTAAATTTTATGCAATCAAAAGTATCCATTTTATTTTCTGTTTTCTCCTTTAACTCTTATTTGGTTATAAACTTTTATCCTAGCCATAGATCTAATAGGTAACTTTTTTTCTCATTAATTTTTATCATGTAAACTTTATATCTGTGTAAACATGAGTGGTAGAGTTGGGGCATGGTAAGTTTTGTACCTTGGACAAGAGCGAAGAGCTCTGACTCCCTACCCTTATTTCTGATTGTTGTTACTGGACAGATTTACAAGGACCAAATTCAAAGGGGGACCTTAGGAACAGATAGACATTGGGTGACCTGGTCTGCCATCCTCCTTACTGAGGGGAATTATGATTAGGAAAGTTTGCTAACCTTGTATATTTGGATTAAATGAAGTCTGCTGAGCTGATTTTTAGGGCAGCTAGGTGGCTCAATGGATAGAGTGGTAGGCCAGGGGTCAGGAAAACTCATCTTCATGAGTTTAAATATGGACTCAGATACTTACTAGCTATATGACCCTGGGTAAGTATTTAATCCTGTTTGCTTTAGTTCCCTCATCTGTAAACTGAGCTGGAGAAGGAAATGGCAAACCAATCCAAAATCTTTGCTAAAAGAAAACCCCAAAGGGATTCACAAAAAGTCAGACATGAGTGAAATGACTGAACAACAACAATAACCACAAACTGATTATCATCAGGAGAGTCTTACATTCATTACCTAAATAAAACCGACTAAACCACTTATTGGGTACATAGGAATTTCCTGGTACCTAGGTGAGTCAATCAGTGGTCAAACATCGACTCACTTCTGTCAGCTAGGCCTAACAATAGGACCGATGATGCAAGTGTTGGATGGTGCTTTCAAAATTGCTATTGCTGTTATAAGATGTAATTTGGAATTCTGTCCAAAGTCAACTGTCCAGAAGAGTATGGAGAAAATTGTGGTCTGGCATCATGTTTGTTCTTTTCTTGAAGGTGATGAATTTGTAGGCTTTGGAGAGAGTACTTACCCCAAACATCTTAGCCCATATTCTTACAACAGTAAGGAATGTGTTTTTCTCCCTCATAAACATTCTGAGTCAGACAAAAGAAGGAGTACAGGCTGACAGGGAGCCAGCTGCCTGTGGTCCTTTGTTAATAAAGCAGAAATCCTGGATAAGATTTTGAGTGGTGCTGACAAGTCAGAGGACATTGATGATAGCAGCAAAGAAAAAAAAAATGGAGATTTTTCTTGAGGATGAGGAAATCACTTGGGAGAAAGTTGATTTGGCCTTTGATTCAATAATTAATTTTGCAGAAAGGCATCCGTGTTATGCTACTCAGGAGGTCATGCAGCTGTACACCCTTCACTTAATCTTCATGAGAAAGATGCAAATGACTAAAAAGCAACTGACGTCAATGGATTTTTCAAGAAAGCAGGTTTTCCAAGTGTTCTGGGGTCATTACCCATGGAGCCCTATGATCCATACCATCTGCTTCGAGAGTTGTTGGCCCAGCACAGCTGAGTCACAGAATTACAGAACTTGAGCTGAGAGCTGAAAGGGGACTTAGATCCCTTTCATTTTTAGTTGTGGAGAGTCTAAAGCCCAGAGAGGTTTCCCCAAATTACAAGACTGGTCAGAAGCAGGGCTAAAAACAGAACAGATCCCCAGTTTAGTATTCTTCCCACTATACCACCCTGCCTCTAATTACTGGTGTTTCTCCTACCAATGCTGAATCATCAAAAAATAAAAGAAGGTACAATTATACTTGGCAAACTCTATTTAAGAAGTCAAGGAAGTATGTAATCATTTTAGAAAAATTTCCCTAAAAATTGTTAAGATTTTTTGAAAGGGGGAGATTATAGATTTTTAAAAGATTAAATTTTAATCACCTGGAAAATATTCTTATCCATAAGAACCTTGTTTATGACTTTCATGGGTAGTAGAATTGAAAATGACTTTCAAGATAATCTTATCCTGGGGTGGCTAGGTGGTGAAGTGAATAAAGCACTGGCCCTGGAATTAGGAGGACACGAGTTCAAATCTGTCCTCAGACATTTAATACTTCCTAGCTGTATGACCTTGACCAAGTCACTTAACTCCAACTGACTTGCTTTCCCCCCTCCAAAAAGTGAACAACAAAAAAAGATAATTTTATCCTACTCCTTCGTTTTACAGATGAGGAAACTGAAGCCCAGAGAGATGGACTTGTCCAAAGTCATAGGTCATAAGTACCAGAGCCATACTCAAAGGTAAGTCCTCTGAATCCAACTCTACTAAAATATATTCTCCTCTTCAGTGAAGCTGGAAAAATTAAAGAATTACTCTGTTTTGGGAAGGATTTAGGTTCTTCTCAGTTCTTTAAGATAAATAAGGTTTCAGGTTCTTTCTTGCCACTTCAATAATGTGCCCATATTCAGAACAAGTCCACGCATCTGACTGAGCTAAGCAATGTAGCCCACAGATGCTGGAATTCATTCCTCTAAGAATAAAATACTGAATGTTGGACTTTGGATGGCCATTACTAGTATGCAATGGCAGGAGAAAGAAAAGCATGCAACTTCTAACTTTCCGCTCCCTGGTATAAAGAATACAAATTTACATCCATATCCCCAGAGAAAGAAATACCAGGTTAGCTGCTAGTTTAGGGGGAAGGGAGGACCCTTGAATCAATTTTTGGCAGCTGCTAATTTGAGCCACCAAATCCAACAAAGTAATCTGTTCCAGTTCTCACAGTTAATGATGGAGAATTGCTTTCTTGTGTTCACAGCTTGAATATTTGTATTGTTTCACACCCAATGATGCTGTGAATTGTACAACAGTGATCTCTGAGTGCAGTTTTCTACTTGCTTTAGTGTGCATCCTAATCATGTCTCCTGAGGAGAGTGGGGAGGAATGCACAAAAACACCTGTTTCCAGTGGAATTGAACATCAGATTTTAATTGAGTTGGACAGCCATTGGTGTTGATCAGTTCTGACCATCTGACACCTTAGTTTCTATGAGTTCTGTGAAACAGATTTATACCAAAGAACCTGGAGCTGGCTGGCTAAATGTTTGCAACAAATGGACAGGTACATCCATGGCTAATTTGACTCTTCTGTGAACAGAATGTGTGTATTTTGGTAAAGTTTTGCTTTACCTTGCTGCCCATGGTAGTATGCTTTTTGGAAACAAATGGAGTGTCTATGAGAATTCACTGATGTCTTCTGGAGATCAATAATTATGAAGCTGGTAACATACTCTCATCCTTCAGAGAGACTTTCCTGTGTTCTGAAAAAAATGGTAGCTTAAAAACATTCATTAATGTATTCACGCTACTAACCTTTATAGGGATGTCTCTAACAGGACAAGTATTCAGTTCTATTTTAAATGGCTTTTAAGAAGGGAATTTAGTAATAGTAAAGAACTGTTAACAAAGGAGATGTCCATCAACTGAAGGATGGCTAAAAAAATTGTGATACATCATTGTAATGGAATATTACTATGTTGTAAGAGATAGTGCATGGGAAGAATTTGGGAAAGTATGGGAAGATTCATATAAATTTATACAAAATGAAGTAATTAGAATCAGGAAAACAATGTACAATGACTATAACAATATAAATGAAAAACAAAAACAATAAACTACAAAACAGAATGTGATTTGTTTGTAATGATCAAACTTGACCCTGAAGAAGAAATGGATAAAGATACCTCTGCCTCCTTTCTTTGAAGATGTGAATGGATGAGGGGAGATGAGAATGACTATGGACATAGAATGTGACATATTCTGCCAGACTCTGTTGAGTTGTGTAGACTCTGTTGTGTAGCTTTAATCTGAAAACAGGCAGTTTTCAGAAGAAGAAATTAAAGATATCTATAATCATATGAAAAAATGCTCTACATCACTATTGGTTAGAGAAATGCAAATCAAAACCACTCTTAGGTCCCACATCTCACCTGTCAGATTGGTTAACATGACAAAACAGGAAAATGATAAATGCTGGAGAAGATGTGGGAAAATTGGTACACTAAGACATTGTTGGTAGAGTTGTGAACTGATACAACCATTCTGGAGAGCAAGTTGGAACTATGCCCAAAATACTATAAAAATGTGCATACCCTTTGACCCAGCAATACCACTTCTAGGGCTATATCCCAAAGAGACCATACAAATGGGAAAAGGACCCATATGTACAAAAATATTCACAGAAACTCTTTTTGTGGTGGCAAAGGATTGGAAATCAAGTGGATGCCCATCAGTTGGGGAATGGCTGAAGAAGTTGTGGTATATGAATGTAACAGAATACTACTGTGCTATAAGAAATGAGAAGAAGATGGACCTCAGAATAACCTGGAAAGATTTATATAAACTGATGCTGAGTGAGTGGAGCAGAACCAGGAGATCATTGTACATGATTACAGACACGTTGTATCTGTGATGACTAACTTTGATAGATTTGGTTCCTTTCAACAATACAAGGTTCCAAGATGACTCCAAAAGACTCATGTTGGAAAAAGCTATCTGCATCCTGAGAAAGAACTACAGAGCCCAAATGCAGATTGAAACAAACTATTTGCTCTCTTTTCTCTTTTGTTTTGTTTCTTGTTTCTTAGAGTTCATTCTATGGGTTATAATTCTTCTTTACAATAGGACTAAAGTTAAAATATGTTTAATGTGAAGGTATATATAGAACCTATAGATTGAATGCCATCTTGGGGGGGAGGGGAATGAGAGGAAAGGGGAGAAAATTTGAAACTCAAAAGCTTGTGGAACTGAATGTTGTAAACTAAAAATAAATAAATTTATATATATGTATGTATATATGTATGTCTAGCTATCATCTATCTATCCATCTATCCATCTATCCATCTATCTATCTATCTATCTATCTATCTATCTATCTATCTATCATAATGTTGTGTTCCTAGAACTCTTCTTGATTTCAGTAGAAGCTGTCAGGCATTGTGTGTTCATAACTATGCTCTCAACTGCTTTTCTTTGTGGACATTTACATTTTTTTTTCTTTTGAATGGTCACTCTGGACTTTACCTATGCCATTCTTGGGACATTTCCTTTTGGGGCTTTCTTTTAGGAACTGATCAATGGATTTTTGTCCCATATTCATTATGCTTTCTGGTTCTAATAAATCCAGATAGTTTAATTTTTTTTTTATTTCTTGACATAAAGTGTTCAGGACTTTTTTTAAAATCAGTTTTCAAGGAGCTCAATGATTCTTAGATATCTCTTCTTGATCTGCTCTCTAGGTCAGCTGTTCTGATTATCAGATAACTTAGACATTCTTCTATTAAAAAATCTTTTGATTTTGTTCTACCATTTTTTCATGTTTCATAGAGCTATGGATTTCTTGTTAGTTTTCAAAGAGCACATTGTTTAACCTTAGTTTGCTACTTTCTCTTCTAAGCTATTTATTCTGCTAATTCTTTCTTCAAGAGCTTTTATTTCATCTTTTGCTTCATTTCTTCTAGGTATTCATGTAGTCCTTGTGTAAAATTATTATTATTTTTTTAGTATCTTGATTTCTCATTTATTTATTTTCTTGTTTATATTATTCATTTCCATAAGATTTTGAGTTACAGATTTTCTCCTCCCCATCTTTCCCCCACCTACCACCCCAAAACAACTATCCCACTGTATAACCCCTCCCCCAATCTACTCTCTCCTATGTCCTCCCCCATTGCCCCCCTGACTTTCCGGTAGGGCAAGATGGATCTCCCTATCCCAGTGCCTGTATATGTTAATTCCCAGTTGCATGCAGTTTAATAATAATAATAATAATAATTATTATTATTATATATATACATATATATATTTAACATTTGATTATAGATCTTTAAATTCTAGATTCTTTCCCTTCCTCCCTCATCACCCACCCCCACTGGAAAGACAAGCAATTCAATACAGGCTGTACATGTGGTAGTTATGCAGAACATTTCCACAATGGACATATTGTGAGAGACTGATTATATGTCCCTCCTTCATATCCTGCTCCACCTTGTTCTATTCTCTACCCTGTCCCTGTCCCTTTACAGAAGTGTGTGCTTCCAGCAACTCTGCCCCCCGCTCCCGCCCTCCCCTCCATCATCCCACCTCTCATTCCCATCCCCCCTACTCTCCCGTGTGGCAGTTTAAGTCATTATATTATACCCAGTTTAGAGATTATGTCATTCTTTCCCTAAGCCAAATTCAGTGAGAGTAAGGTTGACCCTTTCCCTTTTGTCTTCCTGTTCTTCCCCTCTGTTGTAACAGTTATCCCTTGCCTCCTGTATATGAGATGATTAATCCCATTCTGTCTCTGCCTGTCTCCTCTCATTCTATTCCTCTCTCACCTCAGAATTTCACCTTTTAAAGTATTATCCCTTCCTATTCAATTAATCCTGTGCCCTCTATGTACACACACACACACACACACACACACACACACACACACACACACACA
>CM053590.1:139073305-139083305 GCA_028646515.1 Pseudochirops corinnae
TGTGAAGTGAAGACAATAAAGATTGTACTTTTCTATTCTACTGAGTTATGGAATATGCTTGTTTTATTTCTTAAGTTCATAATAAAATAGATACAAGTTTTTAAAGGACTGCATTATAAATCTCAGAATTATGTGGATTGAATGAAAAAATGCTTTTATAAATATAAAATACAATGTAATGGTAAACTCTTGTTATTATTACTTTTAACTAAACAACAATGTATTATATTTGATAAAAGACTGGTCTTGTTGGCAGAAACACTGGAACTCAAGTCCTGCTTATAACTATGTGTGTGACTGTGGGCAGTCACTTAAACTCTTGGTGGTCTCAGGCAACTTTCTAGGACTACAAATTACAGTTGTGTTCCCAATCTGTATGAATGAAGGTCATTTCCACACAGGAAGCTCCCTACATGGGTGAAATCACAGGTTTGGACTAGTCCTTATCCCCAAGGGGGAAAAATAATAAAACAGGCACCAGCATGTTTTCATTAGCCAATATCCTTCTCAAACACCCAAAATACCAGGAGTTTGGCATTTCTCTACTTTGTAGCCATTGTTATTAGTATTCCATTCTTACTGAATCCCTTGAGATCCCAGAAATATGATTAAGTATCCAAGATTAGGTAGAGGAAGATTTTTAGGGAAAATCCTGATTCTACTTCTAGATTCTAAATTCTACTTCTGATTCTTTAGACCCATGGTACAGAATAACAGAATCTTAAGAATCATAATCTAGGTATTGCTAGGTGGCACAGTGGATAGAATGCCAGGCAGGGCCTGGTCAAGAAGATTCCTTTTCCTTAATTCAAATCTGGCCTCAGACACTTAAATAGCTGTGTGATCCTGGGCAAGTCACTTAACCCAGTTTGTCTCATTTTCCTCATCTATAAAATGGTCTGGAGAAAGAAATGACAAATCACTCCAATATCTTTGCCAAGAGAACCCCAAATTGGATCATGGAGAGTCAGACACAACTGAAAAAAAATCAGAAGGGACCACTGGAAGTCATTCGGCTCAAACCCCTCATTTTACAAGTGAGGAAACTGAGGATAATAAAGTTTAAGTCATTTGCAGGAGGTCACAACACTAGTTAGCTGAAGAGATGGATGTGACCTAGGGTATAGTGTCCTTCCCATTGCACATTGCTCCTTCTCCCAGTGCCCTGAGGTTCTGAGGAGCAGATTAAAGGCTATGACTTAATCAGGGAAGGCCCTCTCAAAGCTCCTTGATCTTCCTTGTATCCTAGTCTCTTAGGAGTGCTACAAGATCTATGGAAGGAAATGGAATCCTCACTACCCTGAGCTGGGTTCTGATAACTACAATCTTAGTGTCTTTCCGCCCTCCCATCCCCAACATCAGGGTCTCATTTATAATATGTGCTTTGGGAACATCACCAGAACATCTGCCTTCCTCTGTCTCTACCCCCTTGATGTTATTGTGACTGAAAGATGTCCATCACTAATCTATTATTTCTAGCACAAAGAGGTGATTGTGATCTTAGAATCATAAATTTTAGAGCAGGAAGGCAGCCTTAGAAATCATTGAAAGTTCACCCCCACTCATTTGACAGATGAGGAAACTGATGCCCAGAGGATGTGAAATGATTTGCCTAAGGTCACAAAGATTGAAGATTTGAACCCAAGACTCTAACCCAAATTGCTAGATTCGAGCCCAAGATTCCAGAATCTTTCCTTGTTTCTTGTGTGCCCTAGTGACTAATGTAACTTGAGGACTTTACAGAGCAAGGACTAGTTGAGAAATATCTAATAGCTTTTATCTAAAGAATGATTGACACTAGATGTTAGCATATAAAAAAGTCAGGATGACTGAGCTCTGGGGAGCCTTAGAGCTGCATTGTTTTTGTTTTTTTTTTTTCTCCAGAAGCTCTGGGACTAACAGCTCCTCTTAGCTACATCTCTGACCACCTTCTAGGCCTCATTGTATTTTCTGTTGTCCACAAGAACAAACCCCAGAATCTGAAATAGTTTTAGAAAGAAAGTTCTTAGATCATTTGGTAGAGAGAGCAAGCCAGAAAGAAGGGTTGACTGTTTCCCCCACATTCTGAAAGGTTTACTTTATATGAGATTTTGACAAAGGTTTCAGCACATGAGTCACACACCAATCACATGATGAAGAAAACACAAAACACAAGTCCTTTGTGTGGATCCAGGACCTAGGAGAACCCAAAATACCTTGTAGCCATCTCTAGCATTCCCAGAGAGTTACAGAGGTCAGGTGACATTCTGGGTACAAACAGTCTTTAATCACATAAAGTTGGTTTTAAGCAGTATAATAATTTCCCCAAACAATACAATAGAGCATTCTTTCCACGTTGGATTTGCCAGACCCTGACACTGGGGTCTGGAAGTTCCCACTTCATAAATGCAAGTGTTATGTTTATCTTGTCTGTCTTGCCACCTTTAACACCAGAAAGCTCATGATTTAACTACCTGAAGCTGCTTTGTAGGTTATTTTCAAAAGAGAAGAAAGGGAAACATCAGTCTTTTATGTAGTGTAGAGGGTACAAAGGTCTTTGAGATAAAAGCCACTGCCCCAAGCCACATAAGAAAGAAAAACACTATTAATCTTTCCTTAAGATACTCAAAATCCTGCCCAAAGTGTCACACTAGGTCCAGTGGATTTGTTCTTAGGATATAATAGATTATTGACTTCCCTGCCCCCACTCCATATTTGACTATAAAATACATATTTTAATTATCTTTATTAATTTTTTACTAATAATCTGGACCTGTGATTTCATCTAGGTAGGGAATTCCTAGTGAGAAAATTATCAATTCAGATAGGTAAGTGATTATTAATCTATTATCTTGGTGAGTTGCCTAAGGCAACTCAGGGTCATACAACCTGTATACAACCAGGGGCATGATTTGAACCCAGAACTTTCTGATTTCAAGGCTTACTCCATGTCTATTCTATTACATTACGCTGCCTCTATAAAATTACTATTTTGAAGATATTGATAGCTGACATTTATAAAACTTTAAAGTTTGCCAAACACTTTGCAAATATTTTGATCGATCCTCACAATACTGTGAAGTAATTGTACTTGTTATTATGCCTACTTTATAGATGCGGAAAACTTAACCTCACAGAGGCTACATGACTGGCCTGCAGTCCTCTGGTAAGTGTTGGAGATGGATTTTGAAACCAAATCTCTCCTGATTCCAAGTCCAGTGTTACTCATATTCCTCCCCTAAAGCAACTTCTGTGTTTTATGCAAGATTTTGAGTTTGATTTAATCATTTCCAGAGATCTTTTATTCCTTCACTGATGGTGGTACACTTAACAAAAACAGATAAATTTGAGAAAGGGATGAATTTGTGGGAAAGATGATAAGTTCTCATTTGGATATGGCAAATAGGAGAAGCTTGTGGGACATCCAAGTGTGAGATACCCAAAAGGCAGTTAGTGATGTGGTACCAGAGCTCAGAAGAGAGATTAGGGAGGCGTACAGATATGGAAGAGATGCCTGACTCTAACTTTCCTAGACTGGTGGAGCTGGGGGTGGGAAACCAATTTTAATTGTGGGAGGAGACCAGGGTGTGGTGGGTCTTCTCCCTCATTACCCTTCTTTCAGGTAATGAGGCCACTACCCCTGTGGTCTGTGGATTCAATGGTACTCTTTAACTCCAGCATTCCTGGATTAAACAACCTCCAAACTACCTAGGAACTATGCTCCTAACCTATCATTTCTCCAAATGCAGTCTGTAATACACTCTTCCACAATTTAAGATAAAAGTTAACGTATATCTGATATGCCTTTTTATGAAATCTAGAAGAGTGTTCATTTTCCCAAAATTTTTCTTTTTTCTCCTTTAATAACCAACAACTCTTGGTAGGTCAGAATCCATCTTAGAACAGAAATTCTCCTTGTCATTTATTCTACCTTTTAAAGAACAAGATTATCATTAGAGAAGGTCAAGAATTTATCATTTACTTTATTTTTTAGCAGAGAGAAAAAAAAAATTCCACATAAAGTACAAAGAACTGAACCCTCTACCTCCATCACTACTATATTATAATACATCGGTTATAAGTTTCTGATCAACTTCTTGAATTCATCTTTCTAGTTTAGCTTTCTGTCTTGGTGGTCTACGGTATACTAGCATCACAATATTCCTTCTGTTTATTTGTCCATTGATCTTCACCCAAATTCTCTCCACCATGCTTCCTCTTTTCCATTCACGAATTTCTTAATTTGAGTATATAAACATACGACTTCACCACACCTCTTTGTCTTCTGATCTTTTCTTTCTTTTCCCATTTTTATACATTTGGTGGCTTGCAAATTAATCACCCAATATGTTCCTTTGATATTAGAGATAGAAACCTAATCAGATTTGCTTGCCTAAACAAGAAGTCATTCCTTCCTGATAAAACCCAAGGACCTTCATCTTTATGGCTGAGCAGCCTTTGTGTGGAGATAATAAAGGACACAGGCATCCCATAGATTGACCAAGACAAGTTTCAAGGGCTCGATGAAATTGATGCATTCTAAGACTGAGAACTGTTTCTCATAGGATCCTCACTGACTTTCTTTCCTTCTGCCAAAGCTTGTAGACCAGCATGCCTAATAATAATGTTTCTTCTGGTAACAGAAACCTAGAAAAATCAATTCTTCTCTCTCCAGGTGACAATGACCAGGTGGTATCCTTTTCCATGGACTCCACTTTCATTGCCTCTTTTTCTGTTGTACCTTTCCTCTGGGTAGTTTCATGTTAGGATAAAAGCTTTGCTTAATATGAGTTAAAATACCTCTTATAAAGGCCTAATGCTTTAAGAATTATTGGGTGACTCTTTTGTGAAAACTGTCCCCAAACCATGAGAAGAGGCTAGGACAATCAGATTCACAAGTATGCAGGCAAATGTGTTTTGCTACTTATCCTCATAAAATATAAAATACCTCTGACCCCAAGCCTTTCATTCCTGTATCTTAAGCAGATCCAGGAAGCCAAATCCTGCCTTCATATACTTGACCAGCTTTTCCTTTTGTAAATATAACTTTATTTCCTGAAGCCCCTACCTTTGATTAGCTGCTGCAATGAAACATTATCTATATCCTTAAGATCTTCCTTTTCTTGCCTGAAACTTCATAATCCCAATCTCCCCAGCTAATGTACTTTGTGTTTGTCCAGGGTAGATGGCTAGGACTACCCTGATCTTTCAGGGAAGAATAAATTATTGAGATTAGGAACAAAAAGCAACCAAACCCTTTAATCCTTCATGGACTTGGAGAAATTGTTATTGTGAGGAAGGTACAGGATTAGCAATCAGGGGCAATGAGAGAGCTACAGCTAAACCACTACCTTTATTTGTGACTTTAGGAAAATCACTTTCAATCCTCTGAAATTCAGAATTCTCATCTAGAGATTGAACTATATACATATTGTATATAATAATATATAATAAAAGAATATATAGTATGTATATATGTATGCACACATTTATGTACATATACATATGTGTGTGTGTGCATGTATGTCCCTTTCATCTCTAAAGTCCTATGGGGGGAAGAAGGAATGACTTTAGTCTGAAGGACAAGCTAAAATTAAAGCTAATGAAATAAGGACAGCTTATGTCCTTCTATCGTTTAATCTTGTATGGATTCATTTAAGAAAGACTTCCAGAATCTTAGGTAAGGTTGATCAATAGTAGAAGCTCTCTGAAATGATTATTTTAGGAATTTTTTTTTGTTATCTTGATTCTTATGTTCCATTGATATGTAGTCACTTTAAAAATATTTTATGATATTTTTTTCTTGCTGTTTGATTGTATGTACTATAATTTTGGAAAATGCAGGTACCCAAGACTAGTTTTCCTGATACTGTACTTCTACCTGACAAGCTATTAGCCGCTACCATTGTAAGGCTCATCTGCACAGCAGGATGCAGGTACAGTTAAACAATTATGTTTGCAGAGGTGCAAGTTTCATTATCATATTAATGAAAGTAATCAGCTTCTTGCAGGCTTTAAAAAACTTTTCCAAACAGTGAGAACCTAAAAAAAGATAGATAGTAAGTCTTTTAGTAGGATAATGGGAAATCATTGTATTATTAATTAGCTAGAACTCTACAAAACCACTGGCTCCTTCTTGTATGTATTTTCATGCCCCCTTCATTTTTCTCATGCCTAAATTACTGCCACAGCATCCTAGTCCACTCAACTGACTCAACCTTCCCTTTCAGTTCCATCTTGCATCCTGCTTGACTTTAACCTTAATTATAGCTATCTCAAGCTTAAAAACTTTCAACAGATCTGTATTTCCTATTTTTAACATTCATTTTTAAATTTTGAGTTCCAAAGTCTCTCCATCCCTCCAGCCCCTCCCCTACCCATTGAGAACACAAACAAAATGATACCTATTATACACATGAAGTCATGTAAACATATTTTCATATTAGCCATGTTGTGGGAGAAAAAAGGACTTAAAACAAGATGAAAAAATATGCTTCTCTCTGTACTCAGAGTTCATTAGTTCTCTCTCAAGGTGGATAGTGTTTTTCATTAGGAGCCCTTTGGAATGTTGTAGATCATTGTATTCATCAGAATAGCTAAGTCTTTCACAGTTGATTATCGCTACAATATTGCTGTTACTTTGTACAATGTTCTCCTGGTTCTGCTTACTTCACTTTGTACCAGTTTAGATAAGTCTTCCCAGGATTTTCCAAAATCATCCCCTTTGTCATTTCATCCAGCACAAAAGTATTCCATCACAATCACATACCACAACTTGTTTAACCATTCCAGAATTGATGGGCATCCCTCAAGTTTCCAGTTTTTTGCCACTACAAAAAGAGCTGCTATAAATATTTTTGTACACATATATGGGTCCATTTCCTTTTATTTCTTTGGGATACAGACCTAGTATGTACTTTGCAAGAAACTATTGCTGAATCAAAGGGTATGCAGTTAAGTCATAATTCTGAATTGTTCTCTAAAATGGTTATTAGACACCATCAACTGTCATTTTTGTTTTCTGTCATGTTAGCCAACCTGACAAATGTGAGGTAGCACCTCAAAATTGTTTTAATTTGTATTTCTTTAATCAGTAGTGGCTTAGAACAGTTTTTCAAATGACTATTGATGGCTTTTCTTTCTTCTTCTGAAAACTGCCTTATTCCTATCCTACCTGTAGTCAGAAGATAAGGGTTCAAATCCCACCTAGCAAGCTTAGTAACTGTGTGACCTTAGACAGATAACTAACCTTTCTAGGCCTTGGTTTACTCATCTGTAAAATGAGTAAGTTAAACTAGATGTCCTATGAGGACCCTATGACCTAAAAATGTGACTGGGAATCTTACTGTAGCACCAATTCACAGCACCAACAGTTACTATAAATATGTCTGCATAGTGCTCAATTGCAAAATATAAGAGACTCTCCATATAGAAGACAGAAACAAAACACTTATTCAAACACCAGAAAACCAAATTCCAAAACCAGTAATTCCAAAACCATCATAGTAGCAAGGAAGTTAATAAGCCATAACAGCACAGAGAGCTACAACATCCTTTAGCCTCCCCACAAACCAACACAAGCCTAGCTGTCACAGCAGGTGGCAAACACCAACATTTACTCACAAGCCTAACTGCTCCATCAGATGTGTCTTCTCCTTCCACTGTGTCTAGCTGCTCCAACTCCCAGCTTCCTCTTGGCTCTGCTCCACCCTTTAGCAAACTCCTCTCACCACCAGTTCAATGTGATTACATTCAGTCTATTAAGGGGCAGGGAAGGTCTTCAAATTCCCATTCCCATTACACTTAGCTAGAATTAAAAAAGAAATTAAACAATGTGACTAATGTGTAAATTTATTTCTTTAGTGATGAAAAAGAGGTAGTATGATATAGTGACCTGGGTGCTGGACTTGATGTAAGCAAGATACATATCTTGCCTCTGATACTTGCCAGTTTTGTGACCATGTCACTCAACCTGTCTGAACCTTAGTTTCCCCATCCATAAAATGGAGGTGGTAATACCTCTACAAAGCTACTTGCAGTGTTCCTGTGAAGTTTCGATGAGATAATACATAGTAAGTGTTCTACAAACTTGAAAAGTACTCTATAAATATTAGTCTTTATTATTAATTCCTTTAAAGCATCAGGGGTTCTTAGCCTGTCTTCTAAGAACTAAAAAAAATTGATCATTGTATTTCAAAAAATTGATTTCCTTTTAATCTCATATATTTTATTGCACTTAAGATATTTTGAGAAAGGGTCCATATATTTTACCAGATTGTCTAGTCTGAAGCACACATGCAAAATTAACAATCTCTGCTTTAAAGTAAAAGAGGTTGAGGAAACATTCTGGTGTTCATACAATGTCTGATCTAACAGAAAATTATTCCAGGAATAGGAAGATTAATTGAAGACAGATGTCTATTCTAGGAAATCTTTGCATATTAGCCAGAGGTTGAATTTGGAGGGGTGGGAAGTGACCTGTACACATCTATCAATCTATAAAATATCCCTTCAATCCTGCAACTTATCAACTAGTAACAGAATTCAAGATATCTCCTTTTCAGTGAAGAGGAAAGGTTTAAGAAGAACCACACAAGTGTTTGTTTAGCTGCAAATTATAATCAGTCATTCCATAAACATTTATTAAATGTCTATTCGGGACAGCGAGGGGGTGTAGTGGATAGAGAGCTAGGCTTGGAGTCAGGAAGACTTGAGTTCAAATCTAGCCTCAGATACTCATTAGCTGTGTGACCCTGGGCAAGTCACCTGTTTGCTTCAGGTTCCTCATCTACAAAATGGTCTGGAGAAGGAAATGGCAAACCACTCCGGTGTCTTTATCAAGAAAACCTCAGATAGGGTTATGAAGAATCAGACATGACTGAAGTGACTGAATAAGTAATTACTTTGTGCCAGGCACTGTCCTAGGTCCTAGGGATACAGAGACAAAAATAATGTTGTCTCTGTATTCTAGGGGCTTATAGTCTTTCCAGAAGGAAACATTTGTATATATAGCATACATACAAAATAAATATAAGAATATTAACTGGGGCGTGAGTAGTGACACCAGTGGCTGGGGAAGGTGATGTTTGAGCTGAACTTTAAAGGGAACCAGGTATATTCCAGCCCCAGTTTCATAATCTGTAAAATGGCACAATACTAGCATAGGGTTGTTGTGAGGCTCAAATGAGGCAATACAGGTAAAAAGCTTCGTGAACCTTTACATACAGTGTACATGTTTTAGCAATTATTATTCTAAAGACACGTGAGGAGAGAGTGCATTCCTAGGCACTGAGTATTGCTTACCCAAAGTCAGGGAGAAGACTGATGAAGTGATACATGAGGGACAGCAGGAAGACTAATTTGCCTGAACAGGAAAGAGTGTGAAAGGACCTCAGAGACCGTCTAGTCCAACACCCTATTTTAAGAAACTAAGCAGGGGAGTCGTGAGGCTCAAGTGAGATAATGGTGTAAAGCGCTCTGCAGATCTTAGCACCCTATGTCAATGCTAGTTATTGTTGTTGTTTACAACACCCAGGCCTCTAGTCCAGTGATGACTCCATTCCCCAAGTCTACAAGCATACTTGTGGAGCTCAAGCAACAACCAGATTCTTCAACAAACAAAATAATATAAGCACACACTTTTAAATTTGATCCATATTATTAATATTTTCTTAAGACTGGGGAATCAACAAAACAATAAATCAAGCCCTGATTTGTACCAATTGGAGATTTCCTAAGTGTAAGTGACCACACTGAAAATTTAACCAAGGACAGAACTGGCTCCAACACACCCTTGGGAGTAATGTATAATAACCCTTGCATGATTATTTAATCTTCAAAACTTCATTTACCCATCACCTGATTTATTACTTGCTGGCCTAATTTCTTTTAGGCTTCCAGAATTCATGGGGACCTACCCGATTTGCATGGTAGACTTCTGAATGGATAGGGTAGCTAGATGGTGCAAAGGATAGAGTGAAGGGTCTAGAATCAGGAAGGCTAAGTTCAAATTTAGCTTCAG
>CM053590.1:139088384-139098781 GCA_028646515.1 Pseudochirops corinnae
AAACATTAATGCTGTGTATTAGCTGTGAATTCTTATAGAGCAAAAGACAAAAATTTTTAATGCCATTTATTCCTTAACAACTATAAGTCATATCCCTTTGCCTTCATAACATTTAATATAAATTACTTAAGATGCTGTTAAATTTATCTTGATATACAAAGGAAATGGGATGATATTACAGAGACTGTGGGAAAGCACACCTTTGAATATACTTAACTCACTAAATTCTGAATGATATGGGATGAGCTGTTCAGCTTGTTTTGGTTTTTAAATTCTTTCTCTCAAACAAAAGAGAGTAAAGAGCAGAGCCTAGGGAAAGGATAACATTCTTGGACATAACTGTTTTGCTCTGAATTTCAAATACCTTTCCTTTTATTTTTTCTTTCCCTTTCTTAAATATGGAATTATGTGCCCTTATTTAGCCAGCCGGTCATGCCCTGTAATAAGCTTATATTGAATTTGCCACATACCATGAAGATTTCATGAATTTCCTTCACTGTCTATTTGTTAGCTAAGGGTTTAAACCAACCTATTTGCATTTCTATCTGATGTACAGAGCTCCAGCTGGGGCCACATAAGTAAACTAAGAACTAATCATCGAGTAAGTAGTAACCTAGAATTTATTGAATACCTACTGTGTTTAGTAGCATTTCCAAAAGATGTCAGTTTCACCATAAAATGCCTTTAGACTTGAAATATATTACAGGAACCAAAAAATGCTGATCTGAGAAGGCTGGGGATATAGAATACACTAAGACTAAATGGAGGCTTGAGGAATTTTGAAGTGAAATGGAAGAAATTGTCTATTTCAAGCAAAATATATTTCATAATATTACTTATGACCTATGTATGAGTATGAACTTATATTATTTTACAATTAATATTCAGATTCTGCCTCTAACACACATCATTTCTGTAACCATGGGAAAGTCCTTTAACTGCTCTAAGCCTCAGTTTCCTCATCTGTAAAGTAGAAATAATGTCTATAGCATTCATAAGATTGTGGTGAGGCTCAAGTGAGATGATGTATGTCAATCCCTTTGCAAACTTTAAAGTGCTATTTACATATTAGTTATCTTTTTTTCTTGTTCACATTTATGTGGATGGAATTTATATAGAAATGATTCTTCTGCTACTATATTTATGTTATTTTTTCAAATATTACATTTATTATAATTACATTACATATATTTTGCTATTATACTTGGTATTTTATAGACTATCACACAAATGGGCTAAATAACTGCTTCTTGTAATTGAATAAAAGCATTTGAATGTAAATTCATCATCTAAAAGAAGCTTTAGAATGATTCCAGTGGATAAAGGGGATGATATGGGCCCCAGTCTATATCTGTGGGATTTTACTTTATTCCTGTAGGTCTCTGTGTTTTAAAGCTTTTCATTCCATATATCTTAGACATTATGAATATTTAGTGTAATGACATCTATAAAACAATATTCTTAGATTTTTTTATGACTCCATGTTACCTATAAGTGATTATAGGCAACAGTTTTACCTATAATAATGATTTAGTTGCAGTGCTTTTTAATTTGTTTAATTCTTAAAGATATTCTGAGATTTGTATTTGTAGAATAGAGTCTATTATCTGTTTACAAAAGATAGAAGGCTCCCCAAGCATGATTCTTGCTACCAAGTTACATGTTGCTACATATTTGGTAGACGCTAAAATTTAACAATCTGGGATAATGTTACACAGCTTCTTCTATTTCCTTGCATAAATATGCATTGACCAATAAATCCAGAATCCTTAAGAATGCCCTTCTGTAATTTTTGCTGGCAATGAACCAGAACATGAATTATCATCATAAACTTCTCCATTTTGGCAAACAAATCCATCCGTTTCTGCTATTTGTTGTGCTTCTTTAATGATATGTTAATTGAATTTATGTATATGTTTTTCCCTGGAGAAGTTTTTGATTCCCCCCTTGGATGTTAGTCATTTCATAGGCTAAGATCATCCTCATCCTCATCATCATCATCATCATCATCATCATCCTTCTTCTCCTCCTCCTCCTTTTTCTCTTCCTCCCCATCATTTTGTTGGGAAAAGTATTAATGGCAGTAAAATTTCTTGTAGAACTTTCCTTCACATCATCCAGTACACCAGGGATTTTCAGAATACAGTCTGGTAGGGCATCAAATAAAGCCAGAAAGGATCTCATTCACTAACTCAATTGGGGTTAAAGCTCCTAATCAGTGTGACTTGTGAATTTTAAAAAAAGTCATAAATTGGGTAAATAGAAATTGTCTTTTCAAGGCACTTTAAAACTTTTCATTTCTTAGAATACATTAAAGGCTCACTATTCATTAAAGGATGAAGTCAGGCCATGGCTGAAATGTTTATGTTAAGTTGCTTTGATTGTTGAAATGTAAAGAGAAAAGTTGCTTTTTCCCCATTCTTTGAAAACCAGCTTTTGTTCATGGTTGGATAACTTATTCAAATAGAACTTTACTGAATTTAGGGGCAAAAATATTTTCTCTCTTAGACTCAAGATGAGCATGAGATTACTCATAAATTAATAGAAGTTGACTACAGGTTTTTTAAAATATAATTTTAAGTTTAGTAACTATTACTAAAATACATCCAAAGACAAACATTTTTTAAAATGACCACGTCAAACTATCTCCGTTAGTTGTGATTTATAAAAAGAAGCTTATTAAGTTTAACAAGATAATACCCCAAACACTTCATTGCCTTTCACAGCTTCATCTATCTTCACTTTTTTCCTGTGTATTTTTTCTGATTTTGTTGCCCTTATCATCTTTTTACTTCTTTGCTATCAAGGGATTTATTCTTGTTCTTATTCTGAGTTCTTTACACTTCTTCCTATTCTGAATATTTATCATTGCTTATAACACAACAATATTATGTTGTCATGATATACCACAATTTATTCAACCATTCAACCATTCTTCAATACTTGGACATGTGGTTTATTTTCTACATTTTTCTTATTTCAGAGAAAATGTTCATGAACAGGTTTTTCCTTTTAAATTATATCCTTAGGGTATAATTCAAGTAGTGGGAATACTGGGCCAAAGGACAGACATATTTTTCAAAATTGTATTTTATTTCTTTTCCCAATTATGTCAAGACAATTTTTAGCATTCATTTTTAGAAGATTTTAAGTTCCAAATTTTTCTCTCTCCCTCTCTCCCCTTCCCTCTTCCTAAAATGGTAGGCAATTTGATATATGTTGTGAAGAAAGAAATAGATTAAAAGGAGAAAAAAACATGATAAAGAATAAAGTACATTAAAAAAGTATGCTTTGATCTGTGTTCAGAGTCCATTAGTTCATCTGGAATAGATAGTATTTTTCTTCCTCAGTCCTTTGTCCTTGTTCATTGTGTCTCTGAGAAGAGCCGAGTCATTTATACTTGATCATCACACAATGTTGCCAGTGCTTTGTACAATGTTTTCCTGGTTCTGCTTGTTTCACTTTGCATTAGTTTGCACAAGTCTTTCCAGGTTTTTCTGAAATCTGCCTGCTCATTATTTCTTATTTCACAATAGTATTCCATTGCATTCATATAGCTCAGCTTGTTCAGTCATTCCCCAATTGATGGTTTCCACTCAGTTTCTAATATTTTGCCATTATGAAAAGGGCTGCTAAAATATTTTTGTACATGTAGTTTCTTTTTCCTTTTTTAATGATCTCTTTGGGATACAGACCGAGTAATAGTGGTACTGCTAGATCGCAGTTTTAGTCTTTTGGGCCCATATTGCTCTCCAGAAATGGTTCAATCAGTTCACAACTCCTCTAGCAGTGCATTAGTGTCCCAATTTTCCTAGACAGCATCTATCATTTTCCCTTTTTGTCACATTAGTCAGTCTGATGGGTGTGAGGTGGTACCTTGGAGTTATTTTGCTTTGCATTTCTCTATTCAAAAGTGATGTAGAGCTCTTCTTCATATACTTATAAATACCTTTGATTTCTTCATCTGAAAACTGCCTGTTCATATCCTTTGATCATTTATCAATTGGGGATTGACCTGTATTCTTATCAATGTGCCTGTTTCCTATATATTTGAGAAATGAGGCCCTTATCAGAGACATTGATTGTAAAGATTATTTCCCAACTTTTTGCTCTCCTAATCTTGGTTGCATTGGTTTTGTTTGTGCAAAGCCCTTTAATTTACTATAATCAAAATGATCTATTTTCCATTTTGTAACGCTCTCTATTTCTTGTTTGGTCACGAATTTTTCCCTTTATGGATCTTACAGGAAGACCATTCCTTGCTCTACTAATTTGCTTATGGTATCATCTTTCATGCTTAAATCATTTATTCATTTTGACTTATCTTGGCATATGGTGTGAGATGTTGATCTATACATAGTTTGTGCCCTATTGTTTTCCAGTTTTCCCAGCAGTTTTTTCAAATAGTGAGTTCTTATCCCAAAGGCTTTGGGTTTATCAGATACTAGGTTGCTAAGGTCATTTACTACTATGTGTACCTAAGCTATTGCACTGATTCATCACTCTATTTCTCAGTCAGCACCTGACAGTTTTGATGATTACTGCTTTCTAATATAGTTTGAGATCTGGTATTGCTAGGTCACTTTCATTTGTATTTTTTCCCCCTTAATTCCCTTGATATTCTTGACTTTTTGTTCTTCCAAATGAATTTTGTTGTTATTTTTTTCCAGATGTACAACATTTTTTTTTTTTTTTGTAGTTTGATTGGTAGGGTACTGAATAAGTAAATTAACTTAGGGAGAATTGTCATTTTTATTATACTGACTCAGCCTACCCATGATAAATTGATATTTTTCCAGTTGTTTAGATTTGACTTTTATTTGTGTGAAAAATGCTTTGTAAATGTGTTCATATGGCTCCTAGATTTGTCTTGGCAGGCAGACTCCCAAGTATTTTATATTGTTTACAGTTATTTTAAATGGAATTTATCTTTCTATCTCTTGCTGCTCTATAAAGAAATGCTGATGATTTATGTGGGTTTATCTTATATACTACAACTTTCCTAAAGTTGTTAATTATTTTACGTAGTTTTTTAGTTGATTTTTCTACGGTTCTCTAAGAGTACCATTATATCATCTTTAAAGAGTGATAGCTTTGTTTCCTCATTGCCTATTCTAATTCCTTTGATTTTTCCTTCTTCTCTTATTGCTATAGCTAATATTTCTAGTACTGTATTGAAAAATAGTGATGATAATGGGCATCCTTGCTTCACCTCTGATCTTATTGGGAAGGCTTCTAGCTTATACCAGTTAGAGATAATGAAAGCTGATGGTTTTGGAAAGATAGTACTTACCATTTTAAGAAATTCTCCTTTTATTCCTGTGCTCTCTACCTTTTTAATAGGAATGAATGCTATATTTTGTCAAACGCTTTTTCAGCATTTGTTGAGATAGTCATATGATTTCTATTAGTTTTGTTATTGATATGGTCAATTATGTTGATAGTTTCCCTGATACTGAAACAATTCTCCATTACTGGTATAAATACCACCTGGTAATAGTGTATAATCCTTGTAATATATTGCTATAATCACCCTGCTAATATTTTGTTTAAAATTTTTACATCAATATTTATTAAATTTGTCTACAATTTGAATCCTCTGTTTTAGCTCTTCATAGTTTAAGTATCAGCACAATATTTGTGCTATAAAAGGAGTTTGGTAGGACTCCACTTCTTTTTCCAAAGAATTTATATAGTATTGGAATTATTTTTTTTAGTGTTTGGTAGAATTCATTTATGAACCCATCTGGCCCTAGGGACTTTTTTGTAGGAAGTTCATTCATGGCTTTTTCATTCATTTTTCTAAGATGGGGTTATTTAGGTGTTCTATTTGCTGGTCTGTTAATCTAGGTAATTTATATTTTTATAAATATTTGTTGATTTTGCTCAGATTATCAGATTTATTTGCATATAATCAGGCAAGAGATTTCTGATTGTTTTAATTTCTTCTTCATTGGTGGTGATTTTGCCATTTTTATTTTTGATACTCAATATTTGGCTTTCTTCTTTTTTAAAAAATCAAATTAACCTATGACTCACCTATCTTAACTGTTTTTTTTTAAAGTAAAACTAACTCCTACTTATTTTTATTAGCTCAATAATTTTTTTTTTTAGTTTGAATTTCATTAATCACACCTTTGATTTTCAGGTTTTCCCATTTGGTGCTCAGTTAGGGATTTTTAATTTTTCTTTTTTAGTTATATGCCAAAATCATTGATCCTGCTCTTTCTCTATTTGATTGATATAAGAATTTAGAGAAATAAAATTTCCCCTAGGTACTGCTTTGCTTGCATCCAACAAATTTTGGGATGTTGTCTCATTGTTGTCATTCTCTTTAATGAAGTTATTTTTTCTATGGTTTGCTCTTTTACCCTCTTATTCTTCAAGATTAGATTATTTAGTTTCCAATAAATTTTTTTTACCTATCTTTGCACTGCCCTTTGTTGAATATAATTTTTTTTATCACATGATGATGTGAAAAGACTACATTTAATATTTCTGCCTTTTTACATTTTATTTATAGGTTTTTATGCCTTAATACATGGTTAGTTTTTGTGTATATGCCAGATGTTGCTGAGAAAGAGGTGTATTCTTTTTGGTTCCCATTCAGTTTTCTCCAAAGATTTGTCATATCTAACTTTTCTATTATTCTATTCACCTCCTTAGTTTCTTTCTTGTTTGTTTTTTGGTTGGATTTATCAAGTTCTGAGTGGGGACAGTTGAGGTCCCCCAATAATATAGTTTTGCTGTCTATTTCTTCCTGTAGCTCACTTAACTTCTCATTTATAAATTTAGATGCCATACTACTTGGTACATATATGTTTAGCATTGATATTATTTCATTGTATGTGGTACCTTTTAGGAAGATGTAGTTTCATTCCTTATCTCTTTTAACTAGGTCTATTTTTGGGTTTTTGCTTTTGCTTTGTCTGAGATCAGGATTAATACCTCTGCTTTTTTTCTTTTATTTCAGGTGAAGCAAAATAAACTTTGCCTTCACCTTTACTCTGTGTATATCCCTCTGCTTCAAGTGTGTTTCTTGGGAAAAAAAAAAACCCATAGGATTCTGGTTTTTGATCCACTTTGCTATCCACTTCCATTTTATAGGAGGGTTCATCTTCACATTCACAGTTATGATTACTAAATGTATTTCCCTCCATCTTATTGTTCTTTCTCTTTGTTTTTTCCCTCCTCAACAGTGTTTTGCTTCTGTCTACTGCCTTCCTTGGTCTGCTCTCTCTTCTGTATATTCCTTCCTTCATTCCTTTACTTAATTTCTTCCCCTCTTACTATTCTGTCAGGTAATATAGAATTCTATATTCAACTAATTGCATGTATTATTCCTTCTTTGAGTCAATTCTGATGAGAGTAATGTTCAAATGATTCACTTTGCCCAACTTCCCATCTTTCACTCCACTGTAATAGGTTTTTTGCACCTCTTCATGTGAAATAATTTACCCCATTCTATTTCTCCCTTCCTTCTGCACCCAGTGTGCTCCTCTTTCTCATACCTTATTTTTTTTTATGTCATTCCCTCAAATTCCCTTATACCCATACCCTTGTCTATGTATATTCCTTCAAGCTGTACTGTTAGTGGTACAGTTTTTCTTTGTTTTTTCCCCTCTCTGTTTTAAAACATTTTTATTTAAAAATTTGAGTTCCAAATTCTCTCTACTTCCATCCATCCCCATCTTGCTCTCTAAAACAGTAAGCAATCATATATAGTTTATATGCAGTTGTGTATAATATTTCCATAGTAGTAATTTTGTACACAAAGACTTGAATAAAAGAAAAAAATGAAAGAAAGCAAGCAAAAAATAGCATGCTCCAGTCCATATTCAATTAATATCAATTCTTTCTCTGGAGGCAGATAGTATGCTTCATCATTAGTTCTTTGGAATTGTCTTGGATCATTGTATTGGTGAGACTAGCTAAGTCATTCACAGTTCTTCATTGAACAATATTGCTGTTACTGTATACAATGTTTTTCTGGTTTTATTCACTTGCTATGCATCAGTTCATATAAGTTTTTCCAGATTTTTCTGAAATCAGTGATACAGTTTTTAAGAATTACAAGTATCACCTTCCTATGTAGGGATTTAAACAGTTGAGTTTCATTGAACCCCTTATACCCTGCCCCTCCTCCCTTTCCCATTTTTAGGCTTCTCTTGAGTCTTGATATTGTAAATCAATTTTTTTTTTCAATTCTAGTCTTCTCCTTATGAACACTTGAAATCCTTCTATTTCATTTCATTGGATGATCACTGTTTCCTTTGAAATATTATGCTTAATTTCACTGGGTAGGTGATTCTTGTTTGTAGTCCTAGCTCCTTTGCCTTCTGGAATATCATGTTCCATGACCTCTAATCCTTTAACATTGCAGGTGCCAAGTCCTCTGTAATCCTGATTATGTTTACCCAATATTTTAATTGTTTCTTTCTGGCTGCATGCAGTACTTTTTTCTTGACCTGATAGTTCTGTAATTTGACTATATTATTACTTGGAATTTTTATTTTGGGATTTCTTTTCTGAGGTGATTGCTGAATTCTTTCAATGCCTATTTTGTCCCCTGGTTCCAGGACATCAGGACCATTTTCCTTGATGATTTCTTGAAAGATGGAGTCCAGGTCCTCCATTTGATTATGGCTTTCAGGTAGTCCAATGATTCTGACATTGTCCCTCCTGGATCTATTTTCCAGATCAGTTGTTTTTCCAATGAGATATTTTACATTTTTTTTCATTATTTTGAGTTTATTTGATTGATTCTTCATGTCTTATAGAATGATTAGCTTCTCCTTGCCCAACTCTAGTTTTTAGGGAGTTGTTTTCCTCAGTTAACTTTTATACTTTCTTTTCCATTTGGTTAATTGTAGTTCTAAGGAGCGGTTTTGTTCAGTGGATTTTTGTAGTACTTTTTACATTTGGTCAATTCTACTTTTTAAGCAACTGTTTTCTTTTTCCAAGTTGTTGACTCTTTTTTTCATAATTCCTTTGCATCACTCTCATTTCTCTTCTTTATTCTGCTTCTACCTCTCTTACATGATTTTTAAGCTTGTTTGTTTGTTTGATTTTTGAGGTCTTCCATGAGTTTTTTCTGGGCTTGAAACTACTTCCCATTTTTGTTTGGGGCTTTGCTCATAAGTGTTTTGATGTTGTTGTCCTCTTCTGAGTTCATGTCTTGATCTTCCCGGTCACCAGAATAACTTTTTATAATCAGATTATTTTTTGTGTGCTTTTTGCTCAATTTTTTTGGCCTTTTCCCTTTCTTTTAAATTTGATCTCTACTTCTGCGGTGGAAGGGGCATTGTCTCAGGCTTCTTGTGCCAGGAACTACAGACCCTGACTGTTTATCTGGTGCTGCACTGATGTTGCCCTGAGGCCCACAGAGGACCCTCCTATCTGTTACTGCGCTGATGGGGGTGGGTTGGAGAGTGGCTGGCAATGCTGGAGGCCATAGTAGTCTGGCAGCTTACCTGGTGCTAAGCCAGGGTCCTAGTGCTGGTGTCTGTTATGTGTGGAGGGGATATTTCATCATTTCCCCAGGGCTACGCTGAAGCACATGTTGGTCTGGCCACTGGTGGCTATCTGTTTACCCCAGCCTGTGCTGAAGCACATAATGATTCTGAGAGCTGAAGTCTGCTCCAAGACATCAAGAATCTGTCATGTTGAGGCACATGGGGGGTTCTGGTGTTGGTGTTTAGTTGCTCTACCACACTGAGGCTCAGGATCTCTCACTGGTTTACTGAGGTGGAGCTTACTGCTCCTGTCCTGGACTATGCACCCCTTTTACCCAAGTGAAACAGACCTTTCCTTTTAATCTTTCAAGTCTCTTGGATTAAAGGATTATTTCATCCCATTCTTTTTGCTGGTTCTGCTATTCTAAGATTTGTTTGGGGGCACTACTTTATGGTTGTTTGGAGGTGAATATGGGAGAGTTATGGTGATTTACTGCTTATTCCACCATCTTAGCTCTTGGGAGTCCAGATATATGTTTCTAACTGAAAAGATGATGCCATCATATTGTACTAACAGTGTACATGCTTTTCCACAAACTCAGCATCACATTTTTTTCCCTTTGTAAGCATGTTTACAAACTTAATGGGTATAAAGAACAATCTCAGGGTTCTTGTAATTTGGATTTCTCTGATAATTTTAAAAAAAAGTTTGAATGATTTTCAGATAATTATTCAAGTAATTATACCTATACTTTGGTCACATCTCTTAGATATTTATCCTACTTTTATGAATATATAACAATAACAGAAAGATTTAGGTGTTAAATTATTATTAGAAGTATTTCTAGCATTCTCCACTGTTTGGGGAATGGCTAGACAAAACACATTACATTTTTACATTAATGTAATGGAATATTACTATGCATTAAGAAATTATGAATA
>CM053590.1:139099281-139118325 GCA_028646515.1 Pseudochirops corinnae
TTAAAAAACTATCCTGCTTGAGTTTCCTTTTGAACTTCCATCTATTCTCTTAATTGAAATCTAAAAAATAGTTCAATAACCCTCTTTTCCTATTTTTCTCTTCCCCCACCCCTACACTAGTTCTCTCCCAGACAAATCCCTTTCTCCAAAGTTAAAAGTAAAGGAAAAACACAATCTTTGCAGCAAATAAAGGTGTTCAAGCCAAGTAAATTTATATGTTTGCCATTTTCAAAAATATATGTCTCATTTTGTACCCCATCAGTCTTCTGAAGTCATGGTTAGTCATAGCAATGATTAGAATTCTTAAGCCTTTCAAAGATTTTTTTTTTCCTTTACAATGTTGTTTTTTTAGCATATAAATTGTTCTCCTGGTTCTGCTTACTTCATTTTGTATCAGTTGAATCAAGACTTCCAATATTTTGCTGAAATTGTCCTTTAAAAAATAAGCTCTTCCGGCAGAATAATATTCTAGTACATTTGTATACTATTATTTGTTTAGCCTTTCCCCAGGAGATAGGAACCTCCTTAGTTTCTAATTGTTGGCTATAATAAAAAGAACTGCTATAAATATATCTCTACGTTTGGGTCCTTTCCTTTTGTTTTTTTTTTTTTTTTTATCTCTTTGGGTAGAGCCCTAGTAGTAATACAGGATCAAAGTTATGTACAGTTGAATGACTTTCGGATGATTATTAGACTAATTAGTCTAATTGCCCTGCCAACAAGGTACCAGTGTGCCTATAACCTTATGATCCCTGCAATAATTGCAATTTTCCTTTTTTTAAAAATCATGTTTGACAATCTAATAAGTGTGAGAAAAACCTCAGAGTTGTTTGAATTTGTGTTTCTCTTATTATTAGTGATTTGGAGCACTTTTTTCATTTGATTGTTGATCATCTAATTTTCTTCTTTTGAAAACTGCCTAATTTGACTGAAAAAAAAAGAGGCCAAGGTGTCTCACTTCAAATCCAGTCACACTGATCTATATCTTGCCACTAGACCCAGATGGCTTCAGAGGAGAGAGTGAGGCTGGTGACTTTGCACAACCCTGCCTCACTCAAATCCAATTCACTTGCAAGTCATGATATCACCTTCCTGATGTCATTAGTCCTCTCTGAAAACGAAGGACAAACAACAATTTGTGAGCAGTAGTAACTGTGCCACTGGAGACCCAACTGGCCAGTTGTAGTTGGGCAATGTTCCTTTCCTCCTTCCTTCCTTCCTTCCTTCCTTCCTTCCTTCCTTCCTTTCTTCTTTCCTTCCTTTCTTCCTTCCTTCCTTTCTTCTTTCCTTCCTTCCTTAATTCCTTCCTTCCTTCCTTCCTTCCTTCCTTCCTTCCTTCCTTCCTTCTTTCCTTCTTTCCTTCTTTCCTTCCTTCCTTCCTTCCTTCCCTCCTTCCTTCCTTCCTTCCTTTCTTCCTTTCCTCCCTCCCTTCTCTCCCTCCTCTTCCTCTGTCCATATAGGGAATCATACTCTTATCTGTGGGTCCTCTGCCCAAAGGAATATAAATTTTGATTGCTGCAACTTCAAAAGATATCTTGGGGTTTATGGGCTAGATATCTTTCTTTTAAGGATCATGCTTTACACTCAGATGACTCTGGCTCTCTTTGATTGGCCAATAATAGGCCCCAGTAAAAACCTCACTTGGTCATTATTTGGGTTCTGATACCTCAGAGTGAGTGTAAATAGCAATTGTTTCTGTTTTGGACAGAAACCCTGAGGGTCTTCCCCTTCCAGATTGATTTTTTTTTTGTTTGATTAAGTAAAAGAGTCCATTTTCTGCCTCATTTCTTACCTAACCTTAATCACTGAATGGGTGTTGCCTCAGACAAACTGAGACCTGGGAAAGACCTTAACTTAAAAAGGCCAAGGTCTCCCACTGCATCCAAGGCCATCTCTAGTTGTCCTGATCTCTATCTTGCCACTGGACCCAGATGGTTCCAGAGGAGAGAGTGAGACTGCTAACTTTGCATAGCTCTGCTTTACTTAGATCCAATTCACTTGCAAGTCATGACATTACCTTCTTGATGTCATTAGTCTTCTTTGAGAATGAAGGACAAACAACAACAACAATATCTGACCACATCAATTGGGGCATGGCTTTGGTTCTTATAATTTTGAATCAATTCTTTATGTATGCTAGACATGGGACCTTTATCAGAAAAACTTACCACATTTTTCCAGTTAACTATTTCCCTTCTTATTTTTAAATCTTATTTTATTTTTAATTGATGGAATAAAGCAAGCTTTCCATAATATAGTATAATTTTTAAAAAATGGTTGCACATGAAACTACAAATCTATTGCATACAACTTGCTATTCCTTTCAAATATATGATAAAGTTTTTCTTTCCTCTACAGCCTCCCCTGCCATAGAGATGGCTGCCATTATCTATCTCTCTATATCTCTATATCTATATATGTCTATATATGTGTGTATATATGTATGGATGTATGTGTATATGCATGTATATATACATATATGTGCATCCATCCATCCAGACATATGTGTATGTGTATATACGCACGCACACACATATAACTACATTGATTTTGTTTGGGGGAAAAAAAATCTTTTCGGTTTTATGTAATCAAAATTGTTCACTTTATCTTTTATGATCCTTTCCATCCCTAGTCTATTCATGAACTGTTCCCCAATACATAGAGAAAGACATCTTATTTTTTACTCCTCTAATTTGTTTTTGGTATGACTCTTAATATACTTTTTATACTATATATAGTCTTCATGCAACTATATTTGGAGCTTATTGTGGTATATGATGTAAGATAATTGTCTAAACCAGATTGATTTCTAGCACTTCTAGTAGTTTTTGCCAAATAGTGAGCCCTAACACCAGTAGTTGTGTTCTATGTCCTTGATCTCTCCTTCTTTTCTCAGTCATGCTACTTGAAAAAGTCATCTACACTCATACCTCTACTTTTCCTCTCACTTACTACTCAACCTTTTGCAGTGTGATTTTGGACCTCATCACTGAATTAAAACTTCCTAAGGTTCCCAATGATCCAAAATTACCAATCATCTTTTGGAAGTTTTTTTTTTTTAAATAATGATGTGGCATTATTCTCTCCTGGCTTTATGTCTTGAATATGCCTTGATCTAAAATTTTTCTTTATCACTGGTGTTTTCTTATGATGACTCTTTTTTTCTAACCCTCCTTTATAAATTAGATTTTGTTGAGGTCAGATTGTGAAAGGGTGTTGGTTCACTGATACTGATTGGTATTGACTGGTACTATTTGGGGTCTGGATGTCAAGTGCTGTTTTCTTCTAGGACTGCAGGAACAGTGGGCCATCATACTGTGTCAGTGTGATATACTGCATATATTGGCTGCTCCTGTGCTAGGGCAATCTCTATGGGGCAGTCTGGCTCAGTATATGCCTTCATCATTGCCTTTATGGACTGAACCCCACAAGCTTCTGACCTTGTCATTCTATTGAATCTACTCTCTCCAAAGTTACCAATAATCTCTTAATTTTCAAACCTAATAGCCTTCTCTTAATCCTCATAGTTCTATGACCTCTCTATACCCTTTGACACTGTTGATAAGCACCTTCTTCTTGGTGCTCTCTTCTCTCTAGGTTTTCAGGGCACTGCTTTCTTCTGGTTCTCCTCCTACCTTTCTGACTCTCCTTTTCAGTCCTGTTTACTAGATCATCATCCAGATCAGGCTTCCTAGATTTGGGTGTCCCATAGAGTTGTCCTGGGTCCTCTTCTTCTGTATTATGTCACTGGGTGATTATATTAGCTTCCATGATTCAATGGTCATCTCTACGCTGATGTTGCTCAAGTCTTTTTATCTGGCCCCTTCCACTCTGTTCATCTTCAGTCTCGTGTCCCTAACTGCCTATTGGACATCTCAAAATGAATGTTCTGTAGATAATGTAAAATCACCTTGCCTAGAGATGAACTCATATTTCCCATTGTAACCTTTTCATCTTCCTAATTTCCCTATTACTGTTGAAGGTACCTCCATCCCACCAGTTATTCAGGCTTGCAACCTGGGTGTCTTCCTCAACTCCTCACTCTTTTTTACCTTCAATATCCAATCTATACTGCCAAGACTGGTTGTTTTCACCCTTGTAACATCTCTCACAATGACCCTTCTCTCCTCTGACACTGCTACCACCCTGGTTCAGGCCCTCACCACCTTGACTATTGAAATAGCCTGCTGATTGGTCTCTCTGCCACAAGATTCCTCCTTACTCCAATCCACCCTTCATTAACTCAGCTGTCAAAGTGATCTTCTTAAAGGGCAGATCTGACCATGTCACTGAATTCCTGTGGCTCCCTATGACCTCCAGAATCAAATATAAAGTTCTCTATTTGGTTTTCAAAGGCCTTGATGATCTACCTCCTCTACCTTTCCAGTCTTCTTAGACCTTATACCTCCTTCACCCTTCCACACTCCATTTTCTCTGTGAATCAGTTCCAAGGACTTCCTTGTTCCTTGAACAAGACACTCCATCTTCTAGCCCTGGCCATTTTCACTGGCTGTTCCCCATTCCTAGAATTATCTCCCTCTTCATATCTACCTCCTGGCTTCCCTGGCTTCCTTCAAGTACCAGCTAAAACCCCACCATTCATAAGAAGTCTTTTTCCATTCCCCTTAATTCTAGTGTCTCCCCTCTGTTGATTATCTCAACACTATCCTGTCTGTATCTTGTTTGTACATAGTTGTTTGAATGTTGCCTCACCCATTAGACTGTGAGCAGTTTGAGAGTGTGGCCTGTTGATTACCTTTCTTTGTATCCCCAGAATTTAGCACAGATTATGGTTTGTTCTTCATTCTGGAAGAGAATCATGGCATTAGGAAGATGATGCCGTGACTCACAATTGAATCGTGTTTGAGTGAGAGAGGGTTGTGCAAAGTCACCAACCTCACTTTCTCCTCTGGGTCCAGTGGCTGGACATAGATCGAGACAACTGGGGATGGTCTACATAGGATGCAGGGGGAGACAGTGACCTAGTTAAGCTAAAGTCATTCTGAGTTTTCACTTTGGCTGAGTTCTCACCTTGACTGAGGCAACTGCCATTCAGTGACTGAGCCTGGCTTCTTTAATTAAAAAAAAAAAATCAAACTGGGAGAGGAAGACCCTCAGGGTTTCTGGCCAAGAGAAATAATTACTATTTGTAATTATCAAGGCCCCATTAAGTGGTTCTTGGGCAGGGACTTATTGTTGGCCAATCAATGAGAGCCAGAGTGAATTGAGTTTGAGGTATGTATGATCTTTAAGAAAGAAATCTAGCCAGTAAACCCCAAGTTAACTAGTTAGATTTCAGCCATCAAAATTTACTTTCCTTTGGTCAGAACACACTCAAGTAAGGTCATGATACCCCATGGTGGAGAGGAGGAGGAGAGAGGAGAGGGGATAGGACAGATGGAGAGGAGGAGCTGAGTTTCCTGACTGGAACTGACCAATGGGGTCCACAGTGGAGCACAGATTGATGGTTATTTTTTAGATCCTGATGTCTCAAAGCAAATGCAAACAGTAATTTTTCTCTTTCCAGTCACCAGCCCCAAAGGTCTTCTCCTCCCTGGGTTTTTGTTTTTGATTTTGCTTTTTTAATTAAAGAGGCCATCCCTTTATTCATTTCTCAAATAGGCCTAGTCATTGAATGGGTGCTGCCTCAGTCAAAATGAGAACTCAGAAAGACCTTAGCTTAAAAAGGCCACTGTGTCCCACTGCCTCCAGGGCCATCTCAAGTCATCCTGATCTGTATCTGACCATCAGACCCAGATGGCTCTGGAGAAAGTGAGTCTGGTGAACCTGCACAGCCCTCCCTCACTTCGATTCCATTCCAGATCATGGTATCATCTTCCTGATGTCATGGTTCTTTTCCAGAACAAAGGACAAACCACTTGGCGCACACTAAGTGCTTAATAAATATTTATTGACCTCTTGCTAGTTATACTTGTCTTCTTCTATCAGACATAATCTCTATACTTACAGGGTGTCTCTGAATGCAGCTCCCTTTCCCCCATTACTGTTCTGACTACTGCCATTTTTTCTATTATTTAGAATCCTGGATGAACAGTTCACAAAACATTCTGAGATCCTGGTCAATAGGCAGTCATTGACCTCTCCCATTTCACTCCCTGCTGTTCTAGAAGAGTTACCAGCAGTCTGTTCACCTTGGCTCAGCGGGAGTTCTGGCCCGATGTTCATATTGGCTTCTCAGTATTTATCCAACAGAACCAGCCACTAAATCTTTTTTCTTTTTAAACTATTGCCCATTACAACTCCAAAGAGAAATGAATTCTGCCGAGAAGTCAGGCTTCCCTATCCTCACACTTGAGTAAATGCATCTTGAGAAATATAAGCGCTATTTTCATTCCAGCTTCAGGTTTTCTGGGATCTTTTTTGCATCTTTAAGGGATGGCATTTTCACCTCTTCCAACAGTGAGTATATAAAAATAATAATATTTATATTTTTCATTTGTGTATGTTTCCATTTGCAAAGAGCACTTCCTATCTTTAAAAGGGGAAAGACCACTGGTTCTAGAAGTAGAGCTCAAATCCTGTCTCTGACAATGTAAAGGCAAGTCAACTTCCCTAGGCCTCAGTTTCCTCATTTGTCAAATGAGGGAATTGAATTAGATGACCCTTTAGGTCACTTCCAGCTTCAGAGCTATGATCCTATTTCTCTGTCCATACCCCCATGGGTCAGTTAGAGAAGTTGTATAGAAGAAGAGACAGGTTCAGAGTGACTTCCTCAAGCATATTTGAGATGACAATGCAGATTTTCTGATTCTGCTTGGTAAAAGGGAAGGATGAGATTGGGTGGAATGTTTCTGAGGTATCAATGATCTCATTGAAAATTTAACAACTAGCTCTCACTGGCTCCAAGACATCACTGGCAGTTGGAGGAGTCCACTGAGGGTAGACTGAGGAGACTGATCTAATCTGGATTAAGTTGAAGTAAGAAGTATGCAGAGTCGATATAAGGAAAGTATTTTTAAGCATGAGGATTCTGAAACACAAGTATACTTGACTAAGATTGTGGGATCCCTTCACTTAGAGAACTTTAAGAATGGGCCCCAAACTGTCATCACTCAGCAATGATACTACCTAATGAACAAATGGAATGAACAAATGTAGGGACTGTTAGATGGTACAGTGGTGAGAGCACTGGGCCTGGAGTCATGAAGACCTTAGCTCAAATTTAGCCTCAAACACTAGCTGTGTGACTCTAGGCAAATCGCTTAACCTCTCTTTGTCTCACATTTTCAAATTATAAGATGGGGATAATAATAACACCTACCTCCCAGGGTTGTTATGAAGATCAAATGAGATAATGTTCGTAAAGCACTTGGCCTGTAGAAGGTGCTACGTTGGGTGGCCAGGTGACACAGTGAACAGGACATTGGCCCTGGAGTCAGGAGGACCTGAGTTTAAATCCGGACTCAGACAATTAGCACAAAACTAGCCGTGTGACCTTGGGCAAGTCACTTAACCCCAATTGCCCTACCTTCTCCTCTCCAAAAAGAAAAAAAAAGGTATTATGTAAATGCTAGTTCTCTCTCTATTTATGTATATGTATGTGCGTGTGTGTATAAATATATATATGGTATTGTTATATTATCATTGTATAATGATGTCATAGTGTATATTAATTATATATCACATATGATCATAATGATAACAATTATTATTTTACTTAGAGCATTTTAAGAACCAGCTAAAGAACTGGCACGACTTAGCAAGAATCCTGCCTCATTGCCTTAAAATGAACAAAATGCGTAACACAGCATGAATAGGGAACCAAGAACTCCAGCCAGATGATCAGAATCTATCAGTTGATTGTGAGGTCATTTCAGATCAGCCTCCAGCCAGCTGGTGTTGCCACTATGGTTTCCTCTCTCTGCCACCACATTCCCTCTGTATACCTGGAGGGAACAGTCAGGGGCTTTACAGTCAGTTCCCTGTGCCCTTTCCTTCTCAGCACTATCCCTATCAGCATCTTATGCCCTGTTCCCTTCCCAACCCTTATCCTCACCCAATCTTAGTGCTATGGAGAGATGGAAAGTACATTATTCACTTATGAAAAAGACTGCAGAGCTCAGTTAGAGAAGATGCTTCATAAAGGCTCAAGGGGGTAGTGTGATGTAGGGGAAAACACACTGGAGTTGAAGTCTGGAGACCCAGGTTCAAGTCCCCGTTCCACTACTTGCCATCTCTACGACCTCAATCAAATCATTACACTTCTCTGGGTTTCAGTTACACCATCTGCAAAATGAATGGATCCAACCTCTAGGGATCCAGGCTCCATCTGTCTCTAAATCTTTGCTCTTCCAGTGGCCACTTGTGTTAGTAGGAGATGCTGAGGGGTTGGGTTTTTACTTTTTGCTTAAATTTGGGGTTTATTTCTTGGTAATACATACGCACACATATATATCTGTATATGTTTATTTATGTGTGTTAGTATCTATATGTGTATATGTATATAGTGGGATGATACCTCACATTTGTATATTTATATATTACATTAAATATAATTAAAATATAATTATATTTTAATTTAATATTAATGAATTAATAATATATTTATAATTAAATCTATTTTGATTATATAATATTACATATACATATATATTTAACTTCCAAATGTGCAACACCATATATTTAAAATAACTGTTTGCCCTAAAGCCAACCAGCATCCAAGGACCAGCCTTCTTTGGGAAGCATATCCAAGATTAATTTGGCTCCTCCTTACGCCAGGGTACACTTCCCACCTATGCCAGCATCTCCCAAGGAGTCTTGGAGAGTTCAGAGAAGTGCTCTCTCCCTCTTCATTTGTAATTCCACTTCCTTTCTTCTTCTAGGGCAACCAGAATGGGTCATAAAAATTGGCCTGACTCCATTTCCTTCCAGAAAACTGTGGAAAAGTAAGGAGTGTGAGTGTGTGAGCATATAGAGGGGATGGAGAGGACTATCATTTTTCAGGCCTTTCAGTTGTGTCCTGCTCTTGAAATGACCCCATTTGGGGTTTTCTTGGTAGAGATACTGAAGTAGTTTGCCATTTCCTTCTCCAGCTCATTTTACAGATGAGGAAACTGAGGTAAATTGGGTAAAGTAATTTGCCCAGGGTCACATAGCTACTAATTATATGAGCTACTAATTATATATGAACTGAGGAAGATGAGTCTTCTAGACTCTAGGCCAAGCACTCTATCCATTGTGCCACCTAACCGCCCATGGGGATGAAGGGAAGAGGGGAAGATCTATCTCTTCTTTGTGCTTAAGCCTGAATGCAAGGGAGAAGAGTTTGCACAGAGGGAAAAAAGAGATTTTTATAGTTCCTTCTCTACTAATTTTAAACTTTAGTCATTAAGAAGCACACTCTACTCTTCAACTTCTACCCATTCCTCCTAGTTCTGGAAGCAAGCTGGGCAAGCCTAATTCCTGATCCAAACAAATATTTGAAGGATACTATAATGCCTCACTAAGTTTTCTCTTCTTTAAGCTAAATATCCCATTTTTTTCAACCAGTCCTCATACTGTACGATCTCCAGTTCCTTCACTATCCTGTTTTCTCTGGATATATTCCTGGTTGATAATGACCAGAATTTTGGCCAAGGCCATTCACTTCCTTGGGTCTCAGGTTTCCAATCTGTAAAATAAGACAATTGGAGTAGATGTCCTCTGAGGTCATCTTTCATTTCTAAATCTATGATTCTATGGATTAGACAAAATGGTCCTGAGTAAGGACACCTATGTTTAATAAAAATTCATAATATTCACATTGTGCTCTTTGTTTCAATTAAATACTACCTCATTTTCTCAGATTCCCAAAGCAGTTTAAATAGGGAAGATGAGAATTCCCATATCCTAAGGTTTTTTTCCCAGTATTTTCCCTGTTCATCAAACTCTTTCCTCTCCATAGAATGGAAGAGGGTATTAGCTTTCTCTCCCTCCAAACAGTCACTTCAGGGGGTTTGCTATTTGGCTCCAAATCCTTACAATATGCTTTGTCTTTCTGCTTCCAAGCAAAGAGGCATCTTTGCCTATACCAGGCCAGATGCCAGGTGGCTGCCTGCTATATTCCCAAAAGCTCTACACATGAATTAATATAAGTTTTTTTTTCCTTTTTCATATTGAGACTTGGCATTCACAGGTTCATACATTCCAATAGAAGCCATTCAGACTCCTCTGCTCTGATAGAAGGCCAGGGACCAGGCTTATTTCAGAGAACTACCTAGTCCCATCTGCTAGGACTACTCACCCTCCCTCCTCCTCACAACTGAAATTCTCCAGTTGTTGCAGTTGTGGCTCCATCAAATCTTGCTTCAGTGGTATCTACAGGAATGGAAATGATAGAAACTCACCCACTTGAGTTTCCAGTTACTCCTTTTCCTTCAAAAAACAGCTAGCTAAGCTATATGATTAATTGTATGTTATGAACAGAGATCAGAGAAGGAAGAGGAAACAGGGAAAGAGGAAAAAAATCTGAAGAATTCTTTTGAAAAATGATTTGGAAAAAAAAAGTTTTGTACTGATAATAAATGCACTGGATGGCATGGTTGGGTTATGGCAGGAGCCCTTAGTAAGCAGGGAAATGACAAATAAGTTGTGAAATCCAAACTGAGCGAATATATTTGTCTGATCATTTCATCTACATGTTTTATTAGACTGTATATCTGTCATATCTTCCATATCCCCATTGATGCACATTTCATGCTGCAGTTAATTTTTTAAATGCTGCACTGATATAAACACATTAAATCTATCAAATGAAATACCTTAGTTTGAGGATAGGGAGGTGGAGGAACATTTTTAAGGAGGTAAATCAGTACTAGTGTGTGATATATTTTTCCACGTTTGTTTTCACTTTGTAAGAAGGGCACATCCACGGAAAAGGCCCAGAATCCTCTGATTCATGTACAGCCATCTTCTTTGCTTCTCTCTCCAGCTTACCCTTTGGAGTGGATCCAGATTTAACTGCAGGAAATCACTGGCTTTTATTCTTGTTTCATAATAGAGGGATTTTTCTCTATGTAGGTGGGAATTCTGCTGCCACCTTCTCATTTCACATTTCCTGATTTTGATTCAATCTCCTCTCAACAACTGAATCCAGTTTCTTGAGCCTAGGCGTAGGAATTCATGGCAGGGAGGGAATGGGATCCATGTAACCTCCTGTAATTATAGAATAGGGAAACTATTTCCTTATTTGTGGCTTGGGAGAGAGGATCAGGAAGGAAATTGCTATAGTTTTTTAGTGAAGACATTCATAGGAAAAGAATGATGAATGAATCTTACTTAGGTTCATAGATCTAGAGCTGGAAGTTGTCCCCTAGACTAATTCTCTCATTTTATAGATGAGGAAACTGAGACCCAGAAAGGTTGAATGATTTGTTGCCCAAGGTCACAAAGGTAGTGTCAGAGGAAGGACTTGAACCCAGCTCTGCTGATTCCAAAACTAGTGCTCTTTCCACTATATGAGATTGCCTCCATCTTTCAAAAAATCATTTGGAAAGAAAATCCAAGGCCATAGCACTGAGTATCAAAGGGACACAGATTCAGAACTGGAAGGGACTTCCTCCCACCTTTTCTTGAGCATAAGTCCAAGACCACTTACTTAAGAGAGGACTTTCTAGACATACAAGATGGCTGCAATGGAGTATCATTGAGAAAGTGACAGAGTCATGTACTCTCAAGTACATAACAACTTTAAAAATGGTAGCCTAGGCAATGTGACTCCAGAGTCAGATCTTCTAGCCAGAGAAAGGGAATTTCTTAGGCAGTGCAAGCCTCAGGGTTTGCCTTATGAGGAAGCCTAGGTTCAAAAGTTTGGAAATTCTGTTAATATAAAGGAAATTTCCTGAGCAGCATGTCTATTGGAAAGGGAAGATTTCAGATTTAGTGCTTGTTGTCAGAAGGAGCATCATCAGGGGTCTAAAGCCATGACATGATGGGAGCAAAGGAACTGGACCTTGTCATAGTCTATTATTGTGTTATTCAGATGTTGTGGTTCAGATAGTAATTGTAGCTGCCACTCTGTTCCTTTCTGGAGGAAATCCAAAACATGGGGTGATGCTGTCAGTTGGTCAAGGAGAATGGATAACTTCATGAATCCCTGTGGAAAGGACTCATTAGAACATAGGTTCCCCAAGTAGGTGATATTGCCTTCTGGGGGGCACTGGAATGATCTGGGGGTGGCGGTGGTAGTAGTCTCAGGTATAATTGTGGGGTGTTCAATAAAAATAAGGGGGCAGTGGAAGCATAAGGAAAGAAGGGAAGAGAAGAAAATTTTGAAAAACCATTTGTACATGTTTCATCTATTGTGCAACAGAGTTAAAGTGGTAGTGGTTACATTATTTTCCAAATAAACACACAAAATTCAAATTATAACCAATCAGTGGTCAAGTCTGCTGATAGGATTTAACAAGCAAGTATTGGCAGATGAGTGTGTTGTGCATTGTTGGGAAGTCCATCATGCATCAACAGGAACTTGTGAGTGTAATGACTTGTTTACAATATGATACTATATGATTACATGATACAATATTGCATCATCAAAATTTCAATGCAAAAAATAACCATAAATTTACAATAAATAAATACAAGATGTGACATTTTAAAATATTTTATTTTTTAAATGATGCAAATTTAAAAAAAACCATTTAAGGGTTAAACAAAGTAGATTTTCAGGAGGGCACTGAGTAATTTTTTTTGAAAAGGGGATTATTAGCCAAATAAGTTTGGCAACCTCTGTCCTAGAATGTCAGGATGTTGCTATCTAGCAACTGTAAATGTATTTCATTTTTGGTGAGGTCTAAGCTTTCCATTTCTGTGAATTACAAAGGGATTAACTGGAATGTTGAGTTATTAACTGCTCAGAAGCCTTAAACTACGTTATGGCATGAATCTACGGGGTTAATTGCTTGAGTATTTGTGTAAAGTCAGACTCTGGCATGTAGGGAGGTTATTCCCTACTGCAGTGGTTCTCAACCTTCCTAATGCCCTGATCCTTTAATACTCATATGTGGGCATATCTGCATGTGGGCACACCCACCTGGAGACGGATAGAGGAGCCGTGTCTCGGTTCCTAAGACCATCGGAAATACATGTTTTCCGATGTTCTTAGGTGATCCCTGTGATCCCTGTGAAAGGATCATTTGACCCCCAAAGGGGTCACGACCCACAGGTTGAGAACTGCTGCCCTACTGGTACCCCAAGTATATTTCCCTTCCAGAGGGAGTTCATACCATGAGTAGCATTGAAACTTTAGGACTTTGGTATAAAATAGGGCTCATTAGTGAAGAAGAATTATTGTAGTGATTACTTATAAACTCCTTTATGTGTTTCCTGCATTTGTTTATGGCTCCTGTGAGTCCTTTATATTTTCTGTGTTTTCTTTGGAGTGAAATAAAAGCTATCCTATACTCAATAAACATATTGTTATCTTTAGTGCTTATGCATTATCTGTGAGGAACTTTTTGCCCACTTCTGTGAAGACCTAGAAATGAGCTATATTTTGAGATTTCTAAAATAAATCCTAGTTGGGGCAATATAAGCCAAAAGTTTAATATGCATATTATATATGTGCACAATTATCATTTATATATATTATTGTTCAGTATTTTTTTAACAAGCATTTATTAAGTACCTACTATGTTCCAGGCACTGAGCTGAGTATTTTACAAATGATTCCTCCTTTCTGCTGCAATGGAGCTGTTTCATGTAAATCCAGAGGTTAGCAACTTTCAATCACAGATTCCATAATGGTTAGGATGTTTTGCTCCATGTTAAACCCAGATCCACATCTCTGCAACTTTCTCTCATCCCTACGAGTTTCTACCCCTGTGACCAGGCAGAACAGGTGTAATCCCTCTTCACATGACAATCCATTAACATGTCCTCATGTCTAGTCTAAAGCTTATCTCCTACACAGTAAATTTGACTAGTTCCTTTAACTTATACTTCTAGGTCATTCTATTGAATCCCTCTTGCCTCCTGGTTATACTCCTTTTGACATACTCCAGTTTGTAAACATTCTAAAACTGTGGCATCTGGAATTAGACATATTCCAGATGTTATTTGACCTAGGGTAGAGTACAAGGGAATTATAACCCGTCTTGCTCAAGACAAAAATGGTTCTCTTAATGGAGCCTAAGTCCATATTAATTTGTTTTTGTTGCCATGTCACACTGTTGAGTTATATTGAGCTTATGACCCATTATAATTTCCAGGTCTTTTCACATTCATGCTATCTAATAGCATCCCCCTAATCTATTTGATTCTTTTTAAAGCTAAGTGGAGGCTACAAATGCTAATTTCAATCATTAGGTTTTTCCAGAGGTATGCCAATAAATGTTTAACAATGACCTCTCCCCAAAAATGTATGCACAAAAAGGTTTAAGTTGAATTTACATTATTAAAATTTTCTCTACCACAACAAAACAGTAAATCAAGCATCAATTTGTAGCATTTGTCAATTTCTAAGCTGTAAATGCATGCTGGAAATTTAACAGCCTACTCTCACAAGCCGGTTTGAGTGGCTTGTGTCTTTGGGTCATTATTCCAGCCTATGCACATCTTTATGGAACCTGTTTCTGTTATTTAATGTATTAGCTAGGTACCCCTCTCAGCTTCATGTTTATTCACTCACCATCTCTCTATTGCCTAGCAACATTAATTTTCTACAACATATGTAAAATTAACTGTAAAGTGCTTTGAAAACATAAGATGTATTACCTCCCCAGCTAGATCACAAACTCCTTGAAGGAATAGACTGTTTACACACATACAATGTCAGGCATCATGCATGTCCATTGCACATGGATGTTCAATGAATATGCATTAATTGATTAACCAATAGAATTTGGGATATTTGGGACCATTGAGACACAATCTAATGAGAAGAAATTTAATAGAGATCTTAGATTGTACTCTTAGGTTGAAAAAACCAAATTCACAAGTACAAGATAGAGGAGACAAATTTAAATAGCAGATTTTCTGAAAATGATCTGGGGGTTTTAGTGGACTAGGAGTATAATATGCATAAACAATACCATATATAGTGGCTAAAATAGCTGATGTGAAGCATTGTAACAGTGCCACTGTTATCTGGCTAGCTGTTATCTGGAGTTTTGTGCTTAGTGTTAGGTGACACAATTTTAGGAAGACATTGATAAATTTCAGAGTACCCAGAGGCAGATACCCAGCATGGCTAATGGTCTCAGCATCTTGCTGTATTGGGATCAGTTGGAGGATCTGGGGAGGTTTTTTGTTAAAGAGAAGACTTATGGTAAACATGATAACTGTATTCAGGTATTTGAAGGGTTGTTGCATAGAAAAGGGATTAGACTTGCTTTGCTTGGCCCAAGAGGGAAGAATGAATGGAAGTTGGAAAGTGGCAAATTTAGGTTTGATATAAGGAAAAACTTCCAAAAAATTAAAGCCACACCAAAGTAGAATGGGTTGCCTCAGAATATAACAAGTTCTCCAGGAAGCTAAGCAGAGAGCACTTGTGGGGGAGTTAGGAGGATCTGAGTTCAAATCCAGCCCCAAACATTTACTAGCTGGATGACTCTGGACAAGTCACTTACCCCCAATTGTCTCAAAAAAGGAAAGAGAAATATAGTGAGTTCTCCCTCACTGGAGTTTCCCATCAGCTATGTTGGGGGTTGGGGGCAGATTCTTGTTCAGGTATGGGCTAGACCAGATGGCCTTTGGAGTCCCTTCTATATAGAATGGTAGATGTATGATTATGGAATTACAATTCTGGTACCAAAAAGAAAGTGTTTCTGTCTTCATTTCTGTCAACACAGAAGACAAGATATATAGGGAATAGATCACCTGGGGTGCATGGAATTGTACAGTGAGTTAACTTATCTGAATCACTCATCTACATGTCTGTCAAACACAGGCAATTTATATCTGTAGAAACATATGTGTATGTATATGTATGAATGTATATGTATGTGTGTATCTGTCTATCTGTCTATCTGTCTATCTCTCTATCTACCTATCCACATCTGAAACAGTTCTCATGTTCACTGTAAGTCTTTTCTTTAACATAAACCTCCCCAGTTCCTCCAACGGAGACAAATATGGCATGATGCTGAGACCATTAACCATGCTGAGAATCTGCCTCTGGATACTCTGAAATTTATCAATGTCTTTCGAAAATTGTGTCACCTAAGACGAAGCACAAAACTCCAGATATATATGTGTGTGTGTGTGTGTGTGTGTGTGTGTGTGTGTGTGTGTGTGTGTGTGTGTGTGTGTATGTATACATATATATAAAATATATAACAAATTCCATTCCACAAATATCTATGACACATCTACTGTGTATTGTACTGTGCACAGGAGAAGATTCAAAGTTTAGATAAGACCAGTCATATCAGAAATTATACATCTAAGTTGACACATCTCAAGGCTTTCTACTTATACCAAAGTGGCTGTTATTGCACAAAGCATTTTGAACCTCTTCTTTGTGAATTCTCTCAGAGATTCATGGAATATTCTTTTGATTAGTCTCAGCTGTGATAAATCCTAAACTTTGGAGAACAGAGTTGATTTTTGGAAGCAGACAAAAGTCATTCATTATTGTCTGATATGTTAAAGTTGTTAAAAAGCAGCTAGATGGGACAGTGGATAGAGTCAGGAAGACTCATTTTCCTGAGTTCAAATGACCCCAGGTACTTACTAGCTATGTGAACCTGGGCAAGTCACTTAACCTTGTTTGCTTCAGTTTCCTCATCTGGAAAATGAGCTGGAGAAGGAAATGGCAAACCACTCCAGTATCTTTGTCAAGAGAACCCCAAATGGCGTCACCAAGAGCCAGACGTGACTAAACCAATCAAACAATAAAAATGTTAAAAGTTGTGCTGAATTTTAAAACATAAAAAAAAATTCTTAGCTCACCAGCCACACAAAAACAGGCATGACCCTAGATTTGACCCTGGGAGGCAGGAGGGGGAAGTGTTCTTGTTTATCAACCCCTGAACAAGAGAATTACAATGGATGATAACATGTTTTATTCAAACTCAAATCAACACTCCCCTAACTTGTTACTATAAATGTGTCACTATAAACACCTCTTAAAAGGTATAAATAAGTAAGAGTATGATTTCCTTGAATGGCTCTTGCTCTGCATGCACTTCCAGAAAGGAGTTCCAAAAATATTTTAAGTAATGATAGGATCACTTCTTGTTGTGTTTGTTTTTTGTCCTTGAAGAGGACCATGACAACAGGGAGATGATGACATGACTTGAAGTTTACTTTGAGTGAGGGAGAGCTGTGCAAGGTCACCAACCTCACTTTCTCCTCCAGAGCCATCTGGGTTCAGTGGCCAGATGTCCATCAGGATGACTAGAGATGGCTCAGGATGCAATGGGAGACCCTGGCCCTCTCAGACTAAGGTGTTTTCAGGTTCTCACTTTGAGTGAGATAACGCCCATTCAGAGAATAGGCCTCTTTAAGTAGTTACTTAAGGGATGGCCCCTTGAATAAAAAAAAAACAAAACTCAAATTGGGAGGGGCAGACCCTCAGAGTTCCTGGCCAAAAGAGCTACCGCTAGCATCTCTAGAATAGATTTCAGCGTATACTGAATGTGTATCCCCTCAAGGGGACTACTCCTTGGCATTTGATGAGGGCTAGTGTGTTTGTTTAAAATAAAACAACTAATATCTGGGTGTTTGAAACTCATAGTTTTCCAGTGTTTTGACTATATTTTTAATACACCCACCTACGCTGTCATCAATTAGGAACAGCTAGAACGTACAGACGGATTTGCAGTTTCTAGTGTGTTTCTGATCCCAATGGCTAAATTGTTCATGTCTAAATTCTGACTTGGTAACATTTGCCTATAACTTAGTTTATGCATTTTCTATGCATGTGAGATAATCAAAGTCCTGAGAAGATTATTTTTTCTCCATTTCATTTTCTTTACTGTGAAAGGCACTGCATTCTCCTAGAATAGCTGCTCACTGGTCTATTCTAGCTTCAAGATGCTTGCATTTCAACATTAGATGAAGTGACATTCACATGCTAAATATAGTTTTGCAATGTCCTTTGGCATGACAGATGTTACATAAACACAAGACACTTGGAATAAATAGCAATAGTCAAGTGCAGCCTGCTTGTTTCCTTTCCAATTGAAGATATGCTGAGTTAGAATAACAGCTCAGGGAGATGGGCCGAATTAAAAAAAAAAACAAACAAACAACAACAAAAAATTCAGATTATAAAAAGGGATGATGCTATAAGTCATCCACACAAGCAATTCAGTGAATATAAGCATACACAATTGTGGTAGAGGGGAAAACTGACACTCTAGAATCAGAAGATCTGGATTCACATCAATCCCACCACTGATACTTTAAATCTGGGAGCCTTGGAGAAAATTACTTAGGGTCCTTAGACCTCAGTTTTCGTATCTATTAAAATGAAACAGTTGGATGAGAGGTCCTCTGAGATCCCTCCTGGCTCTGGTCCAGTTCCCTTACCTGCACAAGCTCAAATGCTGCAAGGAACATTTGAGGATTCACTTAGTGTTCTTTGAAATAACCTACATAATTTTCTGACTTTAAGAGGTGGAGAAAAGATCTCTAAAAACTCCAGCTAGAGGGTGGCAGTTCTACCGACCTGTTTTATTATGTAAAATGTTTATTTTAATCCAGACTTGTGATTTCACTGGTATAAGGAATGAGCAGGGAGGAAATTCTCTCTACCATCGCAAATTGATAACTTCTCTGCAATTTATAGTTTTAAGGAGTGCCTGGCACACTGAGGGTAGATAGGTAGCAAAGTGAATAGAGTATTGGGCTTGGAGGCAAGAAGACTCATCTTCCTGAATTCAAATGTGGCCTCAGACATTTATGTCACTTAACCCTGTTTGCCTCGGTTTCCTCATCTGTAAAATGATCTGGAGAAGGAAATGATAAACTATTTCAGTATCTTTGCCAAGAAAACCCCAAATGGGGTCATGAAGAGTCAGACGTGATTGAAATGACTCAGCAATAATGGAAAGGTAAAGTAACTTGCTCATTTGGTAACAATGTCTGGATTTGAAC
>CM053590.1:139118425-139135782 GCA_028646515.1 Pseudochirops corinnae
CCACTGCTGTACACTGTCCTGCCTTTGTAACATAGAACATATATATATATATATATATATATATATATATATATATATATATATATATACACACATACACATATATATACATCTATATACAGATGTATATATATGTATATGTACATACATATATATAGACATATATGTATATATGGAGTTAGGAGGACCTGAGTTCAAATCTGGCCTCAGACACTTAACACACTTACTAGCCATGTGACTTTGGGCAAGTCACTTAACCCCAACTGCCCTCCAAAAAAGCAAAAAAAAAAAAAATATATATGTGAGTGCACACACGTGTGTGTGTGTGTGTGTGTGTGTGTGTGTGTGAAATGCATGACTAGATGGCGGGCACCTGGCATGTTGTTTTGGAGCCAGTCTGGACCAGCTGGTAAGAGCTGATAGTAAAATTTTTAGTGTAAACTTTTACACCTCAGAAATGGGCAAAATACTGCAAAGCAGGGCTTGATTTATTATTTTGTTGCTCTTCCTTCTCAGCTCCACCTACTGACTTCCCTGGCTTCCTTTAATTCCCAGCTAAAATCCATCTTCTACAAGGAATCCTTCCTCAATCTCTAATTCCAGTGCTTTCCCTCTGTTAATTATTTCCTATTTATCCTGTGTCTAACTTGCTTTGTATATATTGGTTTGCATGTTGTCTCTCTCATTAAATTACAATCTCCTTGAGGGTCTGGCCTACCTTATGTCTCTTTTGGTGTCTCTAGCACTTTCCACAGTGACTAGCATATAGCAGATATTCAATAAATAGTAACTGATTATTGATTGTCTAGACTTAAGAAAGTGATAGGAAAATGTTCACAATGACACATAAAACTTAAAATGTATCACAGGTGCATCTTCCCCCCCCCCCCCCAGCTGATTATTAAATATTTACTATCATACCCCCTGTGAGAGGATGGGATCCCTTGTATATAATATCTATGTAAGAACATGTGAGGCACAGGATGAACAAATGTAGATGAGTTATAACTGCACCACTGGAGATAGTCCTGGCATCCAGGTAATGGGATCATAGTTCTAGAGCTGGAAGGGACCCCAAAGGTATTTTAGTTCTAATCTCTCCTTTTACCACTAAGGAAACTGAATGACTTTCACCAAGATCACACAGGTGGGATCTGAACACATGCCTGCTGATTCCAGAGTTCTCATTCCACTGCACTATGCACCAAACCATCAATACATCAAAGTGTGACTGGAGAGGAGGTTGGTCAAATCATGGAAAGCCAGTAGATGAACAGCTTAAGTGCTGTGCTCTGCCACTGTCAGGATATCAACAGGGCAAAAAGGAGGCGTTGGGGTTATTTGATTGATCCTCTATAAAGGGCATACCAGGCAACACAGATTAAATTTGCAGAGGATAGGAAGGTTGATCCACATCCTGATCAGTACAGTGCAAAGAGTGCCCACTCAGAGGAGATCACTGATAAACCAAAGCACTTAAATTTTGTGGGTAATAATCTGATCTTAGAGCTATAAAGAGGATTTCTAAATTGGTGAAATAAGGACAAAGTAGACCAGGCTAGAGGCATTTCTAAGACAAACAAATTGGGGCCAACGCTCCACTTCTTGCTATGTTGAGGCAGGGGAAGAAGGTATATGTACATATACATATATGTATACATATGCACATATGTATACATATACATAATACACATACACACATACATATACATATATGTAGATGCATGTGTATGAATATGTATATGTGTTTGTATATGTGTGCCAGTTATGGATGAATGTTTTTCCTTTTCTTTTTTTTGTATATTTTACATTGCTTCAAAGTGAATCTTAATCTGTATGGTTATAATGACCAAGTTTGGCCTCTGAAAAGATTTAAGAAAATATATTTCTTCCTTTCATTGCAGAAGTCCAGAATTAGCAGTATGAGATATTATATTTACTATTAGATGTGGTTAGTGTCTTGGTTGGTTTTGCTCAACTGTTTCTTTTTTTTTCTTTTAAAATCTTCATATAAGAGAAAGCCCACTGTGTAGAGGAGTGGGTCATATATTTTAAAGAAAGAATGTGATGTAAAAACAAAAAAAAAATAATGTGAAATTTAAAATAAATCTGAAAGCAACTCCAGCATTATGCAAAGATCATGTGTCAGTATGTCGAGGTCTAATATTTTCCCAGTAAAACTAACTTTAAAAAGTCACCCCCCAAAATGACATTTTTACCTGGTACTTTTGATTGAGAATTTATTCTCAGCTCCCCTCCTCCTAATTTTTCTCCAAGACTAGTCATTGCCAATATATTCTGAGGACTTCATTTTCCATCACACTCAGGACTGAGAAAGCCTAGCCAATTTGGAGTGATTTTTCTAGACTGCATTTCCCAAGGGAACATAGGTGAGAACTCTGCTTGGTGGGGAGTACACCACAAACTGGAAGCTTTAAAAAGTGTGCTCTACAATAGATTTTTGGACACAGCCAATGTGGGCATTTGTTTTTTGCTGGTCTATGCATATTTGTTTCCATGGTTTTATCTTGCTTATTGTTCAGTGAAGAAGGGGGAGGAGGTAGAGCTAATAAATGCTTATAAAAATAAATGCATTTTTAAAATAACAAAAAGAATTTTTTTTTTTAAGTGAGATATTCAGAGACTGGGAGCAACGAACATGGCAGCAGAGGAAGTGGAGGAGCTCTCTCTAATAGTAGTGGGGAAAGCATATGGAGTGGTTCAGCAATAGTATCCCCCCTTCCCCCACTCCCTTGGTGCTGAAAGCAGAGACAAAGCAAGAAGAGTCATCCATCTTCCAGGCTACTACAAAAGGCTTCTGGGAAAGAGATTCCAGGAGGCAGATGACCCTGCACTCCAAAGTTTACCAGTTGGCCTATGAGTCTGATGGGATCCTTCTAACAGAGGGAAAAATCAAAGGGATTAAAAGGGAATTTGATTATACCTGCCTAGAAATTTAGGGAATCGAACCCCTTTGGATGTGGATACAGAGAACGCCTTACTTGGTTATTTCTTTCTTTATCATTTCCTTCTAATTTAGTTTGCATGCTTAATCCCCCATTAGATTATTTTTTTAAAAAATCCACCATTGTTTTATTTTATTTTTCATTTTTAGTTTTGAATTTTCTGCCTCCCTCCCACACCTATTGAGAAGGCAAAAAATGTGATATCTGTTATACATGGGAAGTCACGCAAAATATGTTATTAGATTGTAAGGTCCTTAAGGGTAGAGACAGTCTTTTGCCTCATTTTGTATCTCCAGGGCTTATCATAGTGTTTGGCACATAGTAGGTATGTTTATTAATTGATTTACATTATCTCACATTTTAATTAAATGCATTTGCTATTGAATTTATGTATCTCTCTTATGAGCTAATGAAAGAGAATTTTGCAAGAAATGGGGGGCTCCAAACTTGAACTTAATAGCTGATTAGCTAGGGCAGAACTTATGGACCTAGGTGTAGCAATGCGGAGGCCTTGGAGTTATTGGACTGATCCTTATAGTAATAGTTGCTAAATCACAGTACAATAGAATATTTGCTACCATATACGTGTAAGGCTCAGTGGTTCTCATAAATTTCATGATACCGTAATATTCATTTCATACTATACCCTCTCTGGAGTGCACTAGTAGAGGAAGAGGGGAAAAAAGCTCTTGGCAAAATCTGGGATGGATTTTCATGACAATGGAAGTGGTTGGGCATGAAGGCAGGACTTGGAATCAAAATATGTTTATAGATGGCTTCCTAACATGTAAAACTGTGGAGGCTTAAATTGGTTGAGAAACAGTAGAATCATTTTTTCCCATTTGGTTATAATTTTGATTCTGAAAAAAAGCAGCATTTGCCAGTGTCTTATTAAATAAAACTTTTGTTTGTTTTTTGGTTGTTCAGAAAGCTCTATAATGACTCAAAGTGGTAGTGTGGGAGGAGGCAATGACATTACAATAAATACAAAGTTTTATATGTAATTCTTCCTTCCCTCATTCTCACCAAAGTAAAGTAGGTAGTTCTTTCTCTTCTTCCAGATCCATGGCCAAAATCTCTCACTACCTCACAAATATCTCACAAATATAAAAATATCGGGGACAGAGTAAGGTAAGGGACTTCATAATTTCAAAGGATGCTAACAGTAACAGCAGCAGCAGCAGCAGCGGAAGAAGGAAAAGAAGGAGAAGAAGAAGAAGAAGAAGAAGAAGAAGAAGAAGAAGAAGAAGAAGAAGAAGAAGAAGAAGATGAGGAAGAGGAAGAGGAAGAAATCCTTTCAGTACTTGCATCTTGAGGAGTCACTGTGAATATACTAGAAATTGCCTAGAAAATGAATTGAAAGAGAATGGGTAGGGACCTAATTGCCTTGGGGAAATGGTGCAGTGCTTTTAATCATATCAAGCTTCCTCCTGAATTAAAGGTCCATCTTTTTTTTTTTAACACCAAAATTCTTCTAGCAATATTATATGGTTACAAGTCATGAAATACCACTGTTCAGTTATTGCCAAAGAATTAAAGGTGAGAGTTATCCAAAAAGCAACAGAGAGGCTCCTGATAGATATGAGGAGGTTCTGCCACATCACTAACCAAGAACTGATAAAATAATGGGATTCCAGATCAATTGAAATAATCAATTCAGTGGAGAATCTTATAAACAAACTAAACTATATCTGTTTAAATTTTTTTTCTGTCCATCCTAAAAGTATTTAAAAGTATTTAAAAAAAAAAAACATAGGCTCAAAAGAAAAAGCAGCTCATTAATTTGGTTAGTGTGTAATTTTAAGCAATTTGATGTAAAGTGATTTTTATCCAAAGCTGATTTCAAAGGGCAGGAAATTAAATATGTCAGAGAGAAAAATCAAAACTGGAAAGAGGATGTTATGTACATTCAGGCAAACTCTATTAGTTCAAAGAGGTTTAGAGGAGAAGAAACTTTGTCTGTCTTGAAATTGCAGCATGAATAAATCAGGTAATACTTCCCCAGGACATATTAATGTACCATCCATGTCTCCATGATGGAAATTGTGGCTAGAACCATTTGTTAGGGGCCGAAGTTGGAAACTAGAACAATGAGAGGAGAAGGGACATTACTACTACTCCTGGAAACTGGTCATAGGTAGGAGATTGATCCTCTGTATCTTTATAGTTATATATATTTCCTAGTTACATCTAGTATACACTGGTTCTAATTCTGGTGAGAGTAGGGTAGATCAAGGGAGCAACTGACAAAAATGTATGTTTAGGCCATATGAGTTCCAGGAGATCTTGTGTATCCTATACCCCACTTATATTTTTAATGTAGAGCTGTTGACATATTTGTACATTCAAGCATTATTAGAGAGTGGTCAGTCAGAAAGGGTAGAGAAGAGTGAAAAGAATGCCAGAGTGTACTGGCATTAATTCTCCTGCCATGTGGTACAAAGGCACTGGTTAAAATTATCCCAGATAATACTTGGAAAGGAATAGTCTTAAGCAACAGAAACTTTCTGATTCCAAAGAGGGGATTATAAAGGAAATAAAAGCAAAGCACTAGAAGCAAAGAGGATGCCCATCAATTGGGGAATGATTGAACAAATTGGAATGGAATGGAATATTATTGCACCGTAAAAAATGTCAAAAAAGATGATTGCATAGAATACTGGGTAATAGGATACAGAACCAGAGGAACAATTAATATGAGGGCGACAATAGTATAAAAAAATGAACTTGGCAAGATTTAACATTTATGATTAATGCAATGGCCAACTGTGTCTCCAGAGAAAAACTAAGTCTTAGTGAATTCATTTTGCTTGATTATGCTGTTTTGTTACAAGGACTTTTTTTTCTTTGTCTTCATTTTTCAGTTGGGAGGGGATTAGAAGAAGGATGTTGAGTAATATTAAAGCAAAAAACCAACCATCCAAACAAACAAAAAAAACCAAACCAATCACAAAAAGAGGACCGTTAAAATGTGAAAAAAAAAATCCACAAAACAGAAGCAGGCTCAGAAGGAAGCATAAAGAGGCAAGACAGTTTTGAAAATGTGTGGAACTTATTACATACTATAATATGTTGTATAAAATGTAATTTCAAGGTTTTGTATACAATTCTCTTTTTTTGCTTTGCTAGATACATGGGATGCTCTTTTTTCTTTTTTTCTTTTTTTTGCTAAAATTCAAAGTATATTTAAAAACTGTCCCAGATGGGATAAATACAAGCCCAAATACGGGATTTTAATCAATGCAGTTTCAAAGTGAAATCTGTAGATTTGGCATCCAGATGTCAAGGATAAAGATGAATGTTAATTTCTTGCTTCCCATATTCTATATAAAAAGTTTTTAACCTGGGGCCTGTGAACTTGTTTTATGAAAGAAAATTGACTAAGCAATCATCTTAAGGACATTTATGCCTGAAAACAGTAGGAGCGGACAAGAAAAATGGAGAAGATCTCTAAAGATTTGCCTAGCAAACTTAACAGTCAAGGGTAATAGCACCTCCCCATTTGGACTCATACTCCAGGATTAAATGAACTTAAAGTGGAGGTAGAAATTGCACCAAAGAAAACTAGAGGAGAAAGGCAGCTGTATCAGACCAAATGGACATAGAGATGTATGGTGGAGGCAGTACCAGCACTACTGACCTATATGTCCACTTTCTTAACTTTATAAAATCTTTATGGGAATCAGAAAGTCATCAACATAAAATTATTAATAGGGAATAGGTAGACTTTCATAAGAAATATTCCGTAGCACACTGTATCTTTATCATCACAATTGACTGAAAGATGTAGAAAATGGGGGATCATAGAGTTATACAGAGGTCAAGAGAACTTTAGAGGTTAATTAGTCCAACACCCTCATTCTATATAAGAGGAATTGAAGCCAGAGAAGGTTAAGTGATTGTCCAAAGTCGTACAGGTAGTAGGTAACAGTGTGGATTTGAACCAACATTGTCTGATGCAAAATGAAGCAGCCTATCCAGTGAATATTATGCTTTTTGGACTTTACAGCCATAAGGACTATGAAATATCCACTGGGCAAAAATGGCTTGTGAAGAGGAAAGGACATGGATGGCTGATATTCAAGGCCAGCTGGGCCTCAGTTTTGACAAATGGATGGCAATTATGAGCGCTGAACAGCCTTACAATATACCAGTCTAATTCCATGTTTGCGAAAAGGAAGTAGGAGACTGTGCCCATGAAAGTGGTATTGTCCAAGCCAAGAGAAAATGCAAACTGGAGGATAATGATTTTGTGAATACTTGTGTAGGCAGAAAATGATAGGATGTGTGTGGGAAATCATGAAGCAGAAGGAGAAACTAATGAAGAAAGGGAAGGCTGCCTCTCCAGATCACCGATACTCAGGCAAGGAAAAGGTGAGACTTTGAGCAGCCAGTGACAACACTGGGCAGTTTCACTCTTTATGCTGAAATGAAAATATGTCATGTTGTTCCTCTAAATAGTTGGGGGTTTTTTCCCATGAAAACAGAAAATTCTTTCCAAAAGGCTAAAAATAGATCACATTTCCATCCTATTTTCCCTTTTGCTCTTTATACTTGGAAAAAATAGAAAGCTAGATGACACAGTTGATAGAACATAGAATGTAGGACACTGACCAGCTAGGTGACTCTGGGCAAGTCACTTAACTTCTGCTTCAATTTCCTCAGCTTTAAAATGGGGGCTAATGATACATCTCCCTGACATGATTGTTGTAAGAACTGAATAAACAAATATTTGTAAAAGCTCTTAACACAGAGTAGATACCATACGTATAGATATGATTATAAACCACACATATATGCATACATATGTGTGTATGTATATATATATATATATATATACACACTCATATACATACATATAAACACACACACACACACACACACACACACACACACACTATTCCTTTCTTTTCCCCTTTCCATTAGCACAGCAAAACCAGGCAAGTGGAAGGCAATTGACTTTCTTCAAGTACATGATCTATGATTGTAGATTATATATAATTCTGTTTATGTCTGAAAATAAGTATTTTGAAAGTAAACATTTTCCAATTAAAAAAATATTGTCTGTCAATTACATTTAAAATAGCATTTGACTTGGTAGAACAATAAAACACTACCTTAATGGCTGTCTTCTAACAAGGTATCTCCAGTCTTCACATCAAACATATTCAAGATTTCTTGAAAGATATAATAATAGAGATAGATCCTTGTTGGAAGACCCTTTGATTATGAACATCAGGCCAGACATGAAATATGGAATTTATATTTGTCCAAGATTTTCTTCTCAGAAATAGACAATATCCAGACCAGAATCCAAGTTGTAGAGGGATTTCCTATAGACGATTAAGTTCTCCAGATGCTACTGTTTACAGAAATGTCATGATGGTTTCATTAAATGCTGGAACATTACAGATTCTCCTAAAAGAGATCTGTAATCACTCAAAATCTCTTAGTCTAACCATTTACAGAGGAAAAATTCAGCTGAAGAATGTTTATTATCTAGATTATGAGGGACAACCTGTAAAACTCATCTATCAGGTTATGTTTCTTGTACAGACAAGTTGCATTCAGGGTTAAAAAAGAAGAAAATATTTGTCTGGGTTGTCTTTAGGCAACTATAAAATTCCTTTAATGACTACAAACTTTTCCCAGAATCCAGGGCCCATCTTTTTATATTTAATATATTTTTAATATCTGTTGTTATCAGATCTTATAAATTCCTCTGACCTCCATAATACTTTTTCTCCTTTCTCCCACAAATCTATCCCTTATAACAGTATTTTTTTTTTAAGGGAAAAGCATAAGAGAAATTTTTTTGGTAAAACCTATCAATGAATGAAAGAAATCTGATACTATATGTATCCATACCACAATATATCTGTCCACAAACCATCCACACACCCACACCTATGTTCCATAGCCATACAGACTGTCATTTCTGCAAAGAAATGGGGTTGGATATAGGAATATCTTCTCTTAGACCTTCATTGGGGCCAAGCTTGTTCTATATAAACTTACAACTTTCTTCTCCAATTGTTCTATACTTGTTCAGTCCATCTTTTACACCAAATAATAGTCAATGGTGTTATTATGTGTTTGCAAGTCATTCAACATAAAGTCTCCATGGTATTAGGATACTAAGAGGTCAATGAAAATATTCACAATGGATATGATTAGGCTGCAACCTATAATGAATAATGAATTAAGAAGAAGAAATGAAATAAAGATTTATAAATTTTGTCATGTGATGAAAATGAGGGAGCAAAGGATAATCCATGAATAGCCCAGGTATTCCATTAGTGTTTCTCTTTTAGGGCAGGAGAAAGTGAAGAAGGTTTCTAACATACTGGCTGGAGCTCCTATAGTGAACTACTGTGGGACGTGGACAAGATTTGCACAGAATGAAAAGGTACAGATGGAAGATGATCAACAAGATTGGAGGCAATAGCTATATCAGTGAGATCATGTATTCATGTGAATACATTTAGTCACCTCTTGCTGTTATCTATGTGAATAGAGGCAAATGACTATTGCTATTAAAATATTATGTTTGTCTTTTGCAGGTGCAAATTGTGTAGCAATTACTTGGCTTTGCCATTGTTTTCACATTTAGTCCACGTAACTTTAATACAAAAGAGTATCTAATGGCTTGGGATCAACTCATAGGGGTAACTCCAGGTATCGTATGAGTACAGTTCTCTAGAGAACCAGAAAGTGGCTTCTCTACTCTATTTGGAATTGCAAAACCTTGCACTTGGAAGAGAGGCCATCTATCTTAGTTTTAGCCGACCAGGAAATAACCTCTACAATGGAAAGAGCTGGGTTCCAATATCCCACCTCTGAGTGATCTTAGGCAAGTTACCTCCCCATGCCTGTTTATCTGTAGATGGCCTGGCTCCATTAATATCCAGCTTTATATTTATGACAACATGATCCTGGAATATAGATCATCTGCCATACAGTGAAGGAAAGTCACTACCTTCCATGAGAGTTTGTTATGTTTCAGACAGCTCTCATTGGTGGAACATGTTTCCTTATATTGAAAATATTCCAAAATGTTGCAAAAAAGCTTCCAATAGTTCTGCCCATCAAGGGTGATGGAATCATGTCATTTGGACCCAAATATTACAGTCTCTGAGTACAGAATACATAGAAATAGTGCTAAAAGGAAGGAAGGGAATTATTTATTAAGTGCTTGCTATATGCTAGTCATTGTGATAAGCACTTTATAGATATCTCATTTGGTCCTCCAACAATTCTATGACGTAGGTGCTATTATCTCCTTATAATTAAAGAAGCTGAGACACACAGAGGTTAAGTGATTAGCCCAGGGTCTCACACTTAATCCATTTCTGAGGCCAGATATGAACATAGGTCTTCCTGATTCCAAGCTCAGTGCTCTATCCACTGACCCACTTGGCTGTCTCTAAAGAGAAGAAAGATGGGAAAATCAGTTGGATTGGATCAAGTAAATATAGAAAGGAGATTAATACTGGAGGTAATGTGATTGTGAGGGCATTAAGAAACTACACAATACATAATACAAGCTATTAAAAGGACAGGAAGATACCAAAGGCATGGAAAAAAAGTCTCAAACTTTGTTAATATCTCCCCATAAGGGGACCAAGAGAATAGCAGTAACTACAGATGTATATGCATACTTTTGCATATATACAAAATTCTTATGAAGTTGTTTATACATAAATTGAAGGTATTCTCAAAAACAATATTATTAGGAAGCAAGCAGACTTTCACAAGTGACATTTAACAATGTATTACATCTTCACTATCTCACAATTGACTGAAAGTTGTAAAGAATGTAAGATATCATCACACTTTTTCATTTATTGATTACAAAAAAGCATTCAACTCAGAATAAAACTCCCTCTTATAGGCTCTTTTATAACAAGCTATCTCCCATTTACGCATTAAGATCATTAAGAATTCTTTGGAAGAGGTAATAATAGCAATAACCCTGGTCAGTGATCCTTTGATAATAAACATCAGGCAAGCCATAAAACATGGAGAAGGATTCTCATCATACTTATAAGCCTTTGATGTGAAGGAAAATCAGTGCAGAATCCAAGTTGATGAGAGATTCCTCATGGATGGTGAGGTTCTCCAGACATGCCTGCTTCCAGATGACATTATGCTGACTGTCTCAAACCCCCAGACATTGAAGAGCCTCCTGGGAGAGATCTGTAATGACTCAAGAGTCTGGTCTGTCTACCCAGATAGGAAAGCCCAAATGGATAAAGAATGACTGGATTTCAACATACATGTGAATGGATATCCCATAGAGCTTATCCAATATTACATATATCTAAGATAGACAGTTCAGATGAACAATGAGTTGAAAAGGAGTGGGCTGGATTGTTTTCAAGAAATTGCAAAGCATTTTTACTGATTCCAGACTTTCTATAATAAAAAAAAATGTCATTTTATCAGTGTAAACATTTTATTGGTGTTGGTGTATGGGAACAAAATCTGCATTGTCACTTCCTCCAAATAAACAAACAAAAAACCACCTAGGGAAAAAAAAAACATATAGAAAGCAACACAATGGTTATGACAGGGCTGCCCAACATACGCTCCACAGGACAATCTGTGGCCCACCAAAAGATTTTGTGTGACCAGCAAAAATGTAGAGGATATAAAAGAAAGTAAAAATGTAAGGGGTGCTTTGTCCATGCCCTGCTTAACCCGCTATGATCCATGGCAACTAGCCATTCTCAGTCTGTCTCTATTCTGAGAGGAAGGGGAGTCATATGTTTTCCCTGTGTTTTCAGTCATTACTAGAGTTGAACAGGGACAAAGTGAGTGCAACCACATGCAAACACAGCTGATGCCCTCTATGTGATAAGCAGCAACAAAGTGAGTGCTTCTCCACCCTCATGGTGTGGCCACCCTCCAAGTTACTTGAGTGTCTGGTGCTCTCTCCAAAGTCAGACACTCAGTTCAGTATTTGTATGTGAGCAGTTGTCGTGGAGACTTTATGGTTCTAACATTAAAGTTTTTGGACTTTGTCAAATGGGTGATAAAAAGAAATGGAAGATTGAATCAGAACATAAAGTTTTTAATCTAGAGTGGACAAATAGATACTCATTTATTTACATGAGAGGCAAAATATTGTGCCTTATTTTCTGAGAAGTAATAGCCATTCCAAGGGAATACAATCTTTGTCACCATTTCAAATCAAAACATCCTGACTTAAGCAAATTGGATACCAATGAAAAACAAATTAAAGTGTCCAAATTGTTGAAAAATCTCAGTGGGAAACAATGGTTTTTCAAGAAAGTAAACTCAGAAAATGAGAATGACAAAATGTTTTCATGATGTGTACAGAAAGTTATGAAGGCCTCTCGCATCTTTGGTATACCTCCTGTGACCAACTTTGAGGACGGTATAGATAAGATCCACATAGGATGGGCAGGCAAAGTGGGGTGTGATCTGCACCATTGACAGGAACCCCTCAATCAATTAGTTCACAGATCCATTCAAAAACTGAGGCAAAATATATCCTTATTTAATTTTTATCTACTGTTCCCGGTTCTACCCTGTGGAGCCCATTAAAATAACTCTGATCCCTTTTACACATGATAATCCTTCAAATACTTTAAGACATGATTATATGCCTCCTAATTCTATTCTCCAAATTAAAAATTTCCAGTTTCATCAAGAGTTTCTCATATGGCGTGATTCACAGTTTCTTATCTTGATCATCTTACTTTTAGTACTTTCCAGTGTATCAATAAGATTTAGTGCCCTGATCTGAAAACAATGATCCAGCCGTGATTTAACCTCAGTAGAGAAAATACCTGCCTAGTTCTGGACACCAGTATATTAATGTAGTTTCCAATGGTTTTGGCTTCTTTGGCCACCATGTCACAATGTTCCTCATACTGGACTTGTATTCCATTAAAATATCCTGCTTTTTTTTTTTTGTAATGAATTGTCTAACAATGGCCCCCCTGTCCTATTTTGTAGGGCATCCCCTAAAAGTGGACCCTTAGAAAAGCTACCCAAGATTCTCTTTCATTGGCATGCAAAGAATCTAGATGAAGCAATTGGGAGTCCACATCCATGCCTCTATTGTGTATATGCACATACATATGGTGTATTTATTGTGTATGTTGAGTAGCTAAGTGGCACAGTTGGATAGAGTACTGAACCTGAAGTCAGGAAGACCCGAGTACAAACCCCGCTTCAAACACTTACTAGCTATGTGACCCGAGGCAAGTCATTTAACTCTTTTTGCCTTAGTTTCTTCATTTGTAAAATGAACTGGAGAAGGAAATGGCAAACCACTCCAGTATCTTTGACAAGAAAAACTACAAATGGAGTCACAAAGAGTAGGATACCACTGAAATGGTTGAAATGACTGGGGGTAGCTAAATGGCACAGTGACACTGAGCCTGGAGCCAGGAAGGCTCATCTTCCTGAATTCAAATCTGGTCTCAGACACTACCTCTGTAACCCTGGGCAAGTCACTTAACTCTATTTACCTCAGTTTCCTCATCTGTAAAAATAAGCATTAAGTAAAAAATACGCATTAAGATCATTAAGAATTCTTTGGAAGATGTAATAATAGGAATAACCCTGGTCAGTGATTCTTTGATAATAAACATCAGGCAAGCCGTAAAACATGGAGAAGGATTCTCATCATACTTATAAGCCTTTGATGTAAAGGAAAATCAGTGCAGAATCCAGTATCTTTGCCAAGAAAACCCCAAATGCAGTCATGAGTTGGGCATAACTAAAACAACTCAACAACAACAAAATTGAAAAAAACTTTTGAATTTTGCACAGTATTTTTGTCAGCACAAAATCTCACTGGTCTTCCTACAAGTGTATATATCTGATATTAAACGTCATCTTATTAGACTTGAATTATCTTTCAGGATCCTGATTCTTGGAATTGTGGGACCATAGACTGTCAGAACTGGAAGGGGTCTTCAACGCCATAGAACCTAACAATTTTATCATATAGAAGAGGAAAAATAAGTCTTAGAAAGGGAAATGATTTGCCTAAGGCCATATCACTAATGAGTAGTAAAGTTGAGACTTAAACCCAAGTTCTCTGAATCTCACTCCAATGCTCCTCCCAATATACCAAACTTGAGTTTTCAATATGATAGCTTACCCTGTGTCATCTTTAAATTTGAAAAAAAAAAACCATATATATTTAGTCTATGATTTCGTCTTTGGGGACCCTGGTATTTAATAGCGTTTCAAAGTACCAGTAATACTTGTGGTGATTTATATTATGTACTTGGTATAAGCACATGGTCAATTCAAAAGAAATGGTTGTGGACTGACAAATTCATTGGTGATTTGATATGGCATCAAAAATTGTAGTATAACTATAAGCCCTACAGATTTTTCTTAAAAAAAAATGTACAATATACAATATGGCTTATGTATCAGATCTGCCGTATACAAGCTTTTCTCTTATCAAATATCATCTTTTACAACAAGATTTCTGAAATGTTTTCTTTGACTTTACCATTCATGTTATCTTAGTAAGACAAAGAAATGTATTTATTTATTTATTTATAAATTTGTTTTTATTATGTAATTATATAAAATATAAATATTATTTCTATATAAATTTATTTATTTATGCAGAAATTTATTACTGAAAGAATTATCTTCCTAAGAAATCTTTAAGTACAAACATGACCAGAGGTAGAAAGAAATATATTTTCTTCCTTGCCCAAAATATTCAGGTTGCTACTCACGTGCCTTTAAGTGAACGTGTATGGTTGGTGCGCTGGGTAATGGAAATGAACAAAGTGTGGCCTCTGAAATGACAGCCACTTAACCCTTCATGAGTTCCTGATCTTCTGTCTTAATGGCGTATTTTATATGTATGAGAGTGAGGTACTTGTCATTCCTGTGTTATTTTTATCTGAACTAAGAAAAAAATTCAGATGTACATTTCAGGCTTAGATTGACATTCTCCTGCCTGTTAAAGGAAACAGATTATGACCCTTCAAATCCCTGAGCAGTTACTTACCGTCTCGTTTTCTTCTCACCCATTTGGAACATCAAATCAAACAAATGTCATTGGAAAGCTCAGAATGGGAATCTCAAAGTGACATCCAGTTAATTTTGGCATTCCAAGAAAACTAGAAGAAAGTAGACGTTAATCATGTGGAGGAATAAAAAAAATGCCAGTTTGTATTTCATAAGTAAAAAGTGAAGAATGTGCTAAGAGTTCTTGTTCTAACTTTCTTAAATATCCAGCAAACTTTTGTATATACAAAGGACGCTTGGTCTCTTATTCTCATGCAGTTAACTAAAGGAGCAAGAATCAGACTCTAAAATCCACTGGACAGTCATAAATCTGTAGTATGCTCTGCCTCTGCCTCTAGAACAAGTTTTTTGTACCATGAAACCCTTAAGCATTTTGGTGAAGCTGATGGACTCATTCTCACAATATTTTTAAATGCATAAAACACATAGGCTTTGGGGAAGCTGGGTGGTACAGAGAATAGAGCACCGGCCCTGAAGTCAGGACCTGAATTCAAATCCAACCTCAGACACTTAACACTTACTAGCTGTGTGACCTTGGGCAAGTCACTTAAACCCAATTGCCTTGCCTTCCCCCTCCAAAAAACAAAACAAAACAAAACATGTAGGCTTATATCATATTGAATACTATCTTGGGGAAGAAGAGGGAGAAAATGTAAAACTTACAGAAGTGAATGTTAAAAACTAAAAATAAATAAATTCATAAATTAAAAAAAGAATTTTATGAGAAAAAAATAAAACACATAGTTTTACAAAGAAGATCAATTATATTGAAATAAAGTTACCATTTTTTCCCTTAAAACTGGTTAATGGGCTCCAGGTTAAAAACCACTGATTGAGAAGCCCACAACCCAATGAATGAAAATGACCCCTTTCCCTTTGTCTTCAAACATTCATAGTGTCTCTCCTGCCCTGAAAAACAACAAAATTTAAATTAAGACAGCCCTAAACATTATTTGCCTCTGTAGCCCTCTCTAATTATCACCACCTTTTTGTCTTTTGGGTCTCTGTTAAACTTTTGAAATGACTATTCTCCATCTGCTGCCTCTCTTCACTCAGCACTTACTCCCTCTGTTCAGTGGGTACTGACTTAAGAATCCTGAAATCTACTGAAAATGCTCTCCTAAAGGCATCTGATGCCCTCTTTCGAGCCTAGGGACTTCTTTTAGTCCCCATCCTTCATCATCTTCTCAGGTTCTGATAGGTAAAAGTTTACCTCACTTTGCTTGAAACCAATCCTGCCCTACATCATTTCCTTTCTCCAATCCATGATGGCTACATGTGGGCCACCATTCTTATCTCTTTCCCACTGGAACATTCAACTCTCCCTTGGGAAGCCTGGTTCTGATAGGTGAGCTTTCACTTCCTTGTGACCCAAAATATCCTTCACCGTCACTTCCCAGTCATGCCCATACCATACTGCATCCAGTTTACCCTGAATCTTTTCGTTCCCTTTCAAGTGTTATCTTTTCCCATTAGAATGTAAGTTTCTTGAGGTCAGGGGCTACTTTGCTTGCCTGTATTTGGAAGGTTAGGATACGTATATACATAATCATAATATAAACTAGGGAAAAAAAAAGAGATCTAGACAAAGCATTCTAGAGTATTGAGGAAGAGTAGATGAATGGACCAGGAAAGCTATTGTGGAAGACATATTGTCCTTTTTTGGGATTTACAGGCCAAGAAGGACTTTGTTCATAGATCTAGAGCTGATCACAGACCACTTGGTCAACTCCTTCATTTTTTTTTTTACTATAAAGAAATGTTGGGGGGGGGGCAGAGCCAAGATGGCGGCATAGCAGCAGCAACATATCGCAGCTCTCACATAGCCACCCCAAAATACCCATAAAATAGGACTCTAAACCAATCCTAGAACTCCAAAACGCATACAAAGATACTTCCCACTAAAGTCAGCTCGGCTAAGAGGAACCATATCAGCACTGCGAACCGAAACCAGCCTGGCCTGAAGCCACGGCTGTGCCCCAGGGGCGGCTGGACGGGAGGAGCAGAGGAGGCTCTCTGGTGAGTGGATTAGCAGCATCTGCAAGCAGCGTTCAGAACTAGGTCAGTGGAACTTGCAAAGTTGGGAGGGGAGCAGTCCGGCTGAAAGGCCTCCAGAGCGGAAAAGCAAAAGGCAGAGGTTTTGCACCAGCCTCTGCGTTGCAGCTTCCGCGCCCGCAGCCTGCAGACAGCAGGGGGACTAAGCGATTGTTCTGAGGCCAGTGCTCTCGCGTTGAGCGGCCTGGATCCAGATCGCTGTCTTGGGCTTCAGTCTTGGAGTCTTCACTATCCAGTCAGCTGGAAGTAAGTAGGAAGGGTCCCAGCACCTTCCTGAAAGCTACGGCAGCCGGGAAG
>CM053590.1:139136282-139167353 GCA_028646515.1 Pseudochirops corinnae
AATGATGCAAACTAAAATAAAATTTGAAAAAAAAAAAAAAAAAAGAAATGTTGGTCCAGGAAAGGTTAAATGACTTACCCACCCAAAGTCACACAAGAAATAAGTGACGAGACAGGATTTGAACCCAGGTCTTCTGACTCAGGAGCCAGTGATCTTTCTGGTTAATAGGGTAATATTGCTGTTCACACAGCTACTTATGTTCCAAAGCTTTTCCATCTTCCTTGCCCCACCTACCCAACTGGTCATCAAGTCCTATTGATTTTTCTTTCATAATGCCTCTTGCCAACATCTATCCATTTCTTTTCCTATTGCTATAAATCTACTTTTTTATTGGCTCATACCTGGGCTACTATATTCTGTCATTTCTCTTTCCATCATGGAGCCCTTCATATAGTAGGTATTCAATAAATGCTCTTGGATTGATTTGAGTGGCAAATTTTTATGTTCTAGAAAAAAAATTTGAAACTTGATAAATACATAAAATCATGTCCAAAATCACAGACTAAATAGTTCAAATGGTTATCACAAATATTTCAATTGTGTAAAATATTTTTTATCCACACTGGCTATAGTTTGAAAATTTGGGTTTAGATCTCTGCGTCAATAACCTTGGGCAACTCACAACTTCTCTGAACATCAGTTTCCTCATAAGTAAAATGAAGGAATTGAACTTCAACTCTATTTTATGATCTTGTGACCCTAGATCTTATCCAGTACTTAATTCAAAGAGGAACACATTCTTCAGTCTTCTAATGTGGTTTTCCAATGTTTCATTGCATTTTGACTTGAGAATCTTGGAATCTGAGAAAAATTCAAACCACATTAAATCTGATAGTTCCACTTTTTTTCCTGATTAAGGTAAATTTCAACTCAAATGAAGCAAGTACTTCATTAATGAATAACAAATAAGTGTCTCTAAATAGTAATTAATGCTAATAGCCAAATGTGCTATAATTTCAAGCCAATTAAGTTTTTGAATTTTATGTTAATTTATTTCACTCCTACCTATCTGTTATGCTTTGCCTTCAGTGCCATAGGACATGTTCAATTTATATTAAGTTTTCTGGTTTAGGTCACTAGAATACTCTAGAAATCAGTTCAGGAGACCATAACTCTCAAGGCTACAAAAGCTTCCACTCCCCCAGGAAAGTTAATGCAACACAACTGAGATTGTTTCCAGCTTCGGGAACCTAAAAAGCAAATGACCCAAACCCCTGGGATATGGATCTATGATTGTTGTCTATTTAAAATTTTTTCTCAATCCTTATTTTTTAGTGGTAGTTCTAACATTTTGTGTCCTCCCCACTTCAAGATGTTTTGACAACTGATATTTCAACAGCCCACAAATTATGTTTTCCCTGGCACAGAAGGACCTGCTCTGTGTATATTTGGGCTAAATCTAGTTATTCCCTGACATTTCCACTTTCATGAAGCATGTCAAATAAACAAGCATTTATTAAGTACCTAGTCAAGTCACTTAACCCTGTTTGCCTCAGTTTCCTCATCTATAAAATGAGCTAAATTGCCAAGAAAACCCCAAATAGGGTCATGAAGAGTCAGACACAACTAAAAAGACTGACTATGTGCCAGGTACTGTGATAAGCACTTTACAAATGTCTCACTGAATGCTTACAACAACCCCAAGAAGCAGTTGCTATGATGATCCACCATTTTACAATTGAGAAAACAAGGCAGACTGAGGTTAAATGACTTGCCCAGGGCCACACAGCTAGAGAGTATCTGAGATTAGATGTGCTAGGGATGATCTGGCATCACTGGGACCTCCATAAGCTTTCTGTAACTAAAAAAAGTTTATTCTTCACAGTATTTTATAAAGTGATGTTTTTCATATTCTCACACCATCCTCCTCCATAAAACTTATTCCTAAGGCAGGACTGCTCTTGGTTGCTATATCTCTGTTTGTCAAGACCAAGCATTCGGTGGCTAAGGTAGTTTCTGGGCTCTTTTGACTTTCTTATTGTAGGTATTCAATAAATGCTCTTGGATTGATTTGAGTGACAAATTTTTATATTCTAGAAAAGAAATTTGAAACTTGATAAATACATAAAATCATGTCCAAAATCACAGACTAAAATAGTTCAAATAGTTATCACAAATATTTCAATTGTATAAAATATTCTTTATCCACACTGGCTATAGTTTGAAAATTAATTGTAATTTTAATTCAAAATAATTGAAAATTATTGTAGTGTTCACATTAGATATGTTAAACTTCCTTTGGAAATGGTTATTGTCTTCAGCAAAGTCATTACTTTTATCTCTTTTCCATTTTTGTCATCAATTTTATTATCTCTTTCTCTCTCTCTCTCTCAATTAACTGGATCTATTGTTTTACCATTGTAGAGAGCTTCTGATGAGGAAGTTCTTCCACATGGTAGGACCCATATTTATCAGAGTCTTCACCGCTCCACTTCCCTTACAGAAGTTAGACCAGTGTTTTCTCTAAATGACAAGCCCTTTGTCCTAGTAATTTGATTGGCCCAGGGAGCTAAGGCTCAAAGCAGACCTCCATTGAACCAGCTTCCTAGTGGTCTCCAATAATATTAATATGGTTTCCCAGTACCCTAAGGGCACAAAAAGTTGGATCTACATAGATTTACAATCTATGCAGTGGATATAGTGCTGGGCCTAGAGTCAGAACTCTTTATAAGTTCAAATATGGCCTCAGACACTCACTACCTGTGTGACATTGTGTAGGCCACTTAACCCCGTTAACCTCAGGTTCCTTATCTGTAAAATGAGCTGGAGAAGAAAATGGCAAACCGCTCCAGTATCTTTGTCAAGAAAACCCCAAATGGGGTCATGAAGAGTCAAACACAAAAGGCAGAAGAACAACAATAAAAGACACCACACCCTCCTCTACTCACTTAAGTTGTATTCTACTGTCTTGGGAAGCTGGGTGGTACAGTTGATAGAGTGTTAGCTCTTGAGTTGCAAAGACTTCAATTTGAATCCTAAGACATTTAATAGCTGTGTGACCCTGGATAAATCTTTTAACCTCTCTCAGTCTCAGTTTCCTCATCTATAAATTGGGATTAAGAATAGCACATCCTTCACAAGGTTGTTGTGGGATATTATCTGTAAAGTGCTTTATAAACCTTGTGACTGTTTGTCCTTTGTTCTGGAAGAGGATCATGATATCAGGAAAGGGATGGCATGACTTGCAACTGAATTCGATTTAAATGAGGGAGGGGTGCACAAAGTCACCAGCCTCACTCTCTCCTCTCTAGCCATCTGCATCCAGTGGCAAGATATAGATCAGGATGACTGGAGATGGCCCTGGATCCAGTTGGAGGCCTTGATGTTTTTAAGCTAGGTCTTTCCCTTTCAGTGATTAAGGCAAAAAAAAGAAATCAATCTGGAATGGGAAGACCCTTAGGGTTTCTGGTCCAAACAGAAACCTCAATCTGAGGTTATTTACACGCAATCTGAGCCCTGAGGGCCCAAACAATGACAAAGTAAGGCTTGGGCTGGGACCTGTTGTTGGCCAATCAAAGAGAACTACAGTGATTTGGATTCACTGCATGGTCCTTAAGCAAGAAATCTAGCTGTGAACCTCAAGATATCTTGCCAGGTTTCAGAGCTCGAAATTTATATTCCTTTGGGCAGAGCACCTGCAGGTATGATTCCCTATATGGATAGAGGAAGAGGAGGGAGAGGAGGGAAGGAAGGAAGAAAGAAAGGAAAGAAGGAAGGAAGGAAGGAAGGAGGGAAGGAGGGAGAGAAGGAGGAAGGGAGGAAGGAAAAGAAGAAAGGAAGGAAGGAAGGAAGGAAGGAAGGAAGGAAGGAAGGAAGGAAGAAGGGAGGAATTGCATTGCCCAACTGGAACTGGAAGTTGGGTCCCCAGTGGAACAGTTAGTACTACTCACAGGTTGTTTGTCCTTCATACTTGAAGAAGATCATGATATCAGGACTTGAAAGTGAATTGGATTTAAATGAGAGAGGGCTGTGCAAAGTCACTGAGAGGTTTGCTTTCACCCAAGGTTTGACAAAAAGAATATGGAACAGGAGATGAGTAGTTCAAGTGAAATATCTGAATGCTAGAACCAACTTGGTATCCCCTGGATCATCCTAAATCCCGGAACTATCTCTTGTAGAAAGGGGACATCCTTACAGCTGATCCATACGTCTCTAGGGCAAGGCTCCCTTTCCTCCACCCCTGACCCCCACGTCTTTAAAAAAAAAAAAAAACAAACCACAGCAGCAGCATCAAGAACATGATATAGCATGGTACAGTGGAAACAAAAAACCCCACTAGTTTGAGATTGTGGTTTCCTACTTATTACCTGTGACCCACAAGTGGTTTAAGCTCTCTGAGCCCTAGTTCCTCATCTGTAAAACTAAGAGGTTGAACTAGATCATCCCCAAGATACTTTGACAATCTAAAATTTAGATTTAGAGTCTAAAGCTATTCTCTCAACTTGCATTCATACTTGTGGGTTAGATCTCCTTGGGGATGACTACTCTTAGATTCTAGAGGTAACCCTGTGGTTATTTCTAATACAAGAGCTCTTAAGCCTCCACTAGTATGCTTTTCAGTAGACACAACCATGCCTTTTAGCAAAGGTGTCAGAATAAAAACACTGGCTGCAAAACAATCCCCACAATATATCTGGGCTATACTCTCTCACTAATACACACAGTATCATTGGGAAGAGGGACATAAACTTGGAATATAATAGCAATAAGTCAGCCGTGTAGGGAACACATATGTCCAAGGCAACTCAGCTCTAGTACTTCAGAGCCTTGAAGTCCTTTGTTCTCCTAGAAGAATTCAAGCAAACCTCCCTCTTGGATGTAGGGTCTTTACTGGATGGGTAACTCATCTGAGCTCCTCTCTAAAATTATACTTTTTGGTTGCAGAAATATCTCTCTGCTCTTTCTTTTTTTTTCCCAAGGCCCCTTCTTCTAAGACATGAGTGACTGACTCAGCTTTCACGTCTGTCTGACTCTCCAGCTGCTAGATGAAATGTTACTTAGAAACTAGTAGTTCTGCTGCTAGATGTCATGGCTGAAAGAGAGGTAGAAGAGGAATATTCCTTCTTCCCTAACCCTCCATCACCTGCTACTCCCCTCCCCCCCAACTCCCTTCTCTAGGAGCTCTTGGACCACACTCACCTAAATTCCTGAACTGTCTTATAGGGCTTAGATAATTAATTAACCAAAGGGCCCTCATATTCAGCTTAGTCAATCACAGGTGCCTCTTCTGATTCAGTCAGAGAAGGATGTTCACATTTTGAAAAGAGATCCTAAGTTATTAACAACTTGTTAACATATTAACATCTCATTACCTCTATTACCTATGTTTGTTTTCTGTGACTATATCAAATTTAGGGGAAGGCAGCAAATTCTCTCCTTTATATATATGCATATATGTATGCATGTATGAATGCAAACACACACATATACTACACATATGCATATATAAAGATATATTTAAATATATAATATTTAACTATTTTATTATGTGTAATATAATATTTAATAATATAAATATATTCAAAAGATATGTTTCAATGCCTTTCTCATTGATACTTAAATGGGAAATACTGCTTAGCCTATCTCCTTCCCCTAAGTTTGAGAAAAACTCTTGTCCCACATATCCTAAATTCTTGAGAAGATTCCTCTTGGAGGGGGATGTACACTGGCTTTGGAACCTTGGGCCAATTTGGCATTAAAAAGCTTTGGGTTGACTTCTTTTCTGTTGTAACCTCCAGCAGAATATTTTCCTTTTTGGATTGCTCTCTAGGCCTTTGGCCAAAAGAACTAAAATCCTGCCTTGATCCTGCTTAAGTTTTGGGGAGAACAATTTCCTCTGGCTCCTTTGCTCTCTTGCTCTTTCCTTCAAATGGCATAACAGAAAACAGGAATTTATAGCCACTTGGGTGTATCTCCAGTTAACCAAAAGGAAATTTTATATATATATATATATTTTTTAAAAATCAGATGATTTCTTTCTACTTGAGCTCCTTGAAAGCAGAAAATCTTCATCCTACTCAATAGTAGTCTAATTGATTGTTATTGTTTGTACTGGCAATTTGTATGCAAATTTTCCCTTAGGAAGTCACTTTCTACTAACCAGGGATAGTCACTTTTTTTTACACCCCCTTCTCTTCTCCCACCAAGCAACAATTATTTCCTGAAAGAGTCACAAAATTTCAGAGTTAAAATAGATATTAGAGGTCATTTGGTCATACCTATGCCCCAAAAAGACTCCTCGCCAAAGCAACATGGTACAGTGGAGAGAGCCTTAGCTATGAAGTCAGAGGGCCAGGTTTCTCCTGCCTCTGGTGCTTACTGCTTAAGTGACCTTGGGCAAGGCTGTTTAACCTTCTTGGGCTTCATTTTTCACTTCTGTAAAATGAGATTTGGCTTAGGTGTCCTCTGAGATCCCTACAACTTATCATCTTGACCAAAAAATGATTACTGAGCCTCTGGTTGAACACCTCCACTGAGGAACTCACTGTCTCCCAAGGCAACCCTGTAGAAGATGGGATGTTAGCTTTTCATTACTGATAGTTCCAATTCTTCTCAAGTTTTTTCCTGACATCTTTGCCCAACTTTACCTATTTAAAACCTCTTCCATTTTTTATGGTTTAGCCTTACCCACTCCCCATATTTCTAGTCTTCTCACACCTTACATCTCATCTATTATTAAATACAGTGGCACGGGCTTCCTTACTATTCCTGGAACAAGACACTCCATCTCTTGGCCCCCACATTTTCTCTGACCATCCCAAGGCTTGAAACATTCTCTGAACCTCCTCATCTCCACCTGTTGGCTCCCCTAGATTCCTTCAGGTCCCAGCTAAAAATCCCACCGCCTGCTAGAAGCCCTTCCCAATTCTTCTTAGTCTAGTGCCTTTGCTCTATTAATCATTTCCTTTTTGTTCTATATATAGCTTATTTGTACATAACAGTTTACGTATTTGCCTCTCCCATTAGGTTGTGAGCTTTTTGAAGGAAGGTACTCTATTTTGCCTTTATTCATATGCTTAGCAATTAAGCACAGTGGCATATATATATAGTAGGCACTTAATAAATGCTTACTGACTACCCGATTGACTTTACTTTTTGGAGCCAAAAATATGAAATCCAATCCCTATTCCAAATGAGAGTCTTTCAAGTATTTGAAGACAGCTATCACATTTCTCTTAAACTAATATCTTTGCCATAACAAAAAAATACTTATAAACAGAAAATATTAAAAAGTATATATTTTAAAACAAATGCAAAAAGTTTGCCCCCAATTAGAGTCCGAATGTGATGCCTTATCAGTACAAAGAGATGTCCTTGAATTCTGGAAGGTTTTGTTGGCTTCATAGAAGTTAGGGAAGGTCCTACCAAGTTGAAAAGGCTTCTGTTAAGGACATACTGACAGAGCCATCAAACCTTAATAAATAGTCATTCCCCAATTGATGAAAATCCCTGAATCTTCCAGTTCTTTGCTACCACAAAGAGAATGGCTATATTTTAGAACATATTGGTTCTTTTCTTTTTTCCCTTTGGAAATAGACCCAGTAGTGGTATTGCTGTGTCAAAGGGCATAGGCAGTTTAATAACCTTTTGGGCATAATTCCAGATTGCCCTCCAAAATGGTTAAATCAGTTCACAATTCTACCAACAGCGAATTAATGTCCCAATTTTTCTATTTCCTCTCCAACATTTGTGGCTTTCCCCCTTAAATCACTTTAGTCAATTGTAAACTTAGTCAGATGTAAAATGACATCTTAAGGTTGTTTTAATTTGCATTTGTCGAGTCAATAATGATTTAGAGCATTTTTCATATGACTATAAATTGTGTTGATTTCTTCAACAGAAAACTGCCTGTTCATATCCTTTGACCATCTATCAATTGTGGAATGACTCCTATTCTTATAGATTTTTACAAAGTTATTTATATATATTTTTTAAGTAGCTGAGTTTGGACAAACTCATCAGCAGAAAAGTGATCATGAATTGATGAGTTTTCTTTTTTTTTTCTCTTAATATGCACCACAGCAACTCATAAAAACCGTCTATTGAACAGTACTGAGAGGTGGTCACCTGTAGCAGTGAGAAGAATAGTATTAACACTTGAAATATTTTTATTACAGCTACTAGAGAATGTTCAGTGGAGGGGGACTAGAATGGTGATAGAACTTGAGTTCTCATGACATAGGAGGATATTTGAAAGATTTGGGAAGGTTTAGCCTGGAGAAAAATGGAAGGAGGGAGAATATTAAAGGAAAGATTAGATAGACATGTTCTTTTTGGCCCAGAGGGCCAAAGTGAGGAGCAGTGTGTGGAAATAGCAAATGGGAAAATTTTGGCTTGATTTCTGGGGCAAAAAAAGCCCAACATACACACAAAAAACAGCTCTGGATGACCATTTTGAGGTTATGTTGTAGTGAGAATTCCTTTCATGTATGGATTGGAATAGACAGCCATTGAAGTCCTTCCCAGTTCTCAAATTCTTTGATTCTGTGATTCTCTTATTAAATTGGGTATATTCCCATGGAAAGCAGCTTTCAAATGAAAAAAATTGAAGTGACCAGTTCTGAGTATTTTAAGACTTGGGCAGATTAAAAATAGAATGTATTTGAAAGAACAAAAAAAAGAGGCAACATGTCAAAGGCCAAACCCACAAGTGAGTGATTTGACTTCATTAAGATTCAGTCGGTCAGTAAGCATCCATTATCCCAGCACATGATGTACATTTCATTGCTGCACTTTAGGGTTCCTCTATCATGCCTCAGAACCTTCTTCACCCTGGAAGTTCCCTGAAGCCTTGGAAAGCTGTCATATTGGAACCCTGCAAGTTTAGCTTCCTTGCTTCAGCCTTTCTCTCTAAATATGATGGCTTCTCCCAGAACCTCCATGTCAGCCATGTCTCATTCCTCCTCAGATTATACTCCAGGTTCTCTCTGTCGTGCCCAAGCAAATTCTCCTGCACATGTTGCTATGTTGTTTAGCTATTTTCAGTCATGCTTTACTTTTTGAAGTTTTCTTGGCAAAGATACTGGAGTAGTTTGTCATTTCTCTTTCCAGTTCATTTTATAAATGAGGAAACTAAGGCAAACAGAGTAAAGTGGCTTGCCCAGGGTCATACAGCTAGTAAGTATGTGAGGCTGGATTTGAACTCAGGACTTCCTCACTTCAGACCCTGTGTTTTATCCACTATATCACCCTGCACATGGCAAGTATTAATAAATACCTTTGACTGGCTTTAAAACAACAACAAACTTCTCCAATAGAGACTTCCTCCACCAACTATTCTTTTTTAATATATTATTTTTTTCCCCATTACATTTTAAAAAATTTTGAGTTCCAAATTCTTTCCCTCCCTCCTTCCCTTCCTTCCTCATTGAGAAAGCAAGAATTTGATATAGGTTATACACATGACACCTGTTCTAAAGAAGAATTAGAGAGAGTTGCCTAGGTCACTGGGAGCTAGAGTGACTTGCAGCCAGTAGGTACCAAAGGTGGGACTTGAACCCTTCTGAGTTAGTGTCCTGCTCTCTAAGCCTTGACACACTCCCTCTCTTGACTCATAAATAGTAGGGGCTTAATGAATGCTTATTGGATTGGATTAGATTTTAATTACCCAGAGAAAATATTATAGCTTTCTATCCTCCTGGTGCTGGTACGACATGAGTAAAATTGGTTGAAATCACTGAGATCACCGAGAGGTTTGCTTTCAGCCAAGATATGGCATAAATAATATGAAGTATGAAATGTCTGGATGCTAGACCCAACTTGGTATCTCCGAGATTATTCTGAATTTGGGAACTATCTCTTGTGGGAAGAGGACATCCTCATAGCTGATCTATATGTCTCTAGGACAAAGCTCCCTTCCCCTTCCCCCCCCCTCCCCATTTCCACTTCCACTCTCCCGTTTAGGACATGCCAGGATTGGGGGTTAGGAAGCAGGTCTCCACAGTTCATTGTCTTCATATTTATGGGTGGGATAAGGGTCTGAGCTGCCAGAAATGATTCACTCACACATCACTGAGAATTGGCCACTGACCTAATGATGAAAAGTCATCATTTCTGGGAGTCTGTGAAATTCCTTCTCTTTTAATCTACTTCTAGCTAGAATACCATCCCAAAGATCTGGAGAATGATCGTGGGAACTCACATGGAAATTACAAAGTTTTCCTAAGTGTCAGAGACTTCTAGCATAAATCCAAAGGAGACAGTGAAAAATGAAAAATGAAGAGCAGAGAAGGGAAGACAACTTAATGACCTTCCACTTTTAAAATTCTATTCATTTATAATTCTGAGATTAATAGAAAAGCTTATGTATAAGAAGTATATCCATGAAGCACAATGCACGGCACTTAGTAAATGCTTATTCATTAATTCATTCACATAATTTTTTTTCTACAGATCTACATTTCTATGAATATCATTCCTTCCTCTATCCATCTGTACTGTCCTGAACTCTGAGGGAAAAGAGCCCTTTCAATTAAAAACATTTGCTATATTGACATTTTGATCTCATCATATGTTTGAAGCAGGATTTTTGCAACTTGTTTTAAAAAAAATAATCACCAGTTCCTTCCCTTTCATGTCAGGTGTGGGTTACATTTCTCTCTTTCTATTCCCCTTTCTATTCAGGGTCTTCCTACTGTCCCCCTGCTCCCTACCACCATCTGGTGACAGATTCACCACAGTTATACCCAAATGCTCGGTAGGACACACAATGAGGGTCATGGCAGAGTAAGGAACCCACTGGATTATGGGTGTATGATGGCACCTGAAAGTAATTACTAAGTCTACATGGTGTTACTCTAGAACTCCAATGGATTTGGGAACTCATTCGTCACAATACTGATATTGTTCCTCATATGTCTCCTTATACTGTGCCCTACCCTTGTGTTCTCTCTAAGCAGAAGTCACGTATGGTAATGAAAGTGCCAGTTCTTCTATGGAGTTATATCTATACTTGTGGCCATATTATCCCCCATCTTACCTCACCACCTTCTCCCCTTTATCTTCCATGAAAAAATTAGTTGTAGCCCTTTTCAGTGAATATCTGACAGCTCATCTCTCTATGCCTTTGGAGGAAGGAAACCACTTTTGAGTTTGGTTGATCTGATTTTCAACTTTTCCCTTCTGCATTCCAAACTCCCACTCACATCAAAAGGGTTTTGAAATTGATGGGTGTTTTGAAAGCTTAAAGAGGTTATGACAGCATCAGGATAGGGCCCAAGGCTGTGTCTGACAACTGACTCCCTGCCTCAGACTTAGAGCTATGGTCAGCAGAGAGTCAATGCAAAGGCAGAATCCTCTAGGATTGGGGAAATTGTGCTACAAAAAGTGGGAGGAGCTTTCCAATCACCTAAGGTCCAGTGGCATCAAGGTGGCCATGAGCAGTGGTTGCTATGTTCAAGATCTAGACATTTAGCCTAACCTCTAAGATACTTCTTTCAATCTAGAATCATGATTCCTTGGGTGACAACCAGATTTTAGTGTGTTCTTGTACAGTATCTGGAGTCATGGAAGACAAGAGCTGGAATCCTGCCTCAGATATTAGTTTTATGATCCTGGGGAAGGTACTGAATGTATGAAATGGAGATAAGAATAGTGTTTTATCTTACAGGGTTGTGAGGATCAAGTGAGATAATGTGTGAAGTGCTTTGCAAGCTTTAAAGCTTTCCAAAAATGTCAGCTACTTCATTCTTCCCCTATCCTTCCCAAGTAATCTGATGAAGTTGTACTCAAGGATCTAGAGGGTGAAGGAACCTCAGAGGCCATATCCAAACTCATCATTTTGGGGGTGAGGAACTGAGTCCCAGGGAAGTCAGTAAGCTGACATTAGTTGAGCAGTGCTATGGACCAGGCATTCTGCTAAGCACTGAGGATACAACAAAGGGCACAAGACAATCCCTGTCCTCAAGGAGATTACAATCTACTGGGGGAGACAATGTGCAAACAGGCATGTACAAAAAAGTTATTTATAGGATAAATTAGAAATGATCAACAGAGGGAAGTCACTAGAATTAAGGGGGATCAGGAAAGGCTTCCTGCAGAAGGTGAGATTTTATCTGGGACTTGAAGGAGGGCAGGGTAGCCAGGAGGCAGAAATGAGAAAGGAGAGCATTGGAGTTAAGATGGCGGGAAGTAAGCAGTAGCTTCTCCAAGCTCCCTAAGAATTTCGTCGTTAAAAGCTAAAAAGTAAATTTGAGTGGATTTAAGAGTGACAGAACCCATTAGGAGATGGAGAGTGGCAGATTCCCAGCCCAGAAAAGTGCCTTCTCAGGTCGGGGCAGGGAGAATGCAGAGCACAAGGAGTGGCACCAGTGCAGACCTGAGAGTGGAGTGCAGCAGACTGAGAAGCCCCAGCCAGCAGACTCACCCAGCGGAGGCTTCTGCAGCCGTCTCACCGTGGAGCAGAGGACCAACGGAACTGGGTAGGAGGGAATGCGGGGCACATAGCAGGGTCAGTGGCTTTTCCTGGGGCTACCAGCCTGCAGCCTGGATGTTTGAAACTACATATCCAAACTTCCAGAAGTCAGGATGAAGGAATAAAATCTAGCTGCTCTGATCCCCCTCCCTGACCCAGAAAAGTCAAAAGGTAAATGCCTCATCTAGAGTACATTCTTGCATAAGTGTAAACAGCCCCAGGCTTGGAAATCACTGAGGAAGGGGAAAGGGAGATTGTACGGAGCCTAAGCCCAGGTGGGTGGAGCTAACAAGCCCTAACAACAAAAGCCCAGGTGTGCTTTAGAACCACCTGGCCAATCAGCGCCCTTCCGCTACAGTGAGCCTGCCTGAGAGAAGGGAGAGCATTTTAGGCATGTACAGAGTCCGGAGATGGAGTGTCTTATTTGAGGAACAACAAGGAAGTCAGTATCACTGCATCAAAAATGACCTGGAAGGGTTTAAAAAGTGTAAAAATATTGGAAAGGTAGGAGTAAACCAGGTTGTGAAGAGCTTTGAATACTAGGGCATACGTGTGGTATGCATTAGAGGCATTATTTGAAGCCAGGTCCTCTAAATCCAGAAATAGGGCTCTCAGTTTACTATATGACCTGTTGGCTTTGCTCAAATTTTCCTTTATTACAAAAGAGGATCCTGTGTGGGGCTGGGGTAGGGGGTATAGGGAGCACATGAGGAAAAGTTTCTGATATAAAAGACATGGAATTATTAACTAGAGGAAAATAAGTAGATAAATGAATAAATAATTAAATGAGAATGCCTCCTCCTATTCCTCAAAAAAAAAAAATCCTTCAAAAAATCAAAAGTAATTCCACTTAGTCACATTTGGACCCAGTCCTCTTCTGGAGTGTGGTGTTGCTATTGGGCTAAAAAATAGGAAGTAAGAAAACTCAGTTCCCAGACAACCATGTGATGCAATTGTACTCAGGACAGGCTGCAAGAAAGTATAAAGTTCTTGGGCCTCGGTTGGTGCTTGGGATAATTTTCCAAGATAGGACTTGAGAATGAGTATATTGTTCCACTAAAGACCATGACTTTATATTTCCCCCCCTTTTTAATCCTGCACTCCTCCTGTGGAATGCTTCCCACAATTACTCACCTCTAACCCAATGGACACTTGCAGTGTAACACAGCAAAGAATTTCACCATTGGTTATTTAGAGCATTAAAAATGACTTTGTTACTAGATGTAACTAGAGGCCCTAATCATCTACTCTTCCTCAGTTTCCTCATCTCTAAAATGGGGATAATAATAGCACTTATCTCAAGAACTGTCATGAAAATCAAATGAAATGATGATTGTAAAACTTTGCAAACCTTAAAATGCCATGTGAATTTTAATTTGTTATCATTATCATTGTTATTCCTTTCAACAACATTCATCACCAATTCATCACTTCCAAACGCCCAATATGCCTCCCTACCAAACACGTACAGATGCTTCAATTTCATTGTCTTTGTCTAAACATTATCATAGACCTTACCATGTTGAAAATCTATTTTCATATTTAGCTTACTTCTATCTAGTCAAATTGGAATGACTTCCAAGTCATTTATATCTTGAGGAGTTTAATGGAAAAATTATGCATATAAGGGGCGGGGGGCAATACTAGTTTTAGGTCATAGCATGCAGATTCTCAAAGTTGGAGGAGATTTCAGAAGTCATCCCATTCCGGTCAGTGCCGGAAAACTATCTTGGTGAGTTTCCCATGAATCTATACGTGTATCTTTAGCTAATCCCCCCTTTTCCTTCTTATTGGAGGTTTTTTTAGGTATCTTCAAAAATCCCATTCTTCCTTAGATTGTGTTTAGCTGATTTTTGCCTTAAAGCCTCTATCCTTTATCCTTATTGTGCACCTTGTCTTGGGGAGTTCCCTTTTAAAAGGCTTGTGTTTTACTGAAATAGAAAAGCTCAGTGTTACCCTTTAAGGAACAAATGACACAAAAGATATTATTTGGGCTGGGAATCCTTTTGTTGAAATAGTTAAGAGCCAGTTAAAAGTGGCAAGTGGGTACCTAGAATTTGACTGTACTCGAGTGTACTTGAGACTGGCGTTTCAAGGAAGTTTTCTTCTGAGTCATATGGTTTGTTTGTCTCCTGATTATAACTTCTAGAGCTGTGGCGGTGCTAATGACTGTAAATTGCTAATCGTTTGTAAGAAGCTAATTGCTGTAAAAGTGTGTCTGTTTTGCCCCTGACTGCTAAGGTACCCCCAGTCATGGTTAACCATGCATCTAATTAGCATCTCCCTCACTGATTTCTAGTTAGCAAAGGAAAGAGAGAACTGAGTAAAGAGGATAATCATTCTCTTCTTCTAAAAAGTTTGGCCGAATCATCATTTTCCTATTGGGCCAGGGATCTAGGAAGCACTTTTGCTTGGAAAGTAGTAAAACACAAGACAAATAAACAAAAACTAGGAATTTAGTCAGCGCCTGCCATGAGTAGAGCAAAAGAAGTGATAGTGGAGGTGGTGGTGAGTAGAACTTTCTCTGAAGAGAGGAGGAAATAGGCTGGTTTACCAATGGGTGCCTAGAAATGCCTTCTACTCGGCCTATCCTTCCAAGTTGATTAAAGAAAGAGGAAAAGGACTCACATGTACAAATATATTCATAGTCTCTCTTTTTGTAGTGACTAAGACCTAGAATTGTTCACCAAATGGTCAAACAAATTATGGTATATAAATCTAGCAGAATGCTATTGTGCTATAAGAAATGCCAAAAGGAATGGTTTCAGAGAAACCTGGGAAGACTTTCTTGATTTGATACAGAGTGAAGTGAGCAGAACCAGTAGAACAATTTGTACAATAAACAACATTGTAAAGACAAATGACTTTAAAATAAATCTGATCAATGCAATGATCAACCATTACCCTGAAAACCTGCTGATAAACTATCTATATGCTGACAGAAAGACAAGTGAGAGATTCAGGATACCAAGTAATTTTTTACACATATAGAAGGAGCACTTCAGTCAGAGGAGCTGTGTTCAAATCCTGATTCTTATATCTACTACATGGGTAACTTCAAGCAAGTTACAACCTCTCTGGGCTTCAGTTTTCTTGTGTAAAACTAGGTGGTTGGAGTCATTGCCTCTGAGGTCTCAGCTTTAGAGCCATGATCCTAAGGGAGGTGGGTAAGCAAACGAGGACTTATCTCCTCTTTTCATCTCTTGGGAAAGCCTACGAATTACTAATTTTTAATTATTTAATTTTGTAATGTAATTTTAGCAATTTAAAACATTGGCATAGGCCTCATTAGCACCTGTAAGACCTGATTTGACTTTAGCTTAAAAAAGAGAGAGCTGACAGCAATGGGTGGAGAGCTATCCTTGGAGCCAAGAAGCCTGGGTTTGAGTCTAGTTTCTGACATACCTTGGAAGAGTCACTTAACCTTTAGCTATCCCTCAGGCAATTCTGTGCAATTATGAGTAGAAGAGAAGGGATCTACCTACCTGGTATAAGCAATTCCTCACCAGGAGCTTCCTATACTACTGACATCCCAGGTACCTTTTTTAAAAAGTTATTTAAGTAGTTAATTTCCTTTTTTACAACAAATTCCAGCCTACTTTTGCCTATTGGAATATAAAATTAGCAGATATAGGAATGAATCAATGAATGGTCATTTCTTAAGTGCTTATTATGTGCCACACACTGTGCTAAGTCCTTAAGGAACTCACTCTGTAATTGGAGGAGATAATACATCAGTGAAAGTTCATCTGCAGGGCAGAGGGGAAGGCCCAGAAGTCCAAAGGGTATAGCATTGAGGTAGATGACAAAGACCAGGCATTCTTAGTTTGCTTCAGTAGGTCAGATGATGGTCCCAGGGAAAGGCAGGGAGTATGGTAAGGTGAGGACAATCTCAAAGGGCAGCATGAGGAAAGATAGTAAGTACTAATGGCTCTCCATCTCAATGGAAGAAATAGAGTTGGTGGCTCCCATCTCATTTGAGTCATGCTTAAGGGATCAAGAAGTCTAAATGAGTTCTGGCTATTCTGAGTCAGAGAAGGAGGTGAAGGAAAAGGGGGAAAGGATCCCCATCTCTCTTCTCCCTCTGCACTCTTACAGTGGTATGTCTTCCTGCTACTCAGCTATTCTGTATGGTTTTTATGAACTTACTCTTCTGACTCCTTTATCTCTGAATTATTCAACCAAACGAATACATCCTGAAACAAAAGCCCTCCTTTCAGCTTTCAACCTTCAACCTCCTTTATTTCTCCTAAGACCCCATAATTATCCTCTCTGTGCTAGTGTTTCCAAGTACTGAATCAGGCCACTTTGCGCAGCTTCAGAAAAGCAATCCAATAGGCGTTGATAGAAACAGACAGGGATAACTAGGCCTAGAATCCCTGTGGTAATTGTTTGCTCAAGCTTGTCCTACCTGCTCTGTCAGAAAACAAAGCAGAAGAGAGATCCTTTGGGGAATGGAGCCCTGCTCAAACCTAACTCTGCGAAGGAAACATAGAAAAAAAGCCAAGTGGAGCAATTTACACCTGCAGGACGGGGCAGAGGTGCCTGGACAACCCAGAGAGACACCACTGGCTTTGCCTGCTTATGCTCCCTGTCCTTTTCCCTGCCTCCCTGGCTTAAACAAGGTGACAGGTAGATTTTCCATTGTGGCCATTAATGAGACCAAGTACAGATATTTGTTTCAATGATCAATTTTCATCTAATTGTTTCACTAATGAGATCTGATGGGAAGGGGGAAAAATCATCAACAGAGGACTCAGTATAATTTCCATCACCCCAGGAAGGGACACATGCTTATTTTAGCTGATAAACTCTGACTGACGTAATTATTTTAAGCAAATGATTTGTTGCATTAAGACAAGTGGATAGAAATTAAATAATGCAAAGAAGAGTAGAGAGTGTAGCCCTGAGGTTCCCAGAAAAAGGAATTGGCTGCTCCAGGGAGCTGATCTCATCCACTATAATACACAGCCTCTCCAATCTCTCTTCTGGGACCATTTCCCCTGCTAACTCTGAGCACAAAACAGACGCCAGTCTTGTCTGTTCATCGTCAAATGGCCATGGTGAAATGAGTCATTGGTTTTCTCAGATTCCCCATGAATGTTATCGGCTATATTGGGAGGGATATACTATCAGGTCTGTCTTATGAGTGGTGTCGCTGCCATGTCCTAAACCTCTCTCTATTTCATTCAAATTCTTGAAAAAGTGAAAAGTCCATCATTTGAGTTTGTGTTGAACAGGAGTTCCCACCACACTTCACAGTTTGCAAACTTGTGTGCTGTTCTCATCCTGGCAACGATACTTTGTGAGGTACCACTCAGTCTTAGACTAAATGGACAGATATCCATGTTCTATAGGTCTAGTGTAAAGGATGGGCAAGAATTTAGCAGGTAAGGAGGAGAACAAAGAATATAAAGCCATCAGGAACAACATAATCAATAGCACAGCGGTGGGGAAGTGCAGGAGATGATTTGGGACAAAAGAATGATCCATTTTAAGTCGGTCCAGCCATTCCGAACAGCATATAAGAATTGTGTCCCAAATGCTACTAAACTATGAAATTTTTTGAGTCGATTATACCCCTTCTAGACCTAGACTTAAGAGATAAAGGAAAGAGGATGATTCATGTACAAATTTATGAATAGCAGCTCTTTTTGTAATTGCAAAGAACTAGAAACTAAAGGAGGTGCTCATCTACTGGAGGATAGCTGATCAAAATTATGGCATATAGTTGTATTGGAATATTATTGTGCCATAAGAAATAATGAAATGGGTAGTTTTGGAGACTGACAACATTATAAAGAAAAACAACTTTGAAAGACTTGAGAACTTTCATCAATTCAATGATCAACTATCATTCCAGCATACTGATGGCAAAGAATGCTACTAGCCTTTTTGATAGGGAGGTAATAGACTCAAGAAGAAGGAAAAAAAAATCCACCTTTGAACATAGCCAGTGGAGGAATTTATTGTTTAACTCTTTGTATTTGTTCTTCTTTCTCATTATACATGTTTGTTTTTATTTTTTTCCATTGGAAATGGGGCAGGAGGGAGAGAGGATAGGGTTAGGTTAGCAAAAAGAGGAGTGAAGGGAAGGAAAGAAAAGTGAAGAAAAAAAGAAAGAATGAGAGGAAGGAAGGAAAGAAAGAAAGAAGGAAGGAAGGAAGGAAAAAGGTACAAAGGAACAAAGGAATGAAGGAAAGAAGGGAAAAGGAAGGAAGAAAGAAAAGAAAGGCAAGAAGAGAGGAAAAGAGAAGAGAGGAGAAGAGAGAAGAGAAGAGAAGGGAAGAGAAGGTAGTCATACATAATGAGATTGGTGCCAGACCGTGTAAGACCTTGAATCACAGGCAAAAGAAGTTTGAAAGTTTGATCAATAGATAATAGGGAGTCACTAAAGATTTTTTTAAGACAGGAGGGAATTATGAATAGAAGAGTGTTATTCATTATGCATAAGAAAGATAATGAGAGCCTGCTATGTGCCTACCACTCTTTAATCTAGGTGGGGTAGAGTGGGATAATCATTTTAACCAAGCCAACAACTATAAAAATAGTAATAGCAGCTGACATTTACATGGTGCTCCCTACATGCCAGACTCTGTGCTAAGCACTTTACAGTTGCCTTAATAATAGACAATATGGTTATTTTCTCAAAGAGAATACCTTCCAAATGAGTTAGGAAAATAAGACATAGACAGCAGATGTGTAAAAAGTTAACTAACTATGCCCCAGAATGTCACAAGACAGGAACCAGGAGAAAATGAGCAGCACAAACAATAAATGCCCGGAGCTCAGAAGATGGGGTGAATACCACAGGTTGAAGTGATTTGAAAAGACTTCATGGAGAAGGTAAGACTTGACTCAACTCTCGAAAGATAAGTAGAAATAAACACGCAGAGTACAGGGGAGGAAGAGAAAATGTGAACAAAGATAAGAAAGCACCGTGGTACAGCAAAAAACAGCCTTGGAGTGAAGAAAGAACTGACTGGTAGTTTGGATTCCATCCCTCAGGCTATATGACATAGGGAAGTCCCTAAAATTTCTTTTCCCTCAGTTTCTTGGAAATAATATCCATGATGTATAAATGACACGGGTTGTTGTCAGGCTCAAATGAGATAATATATTTAAATTACTTTGTAAAACTTGAAGTGTTAAATAAATATGCTGTTGTTGTGTGGTTGCTTTTCAATCATGTTCAACTCTCCGTGACTCCATTTGGAGTTTTCTTGGCAAAGATTTTGGAGAGTTTTGTCATTTCCTTCTCCAGCTCATGTTACAGATGAAGAAACTGAAGAAAGCAGGGTGAAGTGACTTGCCCAAGATCATATACCTAGTGTCGGAGGCCAGATTTGAACTCAGGAAGATGAATCTTCCTGATTTCAAGCCTGGCAATAGTCTATCAACCGTAGAGCCTAATTCTTTGTTAAATAAATATATCTAGCATTATCAGGGTGGCATGTTTTGGGAACACAGAATAGACCAATCTGAATGGAAGAAAAGTGTTATGTTAGAGGTTTCAGCCAATAAACATTTATTAAGTACCTACCATGTGTGAGGCACTGTGCTAAGCATTGGGAATGCAAAAAGAGCCAAAAGATAGCCCCTCCCTCAAGGAGTTACAATCATTGGCAAGAGATAAGACTACAGGGGTAGTTTTGAACTAGATTGTGGCAGGTCTTCAATTCCAGACTAAGGAGTTTGAATGTTGTTTTCTGTAGGCACTGTAGAGTCATTGAACACTTCTGAGAAAGGGAATGGCAGGAAAAAAAGTTCTGTTTTCTGACAACTAAAGAATTAAATATGGAGGGTAGTTGGAAATTACAGGGATATCAGTTTCATTTCAATGTAAGGAAAAAAAATCTCTAAAAATGAACATTGTCCAAAAATGGAATGGACTACCTTGGGATATAATGAGCTCCTTTTAAAAAATGATATTTTTTGGATTTTTATCACCTTCATTTCTTTTTAAAAAATATTTAAATTTATTTATTTTTAATTTTCAGCTTTCACTTCCTTAAGTTTTAAATTTTCTCCGTCTCTCTAAGACAGCATGCAATCCAATACAGGCTCTACATATACATTCTTTAACCTTTATTTCTGAATATATTCACCCTCTCTCCTATCCATTAAGCCATTCCTTATGACAAAGAATAAAAAAGAAAGAGGAAGAAAGTGGAGAGGGAGGAGCAAAATGGACATATCAACTGTATTTAAAAGAATACATTGTATACCATACCTTTAGTCTGCCTTCTGGGCCCAGCTTGGGGTGAGCTCTTTTTCTCTGGAATCCTTTGAGCTGATATGGATTATTTATTCAGATTATTTCAGAGAAGATTGCTGCCCAGAGAAAAGATGGCTCCTAGGTTCCCTTTCAATTCTGAGTTTCTATGAGTCAATGAGAGAAAGGAAATGTTCATTTCATGGCAAGAAGAAATGAATGATTTAGAACCCACTTTAGGTTTTATAAGAGGAAAGGTGGGTTTGTGTTTTTGCTAACTCTCTCTCTATTCCTATTGTCACTACTGTATTAAAGGGCACTTGCAGCCATTCCTCATATCCAATTTATTGTCAAATCTGATCATATTTTACCTTTACAACATCTGTCCTGTATGTCCCTTTCTATCTACCGACACAACTGCCATCTTGATACAGACTCTCCCTTGTCTCTAACCTGCAAAAATCTTTTAATGCATCCTCACCCTCCCTGCCCAATAAGCATTGGCTCCCTATTATCTTCAGGATCAAATACAAAAGCTCCTGGCACTAAATGCCCTTTCACAACTCCTTTCTACTTTTCCAGTCCTTTTTACACTTTACTCCCATCCAAACAATCTAGCTACACAGGCCTTCTTTCTGTTCTTCCCACATCTCCTTATCTCCAAACTTTTATGCTAGTTCGCCCCCATGCTTATAATGCTTTTACCTCCTCGCCCTTACCTCCTGATTCTCTGACTTCTTTCAAGTCTCAGCTGAAATTTCATCTTCTACAAGAAGTCATTCTTGTCTCCCTTAATTTTGTATTCCCTCCAAGTTAGCTTGAATATATCTTATATCTACATAGCTGCTGACATGTCTTCTCCATTAGAATGCGCCCTCCTGTAGTAAATAATTAACAAAGACTTGTTAGCTTGACTTGTTGGCTTCCTTCAAAACTACTCAAATTCTATTGTGTGGGACAGAGAACACTACCAAAAAAAATCAATACAAAGACTTAGATACCTAAAAGAAGAAATGAGTTTATTGCTTTCTCAATAGAATGGGTACTTCCCCTGATTGCCCTAATGGCATCAGCCAGGGAAGTATAAATTGATTCTGGAAAGCAAAGTCCTTTTATACCCTAACGTGAGCCTTTCCCCAACCCTCTCCCCCTTATCCCATTGGCTGGTCTTCAGGGAGCACCGTCTGTTTGAGTGAATCTTCCCCAGCAACAAAGAACAAAGGCAGCTATATGAGTTTAATTTTTGTAAGAGTTTACAAAAGTGCATAGTTTAGGTTGTGTTGGTTATTCTGTAAGGGAGTAAACTGTGTTTCAATAATACAGAAAATATTAGCCTTTTTTGCAGAGACTTCACTTCTGAGACATCATCCTTTACAATCCCCCCTTCTTGTTTCTTACAATTTGAAGATTCCTCACACCATTGCTGGAAGACCTCTTCACTAATTTTTCTTAAGAATCCCCATTGGAGTGGTCTTGGACTGGCACTCAACTCTGACTTTTCAGAACCATCAATTTAATATCTCCTTTCCTCTCTATTTTCACCAAACAGGACAAGGAGTCTTGGGACTATTCTCGTTATCAGTTGCATCATACAAGGGAGACATACAGGGAGTAGAATAATTCTACTAAAAGCTATCAGGAGGAACCAGAGGACTTGTTTCCACCAGGAACCATTGAACCAGGAAATTCCAGAGGTATTGAAGGGAGAATTCCATGTATGGATGGAGACATGTACCAATTTTCTAATGTTTTTGGTAATATCTTTAACTACTTCCCCATTATTATCGATTTTTACATAACAACTGGAAAGTTTTAGCTTTCCACAGACACCTCCTTCTTCTGCTAGTAAATAATCCAGGACCAATTGATGTTCAAGTACTGCCTCCCTGGTTTGGGTGGCTTGACCTGCTAGGAACCTATGCAGGACTTAATGGTTCCAGGACATAGGGCTAACTTTCAGGCCCTCCTTGAAGGCCACCACAAATCCAACAATTGGTTAAATTAAAACTCTCTGCTACACTCTCCATTAATTGTATAAACCGATTTTCTTGGCTAAGGGGAGGTGGATAACATGCGAATCCCAGAACTGAGGCTTAGGGTCCAGAGGCAAAAGAAAATACCTGGAGCAAAGCAAAACAAAGGTACAGCAGCCAACAGGAACAATAAAACCACAACAGTTCTCTCAGTCATGAATGGGTTGATCCCTTTTTCAAAGTCATTTTTAAGGTTCCAGGATCTGGAACCAGGATCCACAGTCCAGAGGGTTGGGGCTAGCACCCGTCCCTTCACTCAAGAGTGATGAGTCCAACCTCTTTCTTTGGTTTGAACAGCAGTGTCAGCTGTGAGGAGGATGTGGTACAGACCTTTCCATGCAGGAGTCAGATTTTTATCCTTCCAGGTTTGGATCAACACCCAATCACCAGGCTGAAACCTATGAACTGGAAACCCTAGGGGAAGTGTTTGAGCAATCGTTCCCTGCTTTCATGGCACTGACAATTGATGTGCTAGAGATTGTATATATTCCCTAGAGAATCTATATTTCTATCAGGAGGAGTGAGGAGAGGTCAAAGGGTTTGCGGGATAGGGGTAACCGTAAAGAAGTTTGTGGGGTGATAAGCCAATGTCTCTCCCGGGCTTTGTCCTGATCTTAAGGAGTGCTAGGAGTAAACATTTTATCCAGGGCAACTGAGTCTCCACCATAAGTTTAATTAATTGTTTCTTTATTTCCTGATTCATTCTTTCTACCTTGCCACAACAGGGAGGGTGCCAGGGGCTATGGAGTTCACAAATATCTCTAAAGCTCTCATAATGGATTGTAAAACTTTTACTGTGAAATGGGTCCCTTGATCCAAGTCTATATGCTCTACCAGTCTCCATATCTAGGGATTATTTATTCCAAAAAGGTTCTAGTAACCATAGAGGCAGTAGCCTGTGCAAGAGAGAAGGCTTCCACCCACAATGTGAGGTGATCCACGATGATACAACAGGTATCTTAGTCATCCTACTGGGGGCATCTCAGTGAAGTCTACCTGTATACTTTGAAAGGGCCTGATACCTGGAGGCTGCCCTCCCATTGGAGTCTGGCCCTGGCTGTATTTGTTTGTCCTTCGACATGCAACGCAGCCATCGACCGTTTGGCGTGCCAATGTGTATGTTCCAGGACACACATACCCAGTCAAGACTGCATCACACAGGTTCTCGACATTCCAACGGCTTCCTTGGTGTAGGTGTTGTAAAACCTGTCTCATACTAGGTTTATTCAGTACCTCATGCTCATCAGATAGGAGTCACCTTCTTTGAGGGTCTTTTTCAGCACCTAGATCGACTGACTGCCTGTTGTTCCTCTTCTCCAGTCAGGAGTGGGGGAGTCAGACTTGGATCAGGGGAGGGGATTAGAACCGATATAGGTTCCTCTCTCAATTTTAATTCTCTAGCCCTCCTGGCCTCATCATCCACCAGTTGGTTTCCCCTAGACTTAAAGGAATTTCCCCTTTGATGGCTATTCACATGTATCACAGCCCCCTGAGTGAGCTGTAGTTGCTTTAACAAGGTGTCATGGATCAGTTCTTTTCCTTTGCTATTTACCAGACCCCTCTCCTCCCAAATCTTTCCTACATAAATTTCCAAAATATGATAAATTTCACATACATCCAAATTAACATACATAAATGCATCCTTAGATGAAATAGACTTGAAAAATCACAACTCTTATCTTTCCCCCAGGATTCTCATCTCTGAAATAAGAATCCTACAATACAGCAACTTTGATACCAAGTTCACAGGAACTTTTAGATTACTCAACAGCTTCTTAATAGCCAAGGTTTCTGATGTACAATCTGCTATCATAATAACATTTTTATATTTATACCCAAATATAATACTTTCACATTGTTTTTATTACATTCCTTCAAAAGCCAGTTCACATACACAAAATTCAGTTTGAAAATTGCTTTAGCACTAATTTCTACATTTTACAATCATATTTATCCATACATCTCTTTTTTTTAAGTCCAAACAAACCTGCTCTGTATAACCTCTTTAAAAAGCTAAAATTCTGTCTCCTGAGACCCCAAACAAAACTGCCCCAGCCAATAACTCCTGACTCCTATTCTTCTGAAACATTTGCAAAAAGTTTTAATCAGATTAGCTTAAGGGGTTGGCCCAGACCAAAAAGACCTAACAAGATGTGGCCAAGTCCCCTTCCAAGCAGAAACCTTGGGACCTTAATAACCAATTGTATCAATATCTTCAAGCACTTTTTCAACTTGGGAATGGCTAAAGAGCACATGGGCCTGAGGGCACATGGCTTGCTACTCCTCCACCCCATCTCTTTCACTCAGATCACCCACTCCCTCTTTTACATTTCAAATAATCATCCTCCAATTTCCTGCTGCTTTCCAGCACCTTAAAAACTAGAAGTTAAATCCCTAACCATTTATATACCAAGAGAGCCATATTTCTTCCTTCCCTCTGTCCCTCCTTTTCTGAGAGGCTTACAAAAAGTTCCAATCTACCTAGATTTGCGTTCTATCTTTTCCCTGTTGTAAATCTCCACTCAAACTATCCCAGAATTAGAGATTCTTCCCTTCCCTCTCTCTCCTTATGAATAGCTTTTCAGTGAAATCTACTTGGGAAAGATTCTCAGACTCAGACCCCTTCATTCTCTTCCCATGATAGTGGCTATGCGCTGAAAACTTACAGAATCTGAATGCATTAAAACTCAACTGGTATAAGTGTCCTTAGGTAACACAAATAAATTTTCAAAGTATTAGAACAAATTTAATTCTCAGTTATTACAGTGTTTCCAGATATTGAAGTTCCCAGATTTAAATTAGGCTCCATAACAATTTATCCAATGTCTTTCCTCCTTTTATCCTTAGATATAAAATTATTACTTAACCCCACAGGAATATGATAGTTCACAAACCTCCAAATTGGTAGACATTAATATATATCTTGAAAAACCGCACCTTCAAATTTTAGGTTTCTCATTTACTTAACAACAGTTCTGAGATTATATACAGACACGCTCTCTCACAGCACACACAGAGACATAACATAGAGACCCAAACAAAACAAATCCTTCTCCTAGGCGCCTTTCTCTTTATACTTTGGTAATTCATTCCAATTGCTTAATCTTACCTCTAGCAGGCTATCTTTCAGAACATTTGGAAAGGGCTTTTGCTGACCATCTGCTTTTGACTGGGACTTTCCCATGGCTCACCAGTTCTTGACCGTTGAGGTTCACCACATCTTGCTAAGGGGTGGAGGCTCATTAGTTCTTGTTCTCTGTTGAGAACTCACCGATCTTGCCTTCTTATGGGAGGGAAGGCTGGCTAGACCTTGTTGAGGGCTCACTAGTTCTTGCTTTCTTTAGAAAGCTGATCGATCTTGCCATCTTGCCTTCTTGCCTCACTAAGATCAGCCTTGTTTCCCCTCCCTAGTGGCCCAGAGACTCACTAGTTCTTGTCCCTGTTATAGGGGCTCACCAATCTTGTCTTACCTGGGTCTGTGTGCACAGGACTTATGTGACCAACTCAAATTCTTCAGAGGATGGTGGTTGTCCTGCCCTTTCCAAAATTTCTGCTTTCAGATAGTTGTCCTTCTTTGGTCCATTCCCTAAAAGTGAAAGGAAACTCTCAGATAGTTCCCCAAACCGCTGGCAAATGGCCGTTGGGCTCCTGTCCTAGGACTGGCTGGGAGACCCTTCCCCAAATAAGGGGAATCCTGGACAAGGACCCCAAAACTGTGTGGGATAGAGACCATTACTAAAAAAAAATCAATACAAAGAAAGATATCTGAAAGCAGAAATGAATTTATTGCTTTCTTGTGAGAAAGGGTACCTCCCCTGGTTGCTCTAATGGCACCAGCTAGGGAAGTACAAATTGATTCTGGAAAGCAAGGTCCTTTTATATCCTAATGCGAGGTCCTCCCCCCCACCCCAACCTAACCCTTTTCCCCTTATCCCATCAGCCGGTCTTCAGGGAACACAATCTATTCTCGTGAATCTTTCCCAGCAGCAAAGAACAAAGGCAGTTACATGAGTTTAATTTTGCAAGAGTTTGCAAGAGTGCACAGTTTACGTTGTTTTGATTATTCTATAAGGGAGTAAACTGCGTTTCAACAATACTCAAACTATTAACCCTTTTGAGGAGGCTTCACTTCTGAGAAATCATCCCTCACGCTACCTTCTGCAGTAGGCCTTTTCTAGTAATTCTCTTCTCTCATCCCCTAGTCCCCTCCCTTTGGAGTCACCTCCAATTTATCACGTCTGTACTTTGAATGTGCACAGTTATTTGTTGTCTTCTACATTACAATGCGAATTGCTTAAGAGCAGGGCCCATGTTCTCACATTTCTTTGGGTCAACACTTCATAAATACTTATTGACTGAATAACTGCTTATATGGCACTACTAGACCCAAGGAAAAGGGGCAGCCGGGTGGTACTGTGGGTAGTGTGTCAAGTCTAGAGTCAGGAAGACTTCCTGAGTTCAAATTTGGTCTCAGATAGGCTGTGTGACCCTGGGCAAGTCACTTCACCCTGTTTGCCTTGGTTGCCTTATCTGTAAAATAGGCTAGAAAAGGAAATGGCAAACTGCTCCAGTATCTTTGCCAAGAAAACCCCAAATGGGATCACGGAGAGTCAGACGTGACTGAAAACGACTGAACAAAAGAGCCAAGGAGAATCAGACTGTCAAGGTTGTTTTCTATCTCAAGCAAAAGACATCTCATCTAGTTTCTGTCCCTGGATATGATGCCCCATGGATGGTATTGCTTTGGATGCAGGGACCAAGTGACCTGATCTGCCCTGAGTCTAGTGCCTCAATGAAATATGTCCCTCAAATCTGATATACTGCAGTGCAAAGGATACTGGATAGGATCTTTGGCAAGCATCTCCCTAGCTGCAAAATGAGCAGGTGGAACAGGTAGTCTATAAGGTTCCTTCCAGCTTTTAAGCCTGTGATCCTAAGGTCTAAACTTGGGGCAGGGTGGCAAGAGTGGGAAAACATAGTAAACATTAGTCTCTCCTTTGCCTTGGTCCTGAACAACAGGGGTTACCTCTGTATAAATAAATAAAGCCCTGGGTTGCTCAGGTTTCAGTCTTGTTTTCTCATCTGGGAAATCTGTTGCTAATTTAACATCTGTAAATCCCCAAGTTCCTCACTAAGGCCTAAGGTCTGCCTTATAGCCTTGAGGATCAAATGTCTGCCTTATATGAGAAAGGTAACTGGCTTCCCTCCCATAAGGACTGACCTCATTCAGGGTCATTTAAATTGTGTCCCTTTAGGTAACGTGGGGCACAGCCCTGTTCTGATAGGAGGAGAGACCAGATGACTAGCTGAGCTCTCTGCATCTCTAATTTCTGTAATTACAGCTGGGAAGAAAATGGCCTGCATTTGGTTCTTATTCCTGGCATTTAGAGCATGAGGCACTCTTTTATTAAAATTCCTGGAAGATTACTATATTCGTTCATTTCCCCCTGAAGTAATAAACAAGTAAATATTCACTGTTATGGCTTCTTGGAATCCATTGAGAATGATGCTACAGCTAGGCTGGGAGCAGACTGAAGGGACTGTGGTTGGCTTTCCTTCACTCTTCTCCAAAATTTCAAAATATTTTTTTCCCCCAGTAATCAGAGAAGGCTTGATAGAGAACAGATGCTAAATGACCTTTCTTCTCATGCTTTTGATCCTACTCCTAAGAAGCGATCACCTTGAGAGCAGTGTAGCCATCCCCTGACATGCTCTGGATACTCAAGGAAGGGGAAAGCAGGCACTTGAGGGAAAAAATTCACATTTCATCTTGCAATTCCCCATTTCTCCTGCTCAGCTTTTCAGCCTCTCAGACACTTGGATGGTTACAAGGTGTTGGGATCCTTTGTCAACACAATTCAATTTTGTTCAACCAGCATTTATTAATCAACTGCTATGTGCCAGAAACTAAGTCAAATGGTGGGAATACAATAACAATGAAATGAAATCATCCCTATCCTCCAAGTGTTTAGATTTTTATTGGGGAATAGACCACTTGAAGGCTGAAATTCACTTACATTCACAGCCGCACCCAGAGAAAAAGAGACCCGAAACTATCCACCCCTCAAGTGGTGATGTATTTATATGATTGTCTCACATTTCTCTGTTCTGTCCTCGCACAGAGGAAAAAATCACTCCATTGGTATAGGAAGAGTTGAACCTTTTTTTGAGATGGGTTAGAGGTGGTCCTTTGTAAAGGCAGAGGAATTAGCTGACTAAGAGCATAGGATTTAAAGTTGGAGTAAATAGAAAGTTGGAGACCATTCAATTCAACCTCCTCATTTAGCACATAAGAAAACTAAGTAAGGTCTTCCACCATAACCATCCTATAATCTGATGCTGTCCAGTCCCCATCTCTGTACCCCTGGACAAGCAGATATTTGTATTTCCTCCTACACTGACCTTGCCACATGCCATACTGTGTGGCAGAGAGCAGCTCCTATCTCTGGTGGTAACAGGAGAAGCCTCAGGAAGAGCCCCCCCACAGAGATGCAAATGTGTTTGATAGACATGTCTTTTCTTTTCTTTCCTAATGGCCTTTGTTCAGGACAGAATGAGCTACAGGCTTGTGATTCAGTCAGATGCCACTCTCTGTGTCCAGCTGGCAGGATGGAGGAAGAGCTTCCCAGGCCCAGGGCCAAGGCTTACTGACAGCCAACTATTTGGAGCCTTCTTTATTTTGTGAAAATGACCACAGAGATTGGAATAAAGGGAATGGCTCTGACCAGGCCCTTCAGGAGTTTATGTGCCCTAAAAATTTAAATTGTATTGTGAGAGGATAATGAAAATGAGAACAATCATTTATTAAATATAAAGGTGTAATTAGCTGAAACTGTGCATGGGACAAATTTAATTAGGGGGAAGTGATTGTATGGGGGGGGGGGGGCATGTCCTAGAGGTAGCCAGGTGGCCCAGTGGATGGAGCCCAGGAGCTAGGGTAAGACCACCTGAGCTCATAGCCTGCCTCAAACACTTACTAGCTTTGTGACTCTGGGCAAGTCGCTGGGATTTGATTTCCTCATCCAGGGGATAACAGTAGCATCATTGGCTTGTTGTGAGTGTGAAATGACATAACAAATAAAAAGTGCTCTGTAAATCACATATAGAACTATGTAAGTCCTGGTTATTATGGATTTTATGATCATATATTCTGTGTGCTTTGGTGTCCTGGTCTGGGGGGTGATAATAATAGCATTTCTCTCATAAGGTTGTTGTGAGTACCAAATGAGCCAGCAAACATAGAGCATCTTGTAAGCCATAAAGCCCATATAAATGCTGTTGTTGTTCAGTCATTTCAGTTTTGGCCAACTCTCTGGGACCCCATTTGGGGTTTTCCTCTTGTCTGGCTCATTTTATAGATGGGGGAACTGAGGCAAAAAGGGTTAAGTGACTTGCCCAAAGTCAAACAGCTAATAAGTGTCTGAGGCTAGATTTGAACCCAGGTCTTCCTTACTCCATACCTGGAGCTGTCCTGCACTGAACCACTTTAGCTAGTTATTACAAATTTGATAATGATAGATTCTCAGCCTTCATCTCTGAGGGGGAATATCTGGTCTAGAAGTGGGGTGGCCATAGTGAGCAGGTTTCTAAGTTTGCTTCCCTAGTAGTGGGAAGGAACCATTGTGGGGAGAAAGTAAGACCCTTTCTTGTGTGGTCTCTCAAGAAAAAGCCTCACTTGTCCTGTGTCATGATACTGATTAAATGTCATCATCATGGAAGGATAGAAAGCGAGCGTGGTGGAAAGAGTTCTGGGTTCAAAGTCAAGAGATTTTGGCTGGAGTTCTGGCCCTGCCATTGACTAGCTGTGTGGCCAAATCTCTCTGGACCTCGGTTTCCTCATCAGTAAAAATGAATGACCTCTAGGGACAGCTAGGTGGTACAGTGAATAGAGGACCAGCCCTGGAGTCAGGAGGACCTGAGTTCAAATCCAGCCTCAGTTGCTTAATATTTACTAGTTGTGTGACCTTAGACAAGTCACTTAACCCCAATTGCCCTGCCTTCCCCCATTCAAAAAAAAAATGAATGACCTCTAAGGGTATTCCAGAGCTCCACCAGGCTATGAGTCATCCCCAAGCACTCATTAAACACCTATTAACATTTGACACTATATTAGTCACCTTACAAACAGGATCAGTTTCCTTCTTTGTTCATAGTGACTGGCACATAGCAGGGGCTTAATATCCCCAGGCTGATTGATTGATTATTGAGAATTTATTTTAAAAAATAGTTTCTGTCCTTATGCCTCTTCCAAAGGAACAAGTTATTTTTTAAAATTTTTTTTATTTACTCATTTACTTTTAATTTACAAGATTCAGTTCCACAATCACTTGAGTTTCAGATTTTCTCCCCTCCCTTCCCCCCCCCCATGGTGGCGTGCAATCATGTATAGGATCTGCAGATACTTTCACATT
>CM053590.1:139167853-139205849 GCA_028646515.1 Pseudochirops corinnae
CTGAATCTTGTAAATTAAAAGTAAATGAGTAAATAAAAAAAAAATTAAAAAAAAAAAAGACCCATGATTTTATTAGTCATAGCCCAATGTAGCCAATGGTTTCTTTCTTTCTTTTCTTTTCATGGCCACAGATGTCTACATATGACCAAGCAATGACTTCAGCCTGTGAACTGTGCTGGCTTCTTGGAAGTTACATTTTCTCAGTGACTCCCAAACTCTAAGTTGCATCCCTGTGGAAATAGCTGTTGGTCTCTCATTAATTAGAAGTCAAATGTACGGGTGCATATTTTTGTTACTCCTCCTTCCATCTAGGAAGTGGTAAGCTTTTTGTAAGAATAATAATCTATTTTCTCCATGGACTGTCTCTTTTGTTCCCTCATCTTGGCTCATGATAATTTCTGGAAAGATGCTGCTTTCCCAGCTGTAGTGAAGGTCATGGACTTCCTGTGAACTCTACAGTCACTGAGATACCAATCTGGTGGGATCAACAGATTTCTAGGGTCAGGAGGTATTTGTCTGTGGGTTGGAGATAGAGTATCAGGGATTTTGAGCTGGAAGGAACCTTAGGCTTCTCATCAGTCCAGCCCTCCTCATTTTACAGATAAGGGAACTGAGGCACATAGAGACTTGCTCAGAGTCACACTGCTGGTGTCTGAGGAAGGATTTGAACTCAGGCCTTCCTGACTCTAGATCTGCCTTAGACACTCTACCATCTCAGTTCTCTGAGCATTTGTGTTGTGTGTGCATATTGTATACATGTATGTTGTGTGAATCAGTATTTGTATCTGTGGTCCCAGAGGAGTATTCTTTCAGCTATATATCTGCTAGTAACCATTTTTTTTTCTTTGCCTGTTCTTGAGCTTAAAATACAAGTCATTTGGCACTATAGTCCATTACCAGGAAATCAATGGGAATTGTAGAATCATAGAATTTCAAATTGGAACAAATCTCAGAAGTCGTCTAGGTCAACAAATATCTGAAGAGGAATTTCTTCTACATTATTCCCCAGGTGAGAATACAGAACCTATCCAGGAAGATCTCCAGTGATGAAGAATTTACTACCTTCCATGGCAGCCTATTTCAGTTTTGTGAAATACTAATATTAGAAAGTTTAGATTTTTTCACCCTTACATTGTATTAGGCTACTTCTACAATATCTGCCCATTGTTCCTACTTCTTCCTACCAGGGCAAAGAGAATGAGTTTGAACCTTCTACATGAAATCCCTCTGAATTCTTGAGATTTGCCATTGGGCTCCACCTAAACCTTCTCTTCTCCAAGATGAACAGCTACAGTTCTGACAATATACAAGTACTAACCCTTGGGCATCCTGGTTTTCTAGCTTCATCAATATCTCGCGCAATGTGAAGTTTTCTCACGGACCTTCTTGAAATGGAGTGACACTCATAATTTTGTATAAATACTACAAATATGGATAGGTCAGGTCATAATATAATGGTATCTCAATGTGACTTGACTTGCATTTGATTTCTTTTTGCTGTCATGACAGATTATTGATTCATATTGAATGACAGACTTGGGAAACGTTGAGCTGAAAAGTAAATAATTATAAGTGGAGTTTATGTAGCTCTTGACATGAGCTGGACACTTTACAAACTTTATCTCATTTGATCCTAACAACAACCTTAATATAGGTGAAGTTATGATTCCCATTTTATAGATGAGGAAACCGAGGTTAAGTGACTTTGTCAGGGTCACACAGCGAGTAAGTTTCTGAATCCAAATTTGAACTCAGGTTTTTCTGGCTCAATGCCCACAGCTCTATCCGCTGTGCAACCTAGTTGTTTCTGAGCTTACAGAGGCAATAATGAGCTTATAGTTAACTATACCCTCTAATTATTTTTCTTTTTTTCCCCTAATTATTTTTCTAATGAATTATTGTCTGATTGTGCTACACCTATCCTATATTTATGTAGTTGTTTTTTTTTCTTAACCCAAGTGTGAAACTTTACATTTATCCCATGAAATCTTTTTAGATTTGGCCCATCATTCTAGTCTCTCAAGATATTTTTGGATACCAATTCTGTTGTTAAATGTTGAGGACCACAGGCTAGTGGGACTCTGACCTTGATGGCTGAATAAACCCCCTCAGGTGAAGAGCTTGCAGCCAGGCCTGGATTGGTTCCCCATCCCCCAGGAAAAGAGCTCAAGCACACAGGTGTGAGGATTGGATCCTCAAGATAAAGGGTGGTGTTTTCACCCCCAGCCTGGGGAAAGCCATTAGGAAGCATCCTGTAAAAGGCTTTCACTTAAGACAATAAATGAGACTCTATTTTCCACCATTTTTTGAGTCCCCATCTCTCTTTAACTTACCCTCTCACAGCCTCTGGGTAGACAACTAACTCTCTTAGCCCTGCTGGGGAATAGCAGAGCTCCCAATTCTCTCTCAATACTGCTGCAGGAGAGCAGGGCTCCCCACATTTTCTCAGCTCTGCCACAGAAAACAGGGTTCCCCTAATTTGACCCATCATTGTATCTCTAAGCACATGGTGATTCAATAGGACTCCAATGAGGTCCTTCTAAAACTTAGCTGCCAAGCTTTTGCTCCTCTCTGGTTAAGAAGAAGACTTGTAGGCATCAGCTAGATAATGAATAGAGGAATTATAGCCTGATGATGTAAGTAGGCAACTACACTCACCTACCATTAAAAAAAAGTTTATTTAGGTGGGTAGAGGTATGCTACTAACCAGTCACCAAATTCTGCTTCTGTTTTTCCCTCCCTTGCTTGATATTTAAAACCCTTTATAATCAGGATCCAGATTACCTTTCCAGGTTTATTATACTTTTTTATTATAATTTTTTCCCTCCACATACTGCTCTACATGGCATTCCTCTTATATTACTGTTGTACAGCTTGTCTATGTCTAGTATGATGAATTTCATAATGTCTGATTTGAAATCTCTATGACTCCTAGTTAAATGCATGAAATTATAATTTTGCTCTATAGAAGTTTGTAACTGCAACTTCTATCTTTCCTCATTCTAAAGAGTGTAAATAAATCATCATTGCTTGCTGCAATATATATGTATGTATGTATATATACATGCATCCACACATCTATGTATATGGACACACATGCATTCAGTATAATGATAGGGACTAGATCTGTGATTTTATAGGAAATTCCCAGATGAGATAACTCCTACCAATCACCAAGTGCCACCTTTTCTATAATTTGTAGACTTAGAAGTTTTCCTGGTACACCCAGTGCTTGAGCAACTTGCTAAGTGTCATATAATTGGTAGGGAAGGGACTAAGCCTTTATATAGCACCATTATGTGTGAGACACTGAGATATTTTACAAATATCTCATTTACAATACAAGACACATTTATTAAACACTCACTGTGTACATGCACTGTGCTAAGAACTGGGGATATAAATAAGAAAAATAAAGAGAATCCCTACCCTCAAAGATCTTAGAATCCAATGGGAGAAAGCAACACATGAAAGGAAATTAGAGATGGGCAGGGGAAGAACACCAGGGGTAGTCAGTGCAGGTTCATAGGACTGGTTCTTTGTGGTGGGGGGATGCAGGGGAGAGAAGGAATCAGGACATGCCATCCTTATATAGGAGGCAGTATTCAAGGTGAGCCTTGAAGGAACCTAAGGATTCCAAGAAGTGAAGAGGAAGGATATTTTAAGCATGAGGGACAGCCTATGCAAAAGTATGGAGGTGGGAGATTAGGAGCATTGATCACCTGAGGATTCACTGCAGTTGGGGATTTTCTGTGTAAGTTAGTACGTTTGGTGACAAAGGCATCTGCAAATGGGTGATCATGTAGTGATATCTGCACTAAGAGGAGAAGGAAAAGACCCATGCATAAGACTTACATAACTAAAAAAAAGATTTTTAAAAGATCTTTATAAAGTCAATTGATGTGGAAGTGGATTGGGGTGCAGGATGCTGCAGTCTACCAAATCTATGTCCAAATTGGAATTGTGCTAAGGCAGTGCCAAAGCTGGCTTCCTGGTCATTCCAGTTTGAACTTATATTCAAGCAGAACTGAGGATGGATAGTAGAGTGAGCCAGAAAGTCCCAGTGTTGTTGCTGTTGTCAGTCATTTAAGTCACATCCAACTCTTCGTGACCCTATTTGGGGTTTCCTTGGCAAAGATACTGGAGTGGTTTGCCATTTCCTTTTCCAGCTCATTTTACAGATGAGGAAACTGAGGCAAGTAGGGTTAAGTGACTTGCCGAGGTTAACACAACTATTAAGTGTGTGAGGCCAGATTTGAGCTCAGGAAGATGAGTCTTCCTGATTCCAGGTTCAATACTATGCACTGTACCAACCTAGCTTCCTCAAAAGTCCTGGCACTGCCCTCAGTGAAAGAAAACTTTGAGTGGAGTTTAGTGCTCCACCCTCCAGCCTTCCTGTCACAGGGGAGAGAAAGCTGAGGGAATCAATAATCCTTCTACGTAGGGGCAGCTAGGTGGCACAGTGAATGGAGCACCAGCCCTGGAGTCGGGAGGACCTGAGCTCAAATCCAGCCTCAGACACTTAACACTTACTAGCCATGTGACCCTGGGCAAGTCACTTAGCCCCAATTGCCCTCTAAAAAACAAAAACAAAAAACAAATAATCCTTCTAAATAAATGCTGTTATTATTCTGATTTGACATTTGAGGAAACTGAGCTAAATAGAGGTTAAGTGATCTGTCCAGGGTTGCACAGCTAGTAAGTGTCTGAGGCCAGATTGAACTCAGGTCTTCCTGGCTTTAGGCTAGCTCTTTATCCACTATACCATGTATACCTACCATATGGAATACATAAGTAAGTGGGAAGACCAACCCATTAAGCATGCGATTCTGAAAATACCTGCTATGAACTCATATGGATGCTTGGGCAGCTTGCTTTCAGAAAAGCCCTCTGCTTCAGAGCATAAGCAGGTATTCTCTGGCTGTTTCCTGTCTTTTTACTCCACAGTGAAGAAAATCCCTAAAACTGTTATTGCCAGAACTGAATGGTCATATAAAAAAGCCACAAACAGGACAAAATGAACTTCCTGTCCTGGTGGTGACTGAGGCAGGGACTGCTATAAGCCTCCAGGTAGAGTGAAAGTAATCCCAATGGTCTACTTTCCCCACCTGTGCTGACACGAAGTCATGTCTATTACTCAGTTGTTTTTCTGTTTCTGTTCTGTTTTACACTTTTCGGCTCTTAGATGAGGAAGTATAGCTGATTAGACAGTCTAACATGATGGAGACAGAAAAAACCAGCCAAACCATGCATGCAGTCATGCCTTCTTGATTGCCAAATGGCATTAACCTTTCTTTTTTTCTTTCCCCACCTGGAAGCTTACAGTAGTTCTCACTTCCGTCATCCACCAAGAAAGAGAGACAATTTGCCCTCTCTGCCCTTTTGTACGTATACTCAGGACTGGCAAAAATAACAGTGAATTAAAAGGTTTTTCTTGATTGTACCATAAGCAGACAGAAAACAACCACAGAATACCTGAGCATGCTCTGAAGTGGAGGGCAGGGGGGCCTTGAGTGACTGACCCCTCATTGTTTAGTATACTCATTACATCTGCACTTTGCTCTATAACAGAGCTTCTTAATTTCTGGACATTTATGAATTCCTTTGGTAGTTTGGTGAAGGCTTTAGTTCCCTTTTCAGAATGATGTTTTTAATTGTATAAAGCAGATACATAAGATTATAAATGAAACTAAATGTATTAAAATACAATTATATGTGTGTATATATATACACACACAATATACACATGTGGACAAACATATGCATGTATACTCACATAGATAAACATATACATGCACAAAATACATCTGTACATACACATGTACACAGACACATGCATATACATATACATGCGTGTACATGTATACACATACACACATATATAAAAAATTCATAGACCCTAGATTAAGAACTCCTACTAAGTAGCACATGCCTATAATTCATACTGCTAGAAGCTGAGTGAGAAGGTAGGTGGCACAGTGGATAGTGTTGGAGTAAGGAAGACACCCTCCTGAGTTCGAATCTGGCCTCACACACTTACTAGCTATGTGATGCTGGCTAAGTCACTTAACCTGTTTGCCTCAGTTTCCTCATCTGTAAAAAGAGCTTGAGATGGAAATGGCAAACCACTGCAGTATCTTTGCCAAGAAAACCCAAATGGGGTCATAAAGAGTTAGACATGATTGAAACTACTGAACAATCAGAGGCTGAGGTCAGTGAATCACTTGAATTTAAGAGTTGTGAGCTATAATTAGGTTAAAGTTGATTGGGTATCTTCCCTATGTCTGACACCAATATAGTGAGTCTCCTGGAGCAAGGGGCCACCACCAGCCCCTGTTGCAAACAGAGTAGTCAAAGCTTCTGTGCCAATCAGAGCAGGATTGGACCGGTGAATGGCCTCTCTATGGGCAAGATAAGGAAACTCAGTTTCAACCCCCTCCCCAGACCCCAAGATACATATATTCATATTATATATACATACCTCTATACACTTACATATATAACAAGACAAAAGCCCCTGCTATGTATCTATATCCATATTACATATATGTGTGTATGTATACGTATGTATGTATGTATGTATGTATACATATATATGAATTTCTGTACACATATACATATTAATACATAACTAACTATATTAACAAGTAAGGCCTTTATTCCCATTAGGATCTTTGTGCATTAGAAGTTTGTTCTCCTGTCCTATATAATCTGAGTTAGTATTTCACGTGTAGAATGCCAAAGGGGAAAATAAAACCACAAACACTTCTATGCAGCCTTTGATCCCTCATCTAAGAGGGCAACCCGAAGCCCTTCTGGTATTTACCAGATAATTTAAGAACCAGACGCTGGGAAGATTTATGCTTATAACTACTTGGAGCATATCCTGTTAAGTATTCATTTTCTCTTGCTTTTTTGTTTTTTTTTCCCCCTAAAACCTGCTGAGGTTTCTCCCTGTCCTTTACCCAACAATAACCCCAGAGGTAAAGTATCCATCTCGGCCCAGATAACCTTGGTAGTAATGTGCATTTTAGATAAGACCTTCCATATCCTCCTTGTTAGTCAACCTTTTATAAATCAGGAAACATTCCACTTTCCTCCTCTCTTTCCCTCTCAACCAATTACTGAGCTCAAAGGTTCCAGAGCATAGATCTGAAAGCAAAGGCCGCAGATAATACCCTGCTCCCCATTAATCAACATCTTGGAACTCTTTAAAAGGAGAAAGCTTCTCCAACACATGTTAGAGATAGGACTTTTTCCTTATATAAAGAGAAGATTGGGAAATCTCTTTGGGGCTGCCATACCACGCACTCAATTTGGATGCAGAATTGATAGAAAGCAGTGTCCTACTTCCAAATACACTTCTACATCAGTTGGCTGTCTAAATAATTCTTTAAAATTTTTTATTAGTTATGTAAATCTTCTCCCTCTTGGACAGATACTGTCATATAATTACCCATTTAGAGAGGCCTTTGTCACCCAATTCATACGGAGTCCACAACTAGAGTGAATCCTCAGGTGATAAATGCTCCCTAATTTGGTGTTATTATCTTCTGCCTCCATGCTTTTGCATTGGCTTTCCCTCATGCCTGAAATACCCTTCCTCTTCACTTCTAGGTCTTGGAATCCTTAGGTTCCTTCAAAGCTTACCTTGTGTACTACCTCCTATACAAGGAAGGCATATCCTGATTCCCTCCTTCACATACATTCAATTACTACTCTCCCTCTACCTCAGATTTCTTTGTATTTAACTTTCTGAGTATACTTTACCTTCTATTCCTCTCTTCCCAAAGAATGTAATACCTTAAGAGCAAAAATAGTTTTATTGCTATCTCTTTTATCGGTACCTAGAACAGCGCCTATTGGAGGCACTATTTAATAAATGCTTGTTGATTGAACAAATCTCTTTGCAGACCTTAAAGCACTACACATATGTCATCTATTATTGTTATTATTTATAGAATTAAAGAATCTTAGAGACTTAAGAGATCATCTAATCCATCCCTTTCAAGAGGCAACCAGTGAATGTTGGACTAAGTTCTAATCTTTCCTCAAAGACTGTGTGACCCTGGGCAAGTCAATTAACCTCTACTAGCCTCAGTTTCATCATTTACAAAATGAAAGTGATAAAAAAAAAAAGTACCTACGTGAAGGCATATTGTGGGGACCAAATGAGATAATTTATGTAAAGTACTTTGTGGGCTTTTAAATTGCTACGAAAACTCTAGCTATTACTTTTTTTGTTTTTTTAGCTCAGGAAACAAAATTCAGAGAGGGAATGTGATTTGTCAAAATTGATAGTAATAGCTAAATTTCCCAGTTCTTCCCCATTTCCGCAGTGGTATTTTGAAGCCTGTTGCCAGTTTCTACAAGTCTCCCTACTGGAAGATCCTAAGTTAGAGGCATCCAATGTTAGTCTCAGCCATCCACTACACTCTGATGGGCATAGACCCAGCCATATGGTAAGGTGAAGAGCACACCAGATAGGATGCTGTATGGAAGGTGGGAAGGGGGGATTTCCTTATGTTACTTTTTAGGGAATGCTTTTCTTATTAAAATTCCATTTACTTTTGCATCCTTCACAGAGGAACTTCACAGATGCCCACTCAGTGGTCATGGTAAGTAACAAATTAGACAATAAGACCATCTCAAAGACTTTAAAAAGTGAAATCAAAACTCACACATATGAGATACAAATTGGATTTTCAATGAATAGTTTAAGGCTGTGGTTACCTGGCAATGTCACTTGCTCCACACTACACATTCTGTGACGTTAGTCCTTATGCCAATTGAGCTTCCAAAAAATTTTTTTAAAAGATTTAGGTTGTGCACTTGTGTATTTTGTCAGGTTTAAGAGCTTCACCTTCATAGATTTTAAAATTAATGCTAGGACCTGCAAAGTGATCCTATATCTGTTTTTTCATGTTCCCATGAAGAATTGATAAGTACACTTTCACAGAGGTAATGACAGGATTTTATTTTAAAAGGATGTCAACATTTTGGTTACCTCCAAGCTGTGTGCTCACATTTTTATTTTTCTTGACTTTTCTGAGGCTCAAAACCAATACTCTAAGGAGTTTTCAATTTATTACTTAAAAGAATGCATCCCTCTGCTGTAACTCTTTGAAAATCTGAAAATTAATCGAACTCAGTATATGGACCTTTGGGCCAGAGTCTGGGCTGCTTCTGCACACTCTGCTTGAGGCTAATGTGAAAAGCCATCTGTCCCTGGCTTGCTTTGTCCCTCTCTAGGTTTGAGCAGTCCTGGCCTTCATCAAAGCTGGCAGTCAGGAGCCACTCTGCCCTGCTCATGAGTGGCCTCCTTTATGTGGCCAGGGTCTCAGTCTGCTTGCTGATTCAGTATTCTACCTGTACTCATAAACACCACCAGCCTTTCCTCTCCTGTTAGAGCCTTGGCCTAGACATCTGTCTGAGAAACTCAATGATCTTAAAATGTTAATAGGTGATAGCCTTCTGCATTATTAACTTCTCTAAGGAATCCTTTTTAATGTTGTTCTTATAAGACATTCCGGCTCCTGAATCTATACCCTAGCATGCCTGTTCCCCATATGTAACACTCTCCCCCATCATCTTTTAGAATCCCGACCTTCCTTCAGGGCTCAGCTACAGTACTACATTCTGCAAGAAGAAGGGATGGGGGGAGGGAATGGGAAGGAGGGAGGAAGAGATAGGAGGAAGAAAGGAAGGAGGGGAGGAAGAAAGGAAAGAAAGGAAAAGAAGGAAGGAGGGGAGGAAGAAAGGAAAAGAAGGAAGGAGGGGAGGAAGAAAGGAAAGAATGGAAAAGAAGGAACGAAGGCACTTTCTCTTTCCTTCCCTCCCTTCCCTACTGATAAGATACAAGGTAAATAAAATAAAGCATCCACCTAAAGGCATCTTTCTATCTAGCAGAAAGGACATGGAGACATGACAATAACTATAACATAAATTGGAGTGTGACAAATGGATAGGTGAGGCATAAACTCTATCTGCCTCACATAGCTGTCTTAAATGCACTGTTATGAGGATCATGTGACCATGAACCCTGAAGACATCAGGTATTTTTGTTGTTTCTCAGTTGTTTCAGTTGTGTCTGACTCTTCATGACCCTATTTGGGGTTTTCTTGGCAAAGATCCTGGAGTGGTATGCCATGTCCTGCTCCAGCTCATTTTATAGATGAGGAAACTGAGGCAAACAGGGTTAAGTGACTTGCCCAGGATCACACAGCTAGTAAGTGGCTGAAGCCACATTTAAACTCGGGTCCTCCTGACTCTCGGACCAATGCTCTATCCACTGCACCACTTAGCTGCCCTGTATTAGGTGTTATTGGCATCATTATTGCACAGCTAAATGTCATTTATGTAGAAATGTGCATAGACCTTGTGCATTGTATCTTTCTCTGTGTAACACAGACCATCATCTTTGCACTATTTGATTCTCATGATCATGGCAACTAATTTTTACCTTAGCAATTATAATTGGGGATAGAGATGCTTCATGTCCAGAACCTGATGAAAAGAACCAGAAATACCTTATTAGGTAGCCCAGTCACCTACCAGGGATCAGGGGATTTTCAATCTTAATTGCCACAAGTTGGATTCTTAAGAACACTGTTTGCCCTAGACCCAGAGATCATTTGGTAATTTTTGGTTTGGCCTGAGCTTGACATGTGACTTTGGGGGAAGAAAGAGCAGTTGAGTCTGCTTGCTTTAGATACCCTTCTCTAGGTCAGTTCTATAGAGATGCTATATCTTCCTAGGGCTGTGTCTGGGCTCTAAGACCTTTTCTAGATGGTCATCTATTCAATGAGAGCCCCTCAGTGGCAGGGATGTCTATTATTCTATCTTCAAAATCCTAATGAAGTCAAGCAGCATTTATTAAGTGCTTATTACATACGAGACACTGTGCTAAGTTCTGCACATGCAAATATAAACAGAAAGAAAGATAGTCCTTGGGGGTGGCTGGGTGATGCAGAGAATAGGGCACAAGCCCTGGAATCAGGAGGATCTGGTTCAAACCCAGCCTCAGACACTTAACACTTACTAGCCCTGTGACCTTGGGCAAATCACTTAACCCCAATTGCCTTGCCCTCCCCCCTCCAAAAAGCAAAAAAATGAAACAAAAGAAACAAACAAACAAAAAAAAGACAGTCCCTGCCCTCAAGGAGTTTACATTCTAATGAGGAAAGATAACATATAAAAGGGAGCTAATAAGAGGGGGCAAGGGGAAGGGGGAGACATAAAGGTACTCAACAAAGTGATATGGCAGAGAAAATGTATTCAAACATATGAATCAGACTCACCCAGGTGAATTAAAATTTACCTGTTTTCTGCCTTTATAGATCCAGACTTCTCTCCCACACCAAACTTTTTAAAAATTTATCCTTTTAGAAAAAGGTCTTATTGAGGCCTTATGTCTTCTCACCACATATAATTCTTGTTATCTGTCCTCTATAGAAACCCATATCCTTATCTGAAAGGGAGGGGGAAAGGTTAAGCAAAATCACTGAAATAGCAACCTTGTCTGATTTGGTCCCTGTAGTCTACCACCCCTTTACTGGAAATAAGGAAATGTGTTTCATTATCAGTTCTTTCTAAGTAACTATTCTTCATGCTAAAGAGTAGGATCATTTAACCAAGGTCTCTTCAGAGACAAGGAAACCCAGGGAATTGTTGTTCCTCCTGCTGTTCTTCTTTAAAAATATTTTTTCTAATTACATGTAAAAACAATTTTTAACATTCATTTAAAAAACTTTTAGTTTCAAAATCTCTTTCACTCTTTTTCCTCCCCTCTCATTGAGAAAGCAAGCAATTTGATACAGGTTATACATGTGCCGTCAAGCAAAACAATTCTATACTGGTTATGAATGGGAAAGGTTAAAACTTCTCGGCCCATAAGTTTTCTTGTGGGAGCAGGCCGGAGTTTCGCTTCCCCCTTCTGCCGTCTTTCCCCCTTCTTTACTAGGGCCACATCAGCATTAGGCCTCTTCAGGAGTCTTTTGACCTCCACCCTTGTTTGCCACACCCTTATTAGCGTTAGGCCCTTTGGGGGTTTTCAACCTTCACTCTTGCTGGAGACCGTTTCCCCTCCCCTTCCTTCACTTTACCGGTTGCCAAATAAGGGCATGAATGGTACCCTGGTTCCCTGCCTGCCTCCCAGCCAGTGGGGGATAGGGGCAGGCTTCTTTGTTCCTTACCATTGGGGGAAATTTTCAGGTTCAGATTGTGAGCCTGCCTCCCAGCCAATGGGAGAAGGGACAGCAGGAGGGTAGGGGGCTTGGATGTGTTAGGCCAATGGTTCTCAACCTTCCTAATGCCGAGACCTTTTAATACTTGTATGTGGGCATGTCTGCATGTGGGTGGACCCGCCTGAAGACTGATAGAGGATCAGTGTCTCAGTTCCTAAGCCCATTGGAAATATGTGTTTTCCCATGGTCATAGGTGATCCCCAAAGGGGTTGCAACCCACAGGTTGAGAACTGCTGTGTTAGGATATGATTTCTTGTCTTGTCTTCTGTAGCACCTCCTCTCCCTGATTGGCCATGGAGAGGAACACCCTCTTTTCTTGGGGGAAGAGAAGAAAAACTTCCTGTTCCTTCCTCAAGATACCTCTGACTTTTAAATTTTCTGGGTAGGGGATTTTTGGGGTCCCCGTACCCCATACAGTTGATTGTTGTCCTGTGTTCTCAAAGAGGACCAAAATGACATCACTGTGCTAGAGTATAGTTTCAATGTGTCCGACTGTGGCTGATCAGACCAACATGACCTCAGAATGCTCTATCACAGGTTGGGCACAAATGATCAGTGTGAACCTTTGGAGTGGACTTTCTAAGTTTGTGCATCCTGCATTTCCTTTGAGCTGTTTCGATTCTGCTTTGCTCATAGAGCACAGCACCTTCTCTGATGTGAGTATGCTGAGCTGTCCTGTGCCAGTGTCTCCCATGTCACACAATCACACATAATCACACAATCCAAATTTCTTAAGAGAGACCTTAAGAGTGTCCTTGTATTGCTTCTTCTGACCACCATGTGAACGCTTGCCCTGTGTAAGTTCTCCATAAAATAGTCTCTTTGACAACCATAGATTTTGCATTCAAACAACGTGGCCAGCCCATCAGAGTTGCACTCTCTGAAGCAGAGTTTGAATGCCTGGCAGTTTAATTTGAGAAAGGACCTCAGTATGGTACCTTATCCTTCCAGGTGATCTTCAGAATCTTCCTCAGACAATTCAAATGAAAGTGACTCAGTTTCCTGAGATGGCACTGGTAGACTGTCCAGGTTTCACAGGCATACAGCAATGAAGTCAGCACAACAGCTATAAAGGTAAAGAAAATAGATTGTCCTCTGGCAATCACAGGGCTCTCTCTCTCTCTCTCTCTCTCTCTCTCTGTCTCTCTCTCTCTCATATTGTAAAATGGGGTACATATTGTAAAAGAAGACACAAACAAAAAAAACAAGAAAAAGTAAAAAAAAAAAAAGTTTGCTTTCATTTGCATTTAGACTCCATCAGTTCTTTCTCTGAAGGTGGACGGCATTTTGTATCATAAATCTTTTGCTGAGAATAGCTAAGTCATTATAGTTGATCATCATACAGTATTGCTGTTGCTTTGTATGATGTTCTGGTTCTGCTTACTTTGCACTAATATGTGTAAGTCATTTCAGTTTTTCTGAAAGCATCCTGCTCATCATTTCTTATAGCACAATAATATTTTATCACAATCATATACCACAACTTGTTCAGTCATTCCCCAATTGATAAGCATCCCTCCAATTTCCAATTCTGTGCCATCACTAAAAGAACTGCTATAAATATTTTTGTACATATGGGTCCTTTTCCCATTTGTATGTTCTCTTTGGGATTCAGACCTAGTAGTGGTATTGCTGGGTCAAAGAGCATGCAGAGTTTGATAGCCCTTTGTGCATAGTTCCAAATTGCTCTCTAGAATGGTTGGATCAGTTCACAACTCCACCAATAATGCATTACTGTTCCAATTTTCCTACATCCCCTTCCAACATTTATCATTTTTCTTTTCTGTCATACTAGCCAATCTAATTAGTGTGAAGTGACACCTCAGAGTTATTTTAATTTGCATTTCTGTAATCAATAGTTATTTAGAGCATTTTTTCATATGACTCCTCCTACCACTTTGGTAAGAAGGTTACAATGTCAAAGGAAAACTGTAAAATGTCGTACAAAAACATCAATGTCAAGCAAGCTCAAACCTCTTTTGTAGTCACTTGGTTTCTCTGTCAAAGGTCTGGTTGCTCGTGCTCCATCTATTAACTGATGAAGGAGCTGTTGTAGAAGCAAGTACCTATCATTAGTTATCTTCCATTTGGCAGAATTGGGAAAAGTAGGAGAAGAGCAGAATAGTGATTTAGCACTTGTGGTTCCTGAGAAACTCCTGGAGCCCTCAGCCCTCAAGATATGTGGTGATTCATGGAAAGGTGTTTGTTTGTTTTAGGTAGGCATTGATTAATTCCTTCTAGCACAGTGCTTGGCACATAATGGGGTTTAATAAATGCTTGTTGTTTGATTAAAAAAAAAAATCTAAACCTTAAAAAAAAAACCAGTCATTTCCTGATTTGCTATTGAATCTTTCCCTTGGAACAAAGAAAACCATTTAAACAAAACCAAATAACAAGCCCATTGTATTTTGAAATCCATCTGGTTCTGGAGTTCTTTCCTTTGGGAATTCATTCATGGCTTGGCTTGTCATCTTCTCTCCTCTCACATAGTAGGCCCTCAATACCTCACACCTAGACTATTGCAATAGCTTTCTGGCTGACCTCTCTGATGCAAGTCTATCTCCACTCCGGCTGCCAAAGGGATCATTCTAAAGCACAGATATGACCATATCAACACTCCACCCCATTCAATAAACTCCAGTGATTCTCAATTACCTTCAGGACCACACAGAACCACATGAACTTTGTATACAGTGATAGTAACTTTTTAAAAATTTATTTTATCTTTAATTTATGGAATAAAACAAGCATTTCCACAACAAAATAGACGATTGCACATGAAACTACAGATCTACTGTATACAGCTTGCTATTTCTTTTAAATATACAACAAAGTTATTGAGCAAATTCCTTTTTGCTTTCTTAACAAATAAGTCATTTTGATTAATATAAATATGCAAATAAACTACAAAGGACATATGAAAGAAAACATTATCTGCACCCAGGGAAAAAAAACCAGATAAATAGAAATATGTATAGAATGTGTATGGATGTATGTGTATGTATATTTAGGGTGGGAGGGGGAAGGGAAGGGAAAAAAGGGAAAAAAATTAACGTGATAATTTCATTAAATATTTAAAAAGAATACCAAGTTGTTCATAATAGATTTGCAATTTCATGTGCAATCATTTTTTTTTATTATTATATTATGTTCTGGAAATACTTGTTTTATTTCATAAGTTAAAATTTTTTAAAAATAAAATAAAATTCTCCATTTGGTGATTTTTAAATCCTTTCATAACCTGCTTTACCATCCCATTCCCCATCTCTCCAGTCTTCTACACTTTACTCCCCTTTGAGTACCTGATGATCCAGTGGCACTGGCCTTGCTCTTCCCATCACAAATCACTGCATCCTCCTCCTCTGTGCCTTCTGAATGCCTCTTCCCAAGCCTGGAATGCTCTGTCTTCACATTCTGGTTTCCCTCAAGTTTCAATTCAAATTCTATTTTCTGCAAATAGTCTTTCTTGATTCCCTTCAACACTAGTGTCTTTTCTCTGAGATCATCTCCAATTTACCTGCATCCAATTTACATTATATATGTACCTAGCTGTTTAAATTTTTTGTCCCCTATTTATAGTTCCTCAAGGATAGGGACTATGTTTTTGCCTTTATTTGTATCCCCAGCACACAGCAAATACACCATAAATCTTTCTTGATTTGTTGACTGACATTCAGCTCCAGTCGCTCCCCACCTCACTATTAAGGGGAGAGAAATGTGTTTCAGCAGCTGGAACAAATGCCTTTTCATTAGGCTGTTTATAAGACAGTTTTGGCCAAATTACTGTTAAACATGGGCAACAAGGGATGCCTACCCAGATCTGATTATTGTCACTTTCCATTTTATGGATATTGTAAGAAAGCTCTGCATTATGGTTCCCATTGAAAGTGGAATTGAGGTCCTCAGTCTCCTAGTGGCTATATATGCTACTAGTTGGAAAATATTGTGCCTCCTGGAGGGTCAAATAATTTTAACATATATGTCACATCCTGGAAAATATAAGAAAGCAATGTTTAAAACAAAGATAGGAGGAAGAATTGGGTTTAGACATACTATTTCTATACTTTTCTAACCTTTTGAGTTGGATGAGATTGAGCATAAGAAGGAAGCAAAGGAAGAAGTGGGAGGAATGATTCATTTCTTCCTTCCTCCCTTCCTTCCTCCCTTTCTTCCTTCATTCCTTCCTCCCTCCCTCCTTCCCTCCCTCTCTCACTTCCTTCCTCCCTCCCTCCATTCTTTTCTTCCTTCCTTTCTCCCTTCCTCCCTCCCTCCCTCCTTCCCTTCCTTCTTCCCTTCCTTTGTCTCTTCCTTCCTTCCTTCTTTCCTCCCTCCATCCCTCCCTCCCTTCCTTCCTTCCTTCCTTTTTTTACAAACATTTATTACTACTTACTCACTAATTTTAAAAATAAAAATAAAACACAAGCCCTCATCACAGCCGTGCAAAGTCTAGCAAAGACAAACTTCCACGTTGGTCGTGTCCAAAAATATATATCACCCTCTCTCTTTTAAGTTAATCATCTCTGGCAGAAGATGAATGGGATGCTTAATTTTTAGTCTTCTGACTCAGAGTTTGCTATTACATTGATCAGAGTTCTGAAATCTTGCAAAGTTGTTTTCTCTGTAATATTACTGTCATTGTAAAAAATTGTTCTCTTGGTTGTGTTCATTTTACTCTCCATCAATTCAAAGAGATCTTTCCACTTTCCTCTGAAATTGTCCATTTTGTCATAATTTGTTCAGTCATTTCCAAAGTGATGAGCACCCCCTTGGATTCCAGTTCTTTGTCACCACAAAAAGAGTTGTTCTATCTATCTTTGTACATATACGTCCTTTTCGTCTTTCTTCTATATCCTTTGGGTATGTGGATCTAGTAATGCTATCACAGAGTCAAAGAACATAACAATAATTTCTTCCAAGTTTTTCTTTGTGTTTCCAAACTCTGAGAGTCTTTGAATATAAGGGGGATCTAGGCCAAACAATAAAGGAAGCCTGGTGCTGAATGTATGTTGAAGTTGTCTCTGCTTTCATATCATTAGATCAATTATTTTATTTCAAACTGAACAAGTCACATTCCTTGTCAAATTTAACTGAGAACAGGATTTCACATCTGGCCACTTTTGCTACTCAGTGTTTGTGTAAATGAATGTGTATATGTTTCTTCTTCCTGGTTGACACTGGAAAAGGTTCTGGTTATCACAAAAGATAGATTTGGGACTTTGTCTTTCACTGTTAAAACACAAGGTCAATTTAACAGCCACAATCCAGGCAAGCTCATGTTATTTTTTTAAAAATCTATTGGTACCTTAAATTGCCTGTAAGATTTACTTCAACTGCAATCCCTTCCACCCTGCCCGAAAATGCAGCCATCTCTAGGATGTGTAATGGGGGTGGCATTTGGCAGCCATTTAAAGCTTCCCGGCTACGTTTCACTGGTCTGTTAAGAAATGAAAGAGGCCAGTTTAAGTCAAAGGGCAGGAAAATATTTCCAGGAAACTAAATCATTCTGTAATATAATCTACTGCCAATCCAGAAAATCCTTCTCCAGGGCCACTCATACATGAACAAATAAGGGAGTTATGCTTGGAGATTCCTCTAAGGTCACTTTCATCTCTAAGGTCAGTCTTACTACACATTGCTTCATAGGGTGAGGCAAGTAAAGTACTTAGTAAGCCTTAAAGCCCTATATAAATGTGAGCTGTGATTTTACATTCATTCATTCATTTATTCAATCAACAAAGACCTATTAAGCACTCATTCCGTGTACCATACTGTGCTGAGTGTTGGGGAGGAATTCCAATTTTTAGATAAGATACAGTCTATTCCCTTATGGAACTTGTGATCTAAGAAGGAAATGAGAAACAAACACAGATAATTATAATATAAAGGATCACATTATAAGTGTATTGAAGAATTGCCAAAGAAAATGCTTTAAAGAAGTCTAAGGGGGAAGGTGGATAACAAGTCAGAAATCAGAGAAGACTTATGAAGGAAGTGGCATTTTGGCAGGCTTTAAATAATAGACAGAAATGCAATTGGCGAAGAGGGAAGAGAAGGCATTCTGTGTACTGGGGACAGAGTAAACGGAGACACAGAGGTAGGCTCATGAAGGATGTATTTGAGAAAAATTCTACTGTTCCAGTTTCATTGAATATAGAGTGCCTAGAGGAAAGTAAGGATGAAAAACTGGTACTGACTGGGAAGAGGTATGAATGCAAGCCAGAGAACCTCAAAGTTTATACTCAGTTGGCAAGAGGGAGCCATTGAAGATTCTTGAGACATGGATTGACTGAATAGACCTACATATAAAAAAAAAAATTTGATCAACCAATCAATAAGCATTTATTAAACACCTACTATGAGCTAGGCACTGTGCTAGTTCTAGACATGCAAGTAGCCAGAATGAAATAACCCATACTTTCAGAGAGTTTAAATCCTAACGAAGAAGACAAACAAATTCATAAATATAAAATTAACAAATACCAACAGTAGTGAAAGACAAGAACTACTGTTAATAGCTAACATTTACATATTCTCTACTCACATTTTTTCTATAGATGAATAGAGAAAAAGGGGTCACATGTGAGAAATGTTGTGAAAGTAGAAACAGTAAATGTTTCTTATTATGTGCTAGTCACTGTGCTAAATGCTTTATAATTCTTATCTCATATTAATCCTCACATCAATCCCTTTACAGTTGAGTAAACTGAGGCAAATTGAGGTTAAATAACTTTCCCAGGGTCACCCAGCTAGTGTATGTCTGAGGCTGGAGGTGAACTCCTATATCCCTGAATCCAGGCCAAGTTTACTACCATACTATCCACGGTTATCAATTGGGAAGAATCAGGAAAGGATTCATGCAGAAAATGTCACTTGGCTGCATCTGAAAGGAAGAGGGGGCCTTTATGAGGCAGAAGTAGGGAAGGAGTGGGACAGCCAGGCCTAGAGTCAGGGAAACTCCTCTTCCTGAGTTCAAATCTGGCCTTAGACACTTGCTAGCCAGGTGACCCTGCACAAGTCACTTGACCCTGTTTGCCTCAGTTTCCTTGTCTGTAAAATGAACTGGAGAAAAAAGAAATGGCAAACTACCTACAGTATATTTGCCAAGAAAAACCCCAATGGAATCACAAAAAGTCAGACATGACTGAATAATGACTGAACATGAAAGGAGTGTACTCTAGACATGTAGGATGTGGGATGTGATAGGAGATGGAGTGTTAAGAGTAAGGAACTAAAAAAGTGCAATGTGCTAGATCAGAATGTGGCAGGGGCAATAATGTCTAGTGAGTATGGAAAGATAGCTTGAGGTAAGGTAGTGATGTGATTTAAAAGCTGGACATCTTAGAGGCCAAAGATCTTCCCATTGGGATACTCTGGAGATTAGTGAGTAGGGGGTGACCTAGCCAGATCTACACTTAAGGAGAGCCATTTTGGCAGCTCCGTTTAGATTAGACTGGAATGGGGACTGTTGAGGCAGTGAGGCCCATGAAGAGGTTATTTGGCAATAGTCTAGGCAATTGATGATGAGGGCTTGAACCAACAACCAATATGCAAGTAGAGAAGGAGTCACAGATGAGAGATGCTATAAATGTAGGAATGTCAAGATTTAGCAGCTGACTGGATATATAGGGTGAGAGTAAGAAGTCAAAGATAATGCTGAGGTTATGAACTCAAAAGACTGGCAAGATGGTGGTGCCTTCAACAGAAATAGGGAAGACTGGAAGAGGGGAGGATTTGGAGGGAAATATCCTTCCCTCCAATAGAGAACTCTAAGAGTTCCACTTTTGGGGAGGAGGCAGAGTCAAGATGGCAGAGTAAAAGCAGGGACTTGCCTAAGCTCTCCCCCAAACCTCTCCAGATACCTGTAAAAATGACTCTGATCAAATTCTGGAGCTACAGAACCACAAAGTGAGAGAGTGAAACAAATTTCCAGCCCAAGACAACAGGAAAGGTCTGTTGCACCGGTTTGAGAGAGGAGTGCGGTCCACCATGGGCAGGACCAGCACAGACTGGGTCCCCCAGAAAACCTGGAGCAGGTCTCAGGGGATTGAATCACTGACAGCTGTGGCAGTTTCTGTACTTCTCAACTCATAAACACTGAAGACAATTTAGAAGTTCAGTAGGAAAGATGTGTCAGACCTGGGTGAGAGAGGAATGCAATCCGACCCCAGCCCCAGGGTGGTGGTATCAGTTGCTTCCGGAATTCTCAGCCCATAGACAGTGGGGGAATTGAGCAGCTGATCAGAGGGGGATTGCAGGGATCTCTTTGCTGGCACTGGACAGGATTCTTTTAGTTGGCCATGCCTGGATCTGGGTTGCAATCCTGATTAGTGGTCCTGAGGTGAAGAGGAGCGCTGGTCTGTTGGAGCTTGTGGCTACAGTGGAGAGGGAATCCTCCTCACAGTTCCAAGGCAGAAAAGAGTGTTTGTGGTCACTTATAGAACAGAGTACAGGGCAAACAGCTCTACTTCAATCATACTACCTTGGAAGAACTGCAAATTTGCAGGTCCCTAGAAATATCTTTGAAAGCAGCTGCACAAAACCCCTGAAGCTTGGGACAGTACATCCTCCACACTGAAAGCAGAGTCCTACCTTAACAAAGAGTTTAAGAAGTCAAGTAATTGGCTGGGAAAATGAGCAAACAGTATAAAAAAAATCAGACTATAGAGTTCAGTTTTGAGTATCTTGAATTAAGAGGACTCAGGGACTCCAGTTTTGATTTGTCAAAGGGGGCAGTTGGTGAGGTGACACTGAAGCACAGGAGAGATCTTGGAGCAGAGGTTCAAAGAATGTATTGGGATAAAGGGGGGTAGTAGGAACATTGTGGAAAGATGTAAGACTCCAGATAGTGGTAATGAGAAATTAAATTAGTATGAAAGCAACAGAAATGAAGAAAGGATAGTTGGGAGAGTTGTTACAGAAGCTGAATAAAGAATTTGGTAAGTGATTAACTATCAGAATAAAAGAGAAAGAGTCAAATTTAACACCAAGGGTTGCTATAAATCAACTGAAAAACATATATTAGACATCTTCCATGTTTCAGGAGCTGTTCTAGGTACTGGAGGGTACAAGGACTAAAAAAACCAGAACTGTTCCTGCCCCAGTTCATATATGGTAAGAAGACCAGTTTGGCCAGAATGCAGAGTGTGTGAAGGGTAATAATGTGAAAGAAGCTTGGAAAGGAAGGTTGGATCCAGGTTGCAAAAACCTTCCAATGCCAAACAGAGGTTGGTTCTAGAGACAATAGTGAGTCACTGGAGTTTGAGCTAGCGAATGACATGATCAGACCTATGCTTTGGGAAAAAGGCTTTTGCAGCTGTGTGGAGGATGGGTTGGAAAGAAGAGCCTAAAGGCAGAGGGACCAATTAGGAGATACTTGCACTTTGAATATGAGAGAGAGGACAAATAATGACAGCAAAGGTAAAGGAGGAATAGACTTAGGGGACATGATAATGAGCCCAGTTTTGGACATGTGCTGGACTGCTTAGGAGAGTTTTTATTTTCCCACCAAGGTGTGGAGTCTCAAACCTGATCTGAATATCCTAATGGCAAATTATTTGTTTCTTTACCAAGGATGTGTGCATTTGGCTTGTCTTACTGCAAGCTGACTGCACGCAAATCTCTTCCTCCCTCAGCAGAGAAGATGGATCATGGTAGTGCTGAACCCTTTGAGAGAGCTGTACTAATGACACACTCACACTAGATATGGATGGATTCACAGAGAGGAGGAGGAGGTTCATTTTTCATTCAGTGTCCTCCTGTCTGACACTTGCCTGAGACTGCCCCTTGCAGTGCAGTGGAGATGAACTATACGAGAGTGGAGATAATACCCAGGGAAATCACAGACATAAATGAACAGCCTCAAGCCTTTGCATTTGCTAGAAATACAATAAGCATGTGATGGACATACAGGTAGGCAGGGGACTGTGTTTTCCAAGCAACAAATGACTGGCTGCTTTGTGCACACCCTGTAATAATGCTGGAATCACTCGCCCCTAAACCAAATGATAATTTTTGCAGCCTGGATTGACAGGGCTGTTTAGCAGAAGAATAATTTCATCCCTACCCAGAAACTTTGAAATATTGGGAAAATCTCAACTATAGGGGGGATCAGTGAACTCACGGGAAAAGCTTGGGACCCTATTTCAGTTGTATAGGTCACTAAAAATGACTGTCTTTTAATATATAATAAATGAAACAAGGAAGAGAAAAATCAAGATAGTTATTATGAATTTCAATAGAGCTGAAGATCTGAAAGAGATCTTAGAGATAGCCTATGACAGTTTGTTCATTTTACATATGAGGAAGCTTAGACACAGTGATCAGTCCAAGATCACACAATTAGCACCAAGACTAAACCCCAGGACTTCAGAGCCTTAATCCACTATTCCTTCCATTGCCTTTCTTCTTCCTACATGGCTGTGTCTATAAACATCACTTTCTTTTTTTCCTTTTGTCTTTTTGGTGGGGGGGAAGGCAGGGCAGTTGGGGTTAAGTGACTTGCCCAAGGTCACACAGCTAGTAAGTGTTAAGTGTCTGAGACTGGATTTGAACTCAGGTCCTCCTGACTCCAGGGCCAGTGATCTATTCACCTTGCCATCTAGCTGCCTCAACATTACTTTTTTAAAATGGACTTGAGAGTTATTTGGAATTAACTTACTATGAGAATCTTAGCTGAATGAATATATAGCCATCTTCCTTGTTGCTGATCATTGAATGTAACACACTGAGCTTATCTGTCTGCACAAAGAATTGAAGAAATTTCCTAAATAATTTGGGCCTTAAAATTATCCGACACTCAAAGAGCAAGTGGTAGATTCTCAGTAGTCACCATATATAAAAGAGTCCAGCTGGTGGGGGTATACCTTCAGTGCTCCTAGAAACCAAGTTGGTCATTTCTGTTTTGGGTTTAGATTTCTGTGCCCAGGGTGTGGTACAATGGAAAGAGTGCTGGGTTTGGAGTCAGTAACTTGGGTTCATATGTCACTTCCACCTGTTTTATTTTGGGCAAATCACTTAGACTCTCTGTGGCTCAGTTTCCCATCTGTAAAATGGGGGAGCAAGACTAGAAAACTTGCAAGGGCTCTTCCTGTTCTAAAATTTATGATCTCATGATATTTCTGCTCTGCACATTTATTTTATCTCACTGCCTTTCCCACACATATAAGTAAAGATATTTCTGAAAAACAAAACCTCTACTTGAGGTGAAAATAGAAATATTCTAATCAAGTTCAGTGCATAAAGTCATAGGACCTAGAGGTGTTGGGATGGGAATCAGGACTTCTCAGGGACCAGAGGAGAATTGGTGACATTTATAGAGAAACAAAGGGTAGCTAGTAGCACCAGTGGATAGAGTGCCAGACCTGGAGTCAGGAAGACTCATCTTCCTGAGTTCAAATCTGGCTTCCAACACATTAGCTGTGTGACCCTGGACAAGTCCCTTAACCCTGTTTGCCTCAGTTCCTCATCTGTAAAATGAGCTGGAGAGAGAAATGGCCAGAAGATAAGAGGTGAGGAGGGAGGGCATTTCAGGCATGGGACACAGTCAAATCCCAGTTAAAACTCTATCTTCCATAAGAAGTGTGCATTGGTCCCCTTTAATTCTAGTGTCTTGCTTCTACTGATTATTTCTAATATGCCCTATATATCTCCTATTTATATATAGTTATTTGCATGTCGTGTCCCTCAGTAGATTATAAGCTCCCTGAAAGACTGGTTTTTTGTCTGTTTGTTTGCTTTTTTCTTTTTTTGTATCCCTACTGTTTAGCATAGTGCCTGGAACATAGTAGGCACTTCATAAAAGTGACTTGATTGACTAATTGGTTCTGTGTACAGCAGGCATTTTTTTCATTTTATCTTTCTCAATTTTTTATTTATTTTATTTTTAATTTATGGAATACAACAAGCATTTCCATAACATTTCCATGATGTGCTTAAGCATAATGAAAAAAAGATGATTGTACATGAAATTGCAAATCTATTATGTACACCTTTCTGTTAAACGTAAATACATTAAGTTTATAATAATGTTATAATGAGCAAGCAATTAAATAAATAAATGTTTATGGAATTAATCTAGCTTATATCTTTCCAGATTCAGTTTATACTATTCCCTTGCTCTACATTCCAGATAAACCAGATTAGTCATCCTCCAAACTTAATAGTCCATCTCCCACCTATGTATACTTGCACAAACTATTCCCCATGTCTAGAATGGAAATTCTGCAGAAGGTGCAGCACCAATGGGCTGGCCACATTGTTCAAATGCTAAATGTAAGTTTGCCTAAAAGATTATCTCACAGAGAACTCACACAAGGCAAATGCTCCCATGGAGGCCAGAAGTGATACAAGGACACTTTTAAGGTCTCTTGGAAGAACTTTGGAGTTGATTGTGAGACATAGGAGGCACTGGCACATGACCACCCAGCATGATGTACCCACATCAAAGAAGGCGCTGTGCTCTATGAGCAAAGCAGAATTGTAGTAGTTCAATAAAAATGTGAGATGTGCAAATTTAGAGACATCTCCACTCCAAATGTTCATATGTGTGCCCAACCTGTGGTAAAGCCTTCTTAGCTCATATTGGTCTGATCAGTCAGATGTACCTTGACCTTGACCTTGGTACCTTGACCCCAACATAGCGTTGTCATTTTTGTCCTATCTGAGAATGAAAAACAACAACCAGTCAGACACATAATTAGTATTTGTTGAATTCCATTACATTGAATTTAGAAACACTTTTTAAGGTCTTGTATTTCTTCATAATCTCCCTTGCTTGGAGTGAGGAATGGTTTAAAAATGAGTAAAAGTGAAGAATGGTGGCTCATTATAATGTGAATAACGTTAAATAGTTTTAAAAATGTGGACTAGTTTTAGGTATGATTCTGTAACCATTACACACTTAGAATGGCCATCCATTTCCTTAGAGTTCATGTTTAAGTGACAATTAAGGGAAATCTTCCAATTGAGACACTTAAATAAAAGATACATTTAAATGATTTCTCCATGGCTGTGACTATTTTTTTTTCTTAAATTTAAAACTTGATATAGAGCCAGCTTGGGAACTAGAAAGAACGGAGTTTAAATCCTGCCTGTCACACATACTGTGTAACCATGGTCAAGTATTCAGTGCTCAAAGCTCGGTACTTTACACCAGAGATATCAAACATACATCCAGGATGAACATGATGAAAATGTAATTAGGAAATATTTAATAAAATAAATAAAAATGCAATAGAATGCAGATGATGTTGATACATGGTTTTCTAAATCAGCATACCATTTGTGTTCTCTCCTACATTTCCATTGTTTCTATATGAATTTGATGCTACTGCTCAAGGCAACTTTCCAAGATAGTAAATTGCAAAGAAGGTGCCAGTCTATATTGGTAGAGGGAATTTCCTCATCTCTAAGTTCCCTATATGAATGAAATCATAGATCCAGTTCCTATCCCTATAATATAATTAAATGAGATATTATTTAAAAAATATTTAGGAAAAGGAAAAGTGTTCTACAAATTCAAAGTAGTACCATTATTCTTATTACTTTTCAGGGGCTGCAAAAGATCATAAAAAGACACATGATGGGTGTAAGTTGGCTGCAGCATCCTATAAACAATTATTTATGGCTGAAAAGCAACAGAAAAGGCATTATCAATGACATATCTGGCTAGAACAAACAGATAAACCAGCCATGGTGGGAGAGATAGATAGATAGATGGATATAGCTAGATAAAAATATAAACATGGAGGTAGATATGTAACTGTATATATATGAATATATGTGTATTATATGTATGCATATACATATACAATAAAATATATATACATAGAATGAAAAGTCTGTAGCACATTGGAAAGCTCCTCAGTTCTTCAGTTACATGGAGAAAAGATCACATAAGAAGAGAAAGCATGGAGAGGTTGAGATCTGAACCCAGTTAGAGGGAGTACCCTGACCAATGCAATCAAGGACCCTTTGAAATATTTGAAATAAGTTTTATTATTACTACTAATCAGTACATTGAAGATAGTAACGTCACTTATTAATTAATGAATGTGTACAGAGTTCCTGCCTAATGTCTAGCTTAGCTAAGAAACCTACCACTCAAGGAACTAATCAAGGTTAATTGGATGGATGGAATCTTTTTGTTTCTTTTTGGAGAGGGGAAGGCAGGGCAATTGGGGTTAAGTGACTTGCCCAAGGTCGCACAACTAGTAAGTGCTGTGTCAGAACAGATTTGAACTCAGGTGCTCCTGACTCCAGGGCCAGTGCTCTATTCACTATGCCTCCTAGCCACCCCAATGGCATGGGATCTTGGTAGAGGAAAAAGTAAGTGTTCAAGGTTGAGTTTTCCTTCACAGTATGGCCAACTGACACACTGCTTCCTTCCCTTTGCTTTTTCTACCAGGGCCAATAGGACATGATTCCTCTTCATTAATCTTTGTCACACAGTGGAAAAAACATTAAACTTAAAGTCAGAGAGCCTAGATTCAACCGCTAACCTTAGAGGAGTTAACATCTGTCAGCATCAGTTTTCTCATCTGTAATATGGGGATAAGAGTGAACACACTGTCTGTCTACATTATAGGGTGGTTGTGATGATAAAATGAGGTTTGTGAAGGTATAATATGGCATAGTAGTTGACCAAGGACCTAGGTTCAAACTCAGTCCCTGATGTTTACTAGTTGTGTGACTGAGGCAAGCCACTTAACCTTCCTGGGCCTCAGTTTCCTTATTTGTTAAATTAGGGGGTTGGACTAGTTATGATCCAAAACATAAAAATGAGATTCTGTATATAGATGCATTCTGGAACAGTGAAAAGAGTACTAACTCTGGAGTCAGAGAACATAAATTCAAATCTGATTCCGATAAACTGTGTGACCTTGGACAAGTCATTCAACTTCACAACCTCTGTTTCCTCATTTATCAATGAGGAGGTTGAACTAGATGGTCTGAGGTCCCTTCTAGCTCAGCCAAGGTAAATAATTTCATAACCTGTAAAGCTCATTATAGACACAAGGTATTATCATTAGAGAAAATCAATGTGACATAGTGAAAAGAGAACAAAATTTACTAGCTGTGTAACTCTGAACAAGTCAGTCTGTGAAAGCCTCAATTAAAATAGGAATAATGGCAATTGTAGTAACTGCCTCACATATTATGATTGTGAAGGGTAAAAACAAAAATAATTAATATAAAACATTTTGTCACCCTTAAAGATTAAGGATTGATGAGATAATCAAATTTTTAAAAGACTTTCACCATCAACCAAAATCTCACTTCAATGCTCAGTCTTGTTATTGAGGTAGTTCTTGGCTATACAAGAATATTGCTGTTGCTCAGTTGTGTCCAATTGTTTGTGACCCCATTGGGGATTTTCTGGGCAAAGATACTGGAATGGTTTGCCATTTCCTTCTCCAACTCATTTTGCAGATAAGGAAACCAAGGCAAGCAGGGTTAAACGACTTGCCCAGGGTCTGAGGCTGGATTTGAACTCCAATCTTCCTTACTCCTAGCCCAGTACTCTATCCTCTGTAACACTTAGCTGCCCATAGAAGCATATGCCATATCATATGTTATTAATAATGAAATAGAAACATTACCTGGTGGGGCGTTAGAAGGGGGTAATGCTTCTTCTAGAATAATCTCTCCAATAGCCATACCAGTAAAAGCAGAACTCTAGGGGTGCACTGAGATGAGGAGACCTCATGGATGGGCTCTTGGATCAGTTATATTTCTGTCATCTAAGAACCAGCCTAGCTAAGTTCAGAGAAGCTTGTCAGCAGAACAACTGAGAGTGGGTGGATTTTTTTCAGCCACAGCAGTTCTAGAAGACCACTCAGTAAAGTTGTAGAACTGAGATATGCACCAGTGAAGGCAGTACCCATGCCAGAGCAATCATAGTTCCTTGGGATCTTGAAGAATTGAGCAGCTCAGGGAAAATAAAATTTTAAAGGCCATTTATTTCTACAAAACTCCATTTATTTAGACTATAAAGCGCTTCCCCAACTTACAACTATTAAGCTTCCATTAGAGAACATAACCTTTGCCTTAATATGAGAGGTATAGCATATCTGAGAATGAAGATTTGGGCCTAGGATAGGTGGTGGTGGTGGTGACAGGAATAAATATTTAGATATGGCACCAATCCTGCCTTCATGGATCTCATGGGATGATAAATAAAGCTGGCATTTATAAAGTACATTATTGTTTGCAAATCACTTTACATTTGAGCCTAACAACAAGCTTATAATTCATGAAATGCATCATGGCACACTGGAAAGTATTGGCTTTAGAGTTAAAGGACCTGTATTCTGCCACTTACTACCCTGGGAAAGTTACTTAACTTTTCTGAGCCCCCAGTTTCTTCAACTGTTAAATGAAAGAGCTGGAGTAGATGAGCTCAAATTTCCTTTCCAGCTTTAAATCTACAATGCTGTGAAGCAATAAGAGTTATTTAGCTTATGCATTTCTTGAATTCCTTCCTAGTCATTGTGGGGGCTTGGAGTATTCCAGAGGATTTTGGGATGTTGGGGGATGTGGCTTTCAGGGGAACTTATATTTGGTGGGAAATGGGGAAAGGTGTTGGATTATGTGGATACAATGAAAGATGACTACAAACTTCTGTCCTTGTCCTGCTACTAGTGACACCATAAGTAAACACCAACTCTTCCAAAACCCATCTCTATGAGTCTCATGCCAAAATGTCTTGCTATTTTAGATGCTCTATTTAGTGAAGCCTAATCCCAGCCCTGCAGGGCAGCTAGGTGGGGCAGTGAATAGAGTGCCAGGCTTGGAGTCAGGAAGACTCATCTTCCTGAGCTCAAATCTGGCCTCAGACACTTACTAGTTGAGTGACCTTTGGCAAGTCACTTAACCCTTTTTGCCTCAGTTTCCTCATCTGTAAAATGAGCTGGAGAAGGAAATGGCAAACTATTCCAATTTTTGCCAAGAAAATCCCAAATGGGGTCACAGAGTCAGAAATGAGTGAAAAATGACTCAACAACAACAACAAAATCCCAGCCTGACAATCAAAAAATTAACCTGTTTGTTCAGTCAATGTAGAGGCCATCCAATACAACCTACACCTTAAGAAGTATCACCCAGCATAGAAACCTATCCTTTCTTCATCTCTCTGCAGAGTTAGGAATCTGAGTAGGTAAAGAAAGGGAGGGGCAGGTAGGGGAAAACACAGTCATTCTCTTTCCTTTATGTGAATTAGCCAAAAGAAGACCTGAAGTCAAGGGTGTGCTGACAAATATTTAATAACCAGGTCTCAGGAGGAAAAAAAAGTCCCCATGACACACTTTTAAGTTTAATCTTCATTACTAAAATTTTTCCCATCATTTTCTTAATTGTAGACAATCAACAAAACAACAAAAAATAATAACTTAATCCTTGATTTATAGGGTTCACCAACTTCTGAGATGTAAATGCTCACACTGAAAATTTAACAATGAAGGTTCTCATGAGCGCATAGGAGATGCTCCCTCAAGCTAACGTTAAACTTTGTTAACATGTCAAATGAGAATGATGAGTATGAACCAGTTTAGAGCATAAATTCACTCACTGAAAAGGAAGAAGGGAAGCCCTCACTCCAAAATAAAATGTGGATAGGAAGCCAGCCTACTAGTCACCAGCAGAAATCAAGTGCTGAGTGGGTATAAAATAATCTTTCTTTCTGAGTGATCTGTGATCTATAGGATCACTATAGGATCTATAGGATCTATAGGATGCTGCTGTCTATAGATTGAAAATTCCCAATCTTGCCTTCCTTGCCAAGCCCCATACACCTTCTCATTCAATGGGATTCATGTTTTCCTGCACTAGGAGGAGAGAGAAGATTCAAGGGGGATGTGACAGCTGTCTTCAAGTGTTTGAAGACATGCCATATGAAAGAGGCATAAGATTTATCCTGCTTTGTCCTGGAAGGCAAAACTAGGAACATTGGCTGAAAGCTGAAGAGGCAGATTTAAGGGAGAAAAAGAAACTTCCTAACAATTAGAAGTATCCAAAAAAAGAGTGGCTGCCTCAGGAGGTAGTGAGGTCACTTTAATTTGAGATAGTCAAGGAAAGATCAAATGACTGGTATGTTGTAAAAGAGGATGGACTTTTTTTTTTCCTCAGGCATATATTGTATGAAGCATACTCTAAGGTTCTTTCCAACTCAGAAATTCTGTCTTGCTGATTCTGCTTTTCCTTCTACTTTTCTGATAATTCCCCTCATTCTCTTTCACCGATTCTTAACTTTTCTCCTACGCACGAGGCATGGACAAGTCCAAGGCTCTATCTTTGGCCTTCTGTTTCTTTCACAATACTGTAACATATATTATCTCCAAAGAAAGGCCAGATCAACTCTCATTGGGTATGTTATAGGGAGATATTTCCTTTTTTTGCATTACAAATTTATTTTATTTTCAATTCACAGAAGAAAACAAGCAAGTCTATAACAGTACAATAAAGATTACTGCACACGAAACTGCAAATCTACCATGTACAACTTGCTATTCCCTTAAAATATACAATAATGTTTTTAAATTTATTTTTTCCCTTTTTTTCTCCCTCTGCTCTATAGATGCCTACCTTTAGACACAAATATTTATGTATGTATATGTGTATGTATGTGTATAGATGCATACATATATGCATTCGCACATATAGCTAGATATACATATATACACATATTTGTATATATGTTTGTATGTATGTGGAGATGGATATATGTGGATATGTATATGTATGTATGTGTATGTATACAATGAATATACACACACATATATATAATTATTCTACATGTACTTCTATTTATCAGTTCTTTCTCTGGATGCAGATAGCATCTTTCTTCAAATGTCTTTTATTTTTAATTTGTGTATTTATAATACTCAAAATTACTTAGCTTCTCAAAGTCATTCTTAAAACAATATTCCTGTTACTCTATACAATATCCTCTAGGTTCTGCTCACTTCAGTCTTTGTAATTTCATGCAAGCCTTTCAATGCCTTTCTAAGATCACTGAGCTCATCATTTCTTATAGCATAGTAGTATTCCATCATAACTATATGCCACAACTTGTTCAGCCATTCCCCAGTTGATAGGGATCCTAAAGTAGAGGCTGTATTGGATAGCCTTAATGGTAATTCCTTTCATCTCTGGGATTCTGGGAGTCTATGATCTTCTGCCTAATGATTGTGCTAGAAACTCCTCTGGTTCTTTGAGTATCTTAGAGGTAGAAATGTAGCCCGCAGATTATCCATCTTTTGCCTTTTATTCTCAAAATGTTGCCGGCTTATTTCTTCTTCTAGTCATCTAGGTGCCCTTTATGCCGTCTCTTGTATGCCAGTTGTCATTGATAACATACTACTTTCATTGTGCCTCTTTCCATTGTCCTTTGAGATGTATGTCATTTAAATTCTTTCAAGACTGCAGAGTTTTGTGATTTTCAGCCATGTAGCATCCCTGGGAAAATATTGGTGTTAAAGAGATGGGCTTTTGCCATAACAAAGAGTTTAGGAAGATTGAATGCAATTCTCAGCTTGAATTTCATCTATTTCTTCACTTGTGGCCCAGTTTATCAAACTCAGCTGCCACACTTGTCCAAGATAAAGGCATACTCAATGTAAAAGTTTGCTTAGGATTTATTTTCACTTAGAAAAATTTTGACTATTGAGATATTTGTCCCTTTTCCACTCGAGGAACCAGGGAAATTGAGGAGTGCTAAGGCAAGAAATATATAGTGTGATGATTGGCGGTTTTGAGAGATTGAAGACAGAGTAGGAGCAAGGTCAATGAGCAAAGAACAGTGGAAACTAATGAAGATGACAACTTTGGAAGTTTTTTTTTCTTTTATTTTGCATTGGGTATATGATATCAAAAGATTAGAAGATTCTATAGAATCACCCTTGCCTAGTTTGAGAAATTGGTAGACTAGATGACCAACCTACAGAGCTATGAGAAAAAGCACTGAATTTGGGAGACATTCATGGGATGAACCAGGTTTCAAGTGCTATGGTCATTCAGTCATATAACACATGTTAAAGTTTCTGTCATCCTTGTGTCAGATGCCCACAAAATGAATGGCCCTAGTCATTTATCTTAGAACAATCTCTCCATTGGACGGGTCAGTGGAATAAAGTGGATAGCTTGCTATGCTTGGACTAAGTTTTGAATATAGGTTCTACTATTTTCTAACCATATGATTATAACCAAATTATTCAACCTCTCTGTGCCTCAGTTTCCTCATCTGTAAAATTAGCTGTAGAAGGACATGGCAAACTACTCTAGTACCTTTGCCAAGAAAACCTCAAATACATTCATGAAGAGTCAGACACAATTAAAACAAATGAACAACTGCTGAAATATTTTTACTTCTATCAAGTCTAAACATGCCTCTTTACAGCCCAGTGCTATGACCTCTGCCCTCTGGAGGCATACAGGCTGAGTCAAATGCCTCTTCCACATAGTAGTCCTTTAAATACTTAAAGGTAATTATCATATTCTCTCCATCTCCAAAGTCTTCTTCTCTCCAGATAATATTCTATAATAGGCAAATACAGTCAACTAGGGGTGGGGATCCTGTGGCCTCAAGGTCACATGTGGCCCTGTAGGTCCTTGGGTATGGCCCTTTGACTGAATCCAAACCTCACAGAACAAGTCCCCTGAAAAAAGGGACAGAACAAATTGCCCTAATTTTTCTGAACAAGTTTTACAGAACAAATCCTTTTTTCAGGGGACTTGTTCTGTGAGGTTTGGATTCAGTCAAAGGGCCATACCCAAGGACCTACAGGGCCACATGTGACCTTGAGGCCACAGGATCCCCACCCTTGAGTCCCTTCACATCTTAACCTGGTCTCTGAATACTTTTCAAGACAAAATCTCCTTTTCACCATCCCCACAAAATCTTCCTCCTCCTCTTTGGTCCAGTCAGCTATGTGGTTCTCTTCTGGTGCTCAGTCAAGAATGGCTAAGAGTTCTGAGCTGCAACTTATCTGACTGGATTAGAGATGTAAATTTTTAAGATAAGTCCAGCTCTAACAGTGAGGTGACAGACCTAGGATTTTTTTTTCTTTCTCCAAAGGCCTATCCTCAGAGGTCTATTTATAGCTTCAGTTGCTTCTACATAAACAAAGACTTCCTCAGGATTGTGATCATTGGATTTCCTCTCAGAGGTGTATACCACCCTTTAGGTAGCCACTGGGTGGCAGATGGTGGGGATAACTAGCCCCTTCTCCACAATGATTGCTCCCCATGGATGATGGCTATGTTTGGGGTTGAAGGCACTGGTATTCCCAGGGCTCTTGGGTTCAGTGTGCTGAACTGTCTCCATTTGGATCTAAGGGCAGTTAGGTGGTATAGTGCATTGAATGCTGGGCTCAAATCAAGAAGACCTCAGTTCAAATATGGCCTTAGAAGCTTACTAGCCAATTGACCCTGGGCAAGTCACTCAACCTTGTTTACCTCAGTTTCCTCATTTGTAAAATGAGCTGGAGGAGGAAATGGCAAACTACTCCAGTATCTTTGGCAAGAAAACCCCAAATGGGGTCATGAAAAGTTGGACATAACTGAAATGACTGAACAACAATGACAATAATGACTCTGAGCAAATCATTTTCCTTGACCACCCAGGATTGTGAGGACCAGATGAGACAATATTTGTGAAGTGATTAATAAATATTTTTTAAATTTTTTTTGTGATTAACAAATATTAACAAATATTTCCATCCTTTTCTTCTTCTTTTCCTCCCTCCCTTCCTCTCTTCCTTTTTTCCTTCCTTTCTTTCTTTCTCTTTCCTTCCTTGCTTCTTCTGTCTCTTCCTCCCTCCCTCCCGCCCCTTTCCTTTCTTCCTTCCTTCCTTCCTTCCTTCCTTCTTCCTTCCTTCCTTTCTTCCTTCCTAAAATATATCAAGATAGCAGTAGTGGCGTTTGACTCTCTTAGCAAATGAAAACTTGTCTTTCTCTCTCAGTATGCCTTGCTGCTTCAGCAATTACTTAACTGTTTTGGTAGATGGATTTTCCTTATCAGGAGTTTTCTGCCCAAGTGAAATCACAGATCGAATCCAAATAAGAACAAGAACAAAAGCAGTAAGAGAAGCAATGATAACAATAGCAGCATTGCCCTTTATGTTTTACAAAACACTTTGCTCACAGCAATTCTTTTATTGAATAGTTTAAGTATAATCCTGATTTTTTAACACATTTCTTAAGAAACAAACACCTTCATTTTCTGGGGGATATTGCATTATCTATCTTGCGTAGCCCAAAGAACAATGGAAAGGCACACAGAGGGAGTGAGCATGCTATAACCTCTTCCAAACAAGAATGTAGACACAAGAAAATGATGTCATCAAAAAGATGTATGGTCAGAAAAAGAAGATGGAAAAAAATTGAGAGTCCATTAGTACCCATGCAATGCCAAGACATCTGGAATAAGGACTTCAACATGAGGGGCAGACATCCTGTGGAGGCATTACAGGAAGAAATGGAAAAGAGTAGTGAAGGATGGGTGACCTGGGATGGATTAAACTCTGAGATGTGTATAACAATACACTTAGGTAATGCTTTAATCTTCACAAGGCATTTTAACAAACATTCTCTCATTTAATCCTTGGAACAACCCTGTGAGAGAAGTGTCATTATCAATCACATTTTTAGAGTTAAGGAAACAAATTCAGTGAAGTTAAATGACTTTCCTGGGGTATTGGAAGAAAGTTTCAAACCAATGTCTTCTTGACTCTAAGTTCATTACCCTTAAACTATTATTTTAATCTCATTGTATGGATAAGGAAACTGAGGCTCAGAAAGATGGCTTACCTATAGCCAAATCAAGAGATCTTTCCATCATACTGCTTAGAGATACACTTGAACTCATATACAAAGTTCAAGAAAGACAATACTTTCTTGAAGTCCATTGTCATGAGTCATTTTCAATGGACACAGAAGAGTCAGACTCTTGCTATTAACTTTCTTCCATGGAGGCTATAATCAAATGCTGGGCCTGTAACTGAACAGATTGAAAGTTGTCAGTCATTCCAACAATCACTCAATAGCATTTATTAAGCACTTACTATGTGCTACCATAAGTTCCCAAAGTGGGTGATACCACCCTGTGGTGTGCACTGGAATAATCCAGGGATTTAGAAGTAGCCTCAGGCACAATTGGGGGCATTGAATAAAAATAAAGGGGTAGTGGAAGCAAAAAGAAAGAAGAGAAAAAAATTTTGAGAAAATGTTTGTACACGTTTCATCTGTTGTATAACAGAGTTAAAGTCATAGTGATTATGTTATTTTCCAAATAAAGACACAAAATGCAAGTTATAACTGATCAATGTTCAAGTCTGCTGACAGGTCTTAACAAGCAAGTCTTGGCAGGTGAGCATGTTGCACATTGTTGCACATGCATGGGCAGGAATATGTGCATGTAATGATTTGTTTACAATATGACACTGTATAGTTACATGACACAATACTACACCATCAAAATTTCAATGAAGGAAAAATATCACAAATTTACAATCAATTATTAAATTTAAGATGTGTCATGTTAAAAATATTTTTTTAAATGATACAAATTTCAAAAAAATATTAAAAGGTTAAAGAAAGTAGAGTTCTAGCGGGGTGCTGAGTAGTTTGGTTTTTTTTTGGAAAAAATGGGGGATAGAGCCAAGATGTCAGAGTAAAAACATGTATTTTCCTGTAAAAAAAAATTACTCTAAACAAATTTTAGAGCTACAGAACCCACAATGTGACAGAGAGAAACAAATCTCCAACTGAAGGCAGCCCAGCAGGCCAACAGGAAGGGTCTATTGCACCAGATTGGGAGCCGAGCGCAGTCCCAGGTGAGCCACATGATTTTGGCCCTGGGGCAACCCCAACCAGCAGCAGCTGGAACAGAATTCAGGAGAGTGAATCATCAGCAGTTATGGCAGTTTCCAGACTTCTCAACCCATAAACACCAAAAAGAAAGTAAAAGTTCATGGAGAACTCTGTTGGAACTGGGTGGAAAAGAATGTGGTCTCTCCCCTACCCCCAGGGTGAGAAGTAGCTGTGGCACAGCAGCTGCAGTTGCCGCCCCATGGCTGTCTCCAGAGCTCCTGGACTGAAGATTGTAGGGAGGCCAAGTGACCATTCAGAGGGTAATCACTCTTGCTTTAACCTGCTTAGATCTGGATCATGGTCTTGGGGTGTGTGGCCAGTGTTTCAGAATTTGTAGGGGCTGCAAAAAGGTCACCCTCCTAATAGCTCTGACAGCTGCAAAAACCCCAGCAATTTGGGATATAGTTCTCTCCAATCTGGAAGCAGAGGGCTACTGTGGCAAAGAGTTCAAAAGTCAAGTAATTGGCTGGCAACATGAGCAAGCAGAGGAAGCACAAACAGACCATAGAGTCCTTTTTTGTGGACAAAAAGGATCAAAGCATGGAACAGGAGGAAGACAATGAAGTCAGAACTCCTGCATCAAAAGCTTCCAAGAAAAATATGAACTGGTTACAGACCATGGAGGAGCTCAAGAAGGATTCTGAAAATCAAGTAAAAGAAGTGGAGGAAAAATTGGGAAGAGAAATAAGAATGAGACGAGAAAATCATGAAAAGCAAATCAAGAGCCTGCTAAAGGGGACCCCAAAAAATACTGAAGAAAATAACATCTTTATTAAAAAATAGACTCACCTAAATGGCAAAAGAGGCCCAAAAAGCCAATGAGGAAAAGAATGCCTTATAAAGCCAAATCTGCCAGATGAATAAAAGAATTTCAAAAACTCACTGAAGAGAATAATTTCTTCAAAATTAGACTGGAGCAAATGAAAGCTAATGACTTTATAAGAAATAAAAATACTATAAAACAGATCCAAACAAATGAAAAAATAGAAGGCAATGTGAAATATCTCATTGGAAAAACCACTGACCTGGAAAATACATCCAGAAGAGACAATTTAAAAATTTTGGACTACCTGAAAGCCATGATCCAAAAAAGAGCCTAGACAACATCTTTCAAGAAATCATCAGGCAAAATTGCCCTGATATTCTAGAACCAGAGGGCAAAACAGAAATTGAAAGAATTCACCAATCACCTCTTGAAAAAGATCCCCAAAAGAAAATTCCTAGGAATGTTATAGCCAAATTCCAGAATTCCCAGGTCAAGGAGAAAATATTATGAGCAGTCAGGAAGAAACAATTTGAGTATTGTGGAAACACAATCAGGATAACACCGGATCTAGCAGCTTCTACATTAAGTGATCAAAGGGTTTGGAATATGATATTCCAGAGGTCAAAGGAGTTAGGATTAAAACCAAGAATCACTTACCCAGAAAAACTGAGTGTAATGCTTCAGGGAAAAATATGATCATTCAATGAAATGGAGGATTTTCAAGCATTCTCAATGAAAAAACCAGAGCTGACCAGAAAATTTGACTTTCAAATACAAGAATCAAGAGAAGCATGAGAAGGCAAACAAGAAAAAGAAAATATAAGGAACTTATTAAAGTTGAATTATTTCCATTCCTACATGGAAAAACAATAATTATAACTCATAAGACTTTTCTCAGTATGAGGATAGTTGAAAGGAATATATATGTATACATATATGTATGTATAAGAGGGTGTATATGTATATAAATACATATTTGAGTGTGTGCATATGTATGTACATGTATTCATAGACAGTGGGCACAGGATAAGTTGAATATGAAAGGATGATATATAAGAAAATAAAATTAAGAGGTGAGAGAGGAATATATTGGGAGAAGGAGAAAGGGAGAGATAGATTA
>CM053590.1:139206349-139222398 GCA_028646515.1 Pseudochirops corinnae
TTGAGTGTGTGCATATGTATGTACATGTATTCATAGACAGTGGGCACAGGATAAGTTGAATATGAAAGGATGATATATAAGAAAATAAAATTAAGAGGTGAGAGAGGAATATATTGGGAGAAGGAGAAAGGGAGAGATAGATTAGGGTAAATTATCTCATATAAAAGAGGCAAGAGAAAATTGTTACAATGGAGGGTAAGAGCAGGAAGGTGAAAGGGAATGAATCAACCTTACTCTCATTGAATTTGGCTTAAAGAGGGAATAACATACACATTCAATTGGGTATCTCACCATACAAGAAAATAGAGGGGAAGGAGATCAGAGCGGGGAATGAGAGAAGGGAGGGCAGATTGGGGCAGAGGGTAGTTAGAAGCAAACACTTTTGAAAAGGGACAGGGTCAAAGGAGAAAATAGAATGAGCAGGGGGCAGGATAGGATGGAGAGAATTATAGTTAATCTTTCACAATATAACTACTATGGAAATGTTTCGTGTAACTACACATGTACAACCTATATCAAATTGCTTATTGTCCCAGTGGGATAGGTGAGGCAAGAATAAGGGGAAAAAATCTGGAACTCAGTTTTAAAAACAAATGTTTTAAAAAAAAAATTCTTTTTTGCATGCAACTGGGAAATAAGATTCATAGGCACTGGGGTATAGAAATCTACCTTGCCCTACTAGAAAGTTGGGGGGGGTGGGGATGAGGGAGGATATAAGAGAGAACAGATTGGGGAAAGGAGTGTTCAGTAGGCTCACTATTTTGAATGTGGGGGGCAGGGGGAAGATGGGGAGAAAAATTTATAACTCAATCTTGTGGAAATGAATGTTGAAAACTAAAAATAAATAAACTGGGAGAAAAGAGAGGTGGTAGTTCACTTAAGTTTGGAAACCTCTGTACTGCTAGATACTGGGAACAGAAAGAAAAAGTCAAAAGCAGTTCCTACATTTAAAATCTTGCATTCTTAGAGCATTAACTAAAAAATTACTTGAAATATATGAATGACTTTAACAAAGTTGTGGAATATAAGATAACCCCATGTAAATCATCAGCATTTTTTATAGGACCAATAAAACTCAGCAGCAAGAGATAGAAAGAGAAATTCCATTTAAAATCACTGTAAACAATATAAAATACTTGGGAGTCTACCTGCCAAGACAAACACAGGGACTATGTGAACACAATTACAAAACACTTTTCACACAGAAAAAGTCAGATCTAAACAATAGGAAAAATATCAATTGCTCATATTTAGGCTGAGCCAATATAATAAAAATGACAATTCTGCCTAAACTAATTTACTTATTCAGTGACATACCATTTTCCTTTTTTCTCATATTAGCTGATTTGATAAGTGTGAGGAAGAACCTCAGAATTGTTTTGATTTGCATTTCTCTTATCAAAAGTGATTTAGAGCACTTCTTCATATGCTTATGGATAGGTTCAATTTCTCCACCTGAAAACTGCCTGTTCATATCCTCTGACCATTTATCACACAGGGAATGACTTGTATTCTTACAAATTTGACTCAGTTCTCTATATATTTGAGAGCTGCAGAATTTATCAGAGACACTTGCTGTAAAAATTATTTCCCATCTTCCTACTTTTCTTCTAATCTTGGTAGCATTGGTTTTGTTTGTGATAAATGTGCTGGAGAGGATGTGGGAAAATTGGGGCACTAATGCATTGTTAGTGGAGTTGTGAACTGATCCAGCAGCTCTGGGGAACAATTTGAAACTATGCCCAAATGGTAGCCAAACTGTGCATACCCTTTGATCCAGCAATACCACTAGTAGGTCTATATCCCAAAGAGATCATAAAAGGGGGGAAAGGACTTACATTTGCAAAAGTATTTATAGCATTATTAGCATCTTTTCAAGGTGGCAAAATATTAGAAATTGAGGGGATGCCCATCAATTGGGGAATGGCTGAACAAGCCGTGGTATATGAATGCAACAGAATATATGACATAAGAAGAAATGATGAATAGGCAGATTTCAGAAAATCCTAAAAAGACTTGTACATACTGAGTAGAACCAGGGAAACATTGTACACAGTATCAGCAACACTGTGTCATGATCAACTGTGAATGATTCAGCTTTCTCAGTAACACAATGATCCAAGACAAGTGTAAAGGACTCGCGAAGAAAAATGCTATCCATGTTCAGATAAAGAACTGATGGACTTTGAATGCAGAGAGAAGCATAATTTTTTTCATTTATTTTATTCTTTCCAGTGTTTTTTCCCTTTTGATCTGTTTCTTCTTTCAGCACTGTGACTAATATGGAAATTTTTTTACATGACAGCACACGTATAATCTATATCAAACTGTTTACCATTTTCAGAAGAGAGGAGGGGAAGGAAGCAGAAAAATCTGGAACTCAAAAATCTGATAAAAATGAACAGCTAAAAAATTTTTTGACGTGTAATTGGGGAAAAAATAAAATACTATTAAACTTAAAGTATTAAAGATTTACATTTTAATGGGCAGCGGAAAGCAACATGTATACAAGCAAGAACAGATAAAGATACATACTAAGTAGAGGGAAGTTATCCTTAGAGGGAAGGTACTCGCAGCCTTCCAATGCCTAGCAGTGATGCTAGCTTCAAAATTAATAGAAAGGAAAGACTTCCTCAAAAATTCCACTGAATAGTATAGCATGAATTGACCCCCAATGGATTCTTTTATTTTTCTGCATCTTTGCTTATCTATTTACTTAGCTTCACATATTTGCTCATCCTTCTTTTTATTTACTCATTCATTCATCCATTCATCTATCCACTTATTTATTGATATATTGTTTAGTTATAACTTTGTAATTTCTGCTGAGAAAAAAATCTCTCTGCTATGTACATTGTCACATGGCTATGCAACATATATTCTTATAGAGTTTATAGGGCACTTAAAGATCAAGTGATTTGCATAGAGTGACACAGGCAGCATGTGTGAGATGTTAGATTTGAGCCCAGGTCTTTTTGATGCTGAAGTCATTTCTTTTTCTTTTTTTGCTTTTTGGAGGGGGGAGAGCCAGGCAATTGGGGTTAAGTGACTTGCCCAAGGTCACACAGCTAGTAAATGTTAAGTGTCTGAGGCCACATTTGAACTCTTCACTGCACCACCTAGCCACCTCAGCCAAAGTCATTTCTATCCACCAGATGACACTGCCTTTATCCATTATAATAATAATTGACATTTATATTGTGCTTAAAAATTAGCAAAGCACTTTACAAACATTTTGTCATTTAAGCCTTAACTATCCTATGAATTAAGTGCTATTATTATCTCAATTTTACTGATGAGGAAACTGAGGTTGAGAGATCCAGGGTCATATATAACTTGTCAGTATCAGGAGTGGGATTTAAACCTAAGCCTTCCTGACTTTAAGTCCAACACCCTAGCAACTATGCTATGCTGTCTTTTAGAACAAATTGGGTCCCTTGGAGATGAGTCTAACCCAGGTAAGAAGTGATAAATATTTCTACCATCTGCTTATTGTCTAACAGCCAGGGGGCTGGTAATGTCAGACACTGGTAGTGACAGACTTATTATCAGCTAGCAAATTTTCACATTACAACTGTTCAGAAAATAAGTTTTTGTTCTCTCTCTCTGTCTCTCTCTGTCTCTCTCTCTGTCTCTCTCTCTCTGTCTCTCTCTCTCTGTCTCTGTCTCTATCTCTCTCTGTCTCTCTCTCTCTCTCTCTCTCCCTCTCCTCTCTCTCATTCCCCATTTTTCTGTGCCTCTGTCTCTTTCTCCCTCCCCCTCACTGTTTCCTCCTCTTTTCCTCCCTTCCCCCTACCCTGTTTTGTCTGAACTTCAAAGGTATTAAAATAGCTCCAAATGATCAAATGTTAAATGAAGTGAGATAAGCTATCAGAAGGAGTACAAGTCACCAGGGGTGTATGCTTGAAATTATTTCTGCATTTGGTAATGAAAGGCTTTCTTTTTTAAGGTCACTTGAAATACATTTCAGAAAATGTTCATATGTATGATGATAACAATAATAATAACTTGCATTTGTATAGTGCTTTGAGGTTTATAAAGCATTTTATACATATTGTCTCATCTGAGCCTTTGAAAACTCTATGAAGTAGGTTTTATGACCATCTCCATGCAATTGATGAGAATTCTGTATCCAAAAATACCTCACTCTTTCTGATCTCCCTGCCTTCAACTCCAAGGTAGAAGACATTCTAAATCTGATGAATAGCTTGGGAGTTGGAAAGGTCCACATAGTTTAGCTAATCTGATCTGCTAGCCTTACTGTGTCACTAATAGTGATCTGACATATTCCAGCATGTGCGGGCTCAGTTGCATTATTAGCAGCTCCTTTCTATACACAATGGTTCCTTCCTTTAACATCCATCATATACTTACATATTTTCTAAACTGGGCTTGGGGCCAGTGGTCCTGCCTTCCATCTTCAGAGACTCTGAATCCTCCCTTCATTTACATTGCTTTCTCCAAGTGTAACTTGATCATGTTCCCCTGGAGTTTTCTCTTTTCTAGGTTACATAAATTCAACTTCTTCTCTCCTCCATCCTTTTATGATTTACTCTCCAATTCTCATGCCATTTTATTCTGCAAGCTCTAATAGATACTGAAGGGGTGTGTGTGTGTGTGTGTGTGTGTGTGTGTGTGTGTGAATATTTTCCATTTGAATAGAAATTTGAGGTTTTCAAAACACTTTATAAACATTTTCTTATTTGGTCCTCAGAATAACTCTTTGATAGAGATGCTATTATTATCCTCATTTTTCATATAGAGCCAGAGATTTCCCCAAGATCAGAGAAGTAATAAGTGGCAGAATCAGCACTCAAGCTCATGTCCTTTGACTCCAAATGCCGTAATGTTTCCATTGTGCCCCATTCTCGTATCTGTTTTTGGAAATGGGTTAAATACTTCTACACTGCACCCATATAAATGCAAATATGTATAGATTATATATGAATGACTGAATGAAAAAATTATTAAGCATTTACTATATGTCAAGCACTATGTTAAAGGGTGGTGATATAAATTTAAAAAGCAAAACATTCTCTGGTCTCAAGAAATTCACATTCTAAAAGGGAAAGAAACACCAAGAGGACATTTCAGTTGTTTCGTCTGGCACGTATATCAAGGAATGAAAAAAAGCCCTACCTATTAGGCAATAACTATGTACTGAGAATGGTACTAAATGTTGGGGACACTGATAAAAAGACTCAACTTTGAAGGAGCTCATACTTTCCTTAGGGGTTGGGGGGATAGTAAAGGTTACAGTTGCAGTGTGGATGGAAAGGATTAGAAGTCCTAAGGGTATTGCAGAAGAACAGGTGACAAGTTGTTTGTTTTTTTTAAATAGATATGTCTAGAATCTCCTCTACTCACCTTTCTGCAAGGGAGATTTTGATTCTTGCCAGGAGAGAAATTAGAAGGTTGAGGTCAGAGGCAACCATTCTGTTCTTTTCAGAGAAAAGAAGTACTAGGGCTAGAATTATATCTATCTGCTCCCTTAAATATTGCTAGTCTAGGGGAAATAATTTTTAGGTTCAAGTTGAGCTCCTGATCACTACCCTTCAAAGAGAGAGGAGTGCCTCAAGCTACATATTCAATATTTGACTTCATTCCCACCAAATGCCAGTTCCATGAAGAACACACATAGCTAATAGAAGATAAAGCCATTTATACAAGTCAATATTAAACAGATATAAGAGACAGTATATAGAATATACTGGACAATATACAAAGAGTGAATGAGTTCTACCATTGGAAACAAGATAGATCAGTCAAGAGAGAGACCTATGTCAAAGAACAATTCCCTAGTCTCTTATAATAATCTGGAAAAAGGGACATTATTGAGGTACTGGCTCTTCTTATCATCTTCTTCCTAGAGAATGTCCTTTCTGGGACTTGAAGAGAATCAGAAAATGGGTACCTTCTTCCTTGATGCTGGAAGGCAAAAGACCTGAATCCTCTCAAGCTCTCACCACTCTGCCCCTATAAAGGCTTGGTGCATCTAGTGATAATCTCCACCAATAGAGTCTTATTGCTTTGAGCTGCAAAGAAATCACAAGCAGATTGCTTCAAATTGTGGGATATATACACATATATATGTGAACGTATGTAAATATACACACATATATGTTATATGGTTTACATATATATCCAATTATCTATCCATCTATATCCTTTATACTATATATGCATATATCATATATATATGTATGTATGTATGTATATATGTATGTATGTATGTATGTATGTATGTATCTGCAAGGTATCCCAAAAGTCTTAGTGAAGTTTTAAGCTCACTGGATGGGATATGAAGCTGAAACATGAAGTTCTAGATTTATGCCCCAAAACAAAAACTCAGAATCTCATAAATAAAATTCCACCTTAATGTAATATAGATGAATTTTAACAGGGCCTGTCACCAAATACCCCATAAAAAAGATTTGTACTACAGATCTAAGAAGGGGAAGGGAGGGTTGGTCCAAGAAGTTGAAATTTCACTAAGATTTTTGGGACATCCTGTGTTTGCGCTAGTACTTCATGAATATATGACAATGATGGTGTGGAGATTCGCTCCAGCAACACAGACACCAATTCCCTTTACACTTTAGTAGGTGACCTTTATAAATTTCTGTTGCAGGAAAGATCCATCACCTGGTGATGAGCCTTGCTGAGTTTAGCTAGGCTGGTCCAAAACATGAGAGACATATAGTCTATTGGGTCTTTGCTCTCATTATCCACCTGATGTAGCCATTGACAATGACAAAGTGTTTAGATATCTTATCTCACTTGATCCTAACTACAATTCTGGAGGTAGATAGAGAGTGCAGGCATGTTATCCCTATTTTGTTGTTGTAGTTTAGTTGTTCAGTCATGTCCAACTCTCTCTCTTGGCAAAGATACTGGAGTGATTTGCCAATTCCTTCTCCAGCTCATTTTACAGATGAAGAAACTGAGACAAACAGGGTTAAATGACTCGATCAGGGTCACACATCTAGAAATGTCTGAGGCCAGATTTGAACACAGGTTCTCTTGGCCCCAGCTCTGGTGCTCTATCTATTGTACCACCTAGATGCCCTATCCCGATTTTACCAATGAGAAAACTGAGGATACAAGAAGTTATGTTGCTCATGATCACAAAGTTACTATAGTAGGTTTGGAACCTACAGCTAAGTCTTGATTGTCATGGCTCCATTCTTCCAGTTTGGGCGCTATTGGGACTGTGTAGCAGAAGTGAGACAAAGTTGTCACTTTTTATTTGATCCAGCTGAGAGACTCACATGAAGAAACAGAATGTTCTTCCTTCCTTCCTTCCTTCCTTCCTTCCTTCCTTCCTTCCTTCCTTCTTTTCTCCACTTTTCCTTCCTTGACTCTCACTCAGTACAGTAGGAGTTTGGGCTCTGTGGAAAAAACCCTTTGAGTCTTGGGTTTTGAGAATGCAGAGTCAAGTCCTTCCCAGGTTGAGGCAACTAGCATCATATCAATCAGCCTGCTTGATCTAACACTTTTCCTTTATAATAGTAAAATGATGACCTATTGAGTTAAGGTGAGTCAGGAGAGTCTACCTGAAAATATGGCCCAAGTACCTGCCCCTGACTGATCCCCTACTCATTTTTTTCCCCGCACAAGCTACCTCTGTCCTCTTCTCTTCTTAGACCCTGAGCTTTGATGTTCTAGTTGAACTTCATCTGCTCCACATTATTTCAAGATGGGATTCAATTTACCAAACTCTGAACTTCTGCTTTGGGGTATGACTCTAGAAGACCATGTTCCAACTTCTTATTTCAATCAACCATCCACCCAAGTCATCTCACCATCTGTTAGCTCCTCCCCCCACAACTCTACCTCCCCAGAGTGAAACATCCATCCCTGAGCAACACTTAGTGCAACTTTAAATTATGCAGCCACCACTGCACAAGACTCATTATTTCCACTAGGGATCTAGCTGTATATATTGTTTCTCCTTAGTAGAAAATAAGCTCCTTGAGTCACTCAGTCAATGAATATTTATTAAGTTCCTACTGTGTGCCTGGTACTGTGTCAAACATTGGGGTTACAAAGAATGACAAAAGACAGTGCCCTCATTGAGGAGCTCACAATGTATTGGGGGAAGACAACATTCAGACAACTATATAAAAAGAAGGATAAATAGAAAATAATCAACTGAAGGAAGAATTAAGAACTGAGGGATAGATTTAAGAGGGATTTAGAAGGTGAGATTTTAGCTGGGATTTGAAGGAAGCCAGGAGGCCAAGATGAGGAGGGAGAATATTCAATGCATGAGGGACAGCCATTGAAGATGACCAGAATAAGGAGGCAGAATGACCTGTCAAGGTTGGTGTGGGGAGAGCATTTTCTAAACTGAAAAAGCTCTATAAATATGAGCTATTATTATTGTTTTCATGGTATCAAGGTCCTTCCTGATAATTGTTTCACAGGAAAGTATTACAGACTTAATAGGATACCTATCCTGAAAGTATTTGCCTTTTGAAATGAAAATGAAACTGAGAGAGAGCAATGCCAATCCAAAGGGATGAATAATAAAAGCAGAGAATATTTGGGCTGCAAAAGATGAGAAAGAGAACCAAAAAATGTAGTTCAATCCTATCTTTTATACTTCCTTCTTTACCTCCCTCCCTCCTTCCTTCTTTTCTTCATTTCCTCCCTTCACTCCTTCCCTTATTCTCTCCTTATTTCTGTCTTTTCTTCCTCCTTTCCTTTCCTCCTTCCCTCTCTCCTTCCTTTCCTTCTTTTCCTTCCTCCCTTTCTTCTTTCTTTCCTTCTTTTCTTTCTTCCCTTCCTCCTTCCTTTCCTTCCTTCTTTCCCTCCTTTATTCCATTATTTCCTCCTTCTTCCTCCTTTCCTTACTTCTCTCTCTCCTCCCTTCCCTTCCCTCACTCCCTTCCCTTCTTTCCTTTCCTCTTTCTCATTCTTCCTTCTTTCCTTCATTCCCTCCTTTCCTTCCCTCCTTTCTTACTGTTTCCTTTCCCTCCTTCCCTCCTTCCTTCCTTCTTTTTCCTTTCCTTTCTTTTTCCTTCCCTTCTTTCTTCTTTCCCACCTTTCTTCTTTTTTTTCTTCTTCCCTTCCTCCTTTCTTCATTCCTATTTTCAATCCCTCTTTCCCTCTCTTATTCTATCATTTCCTCCTCTCTCCTTTCCTTTCTTCTTTCCCTTCTTCCTTCTCCCTTCTTTCCTTCCTCTCCTCCCTCTCCTTTTTTGTTCATTCATTCGTTCATTCGTTCCTTCCTTTCTTCTTTCCTTTCTTCCTTCCTTCCTTCCTTCCTTCCTTCCTTCCTTCCTTCCTTCCTTCCCACAGATGAGGAAACTGACTCACTTGGTTGCTCTCCAATGTATCCCCTTCCACTTGTCTAGCTGCCTCTTAGACTCCTTTGTGGAATTATCTATATCCTGCCCATCAATATTTTACATTGAGGTACCCCAGGATTCTGTCTTGTACCATATTCTATTCTCTCTTGAATTGTTTCTCATGGACTTAATTATTATGGCTACTCTAATATCTCCTAAATCTTCATGTATAGTCATCGTATCTCTCCTAAGCTCTAGTACTGGGTCCTTTCATAGATCACCTCAGATGTTCCTTTCTACCTTCCTGCCTTTCTTAATCATCCCAGTGCTCTGGCCCCTCAAATTACTTTTTATTTATTTACTTTTCATATAGTTTGTATTAGTTTATCTATGTGCATGCATGTATTTCCTTTCAGGGATCATAAACTAGGCAAAGGACTCTTTCTATTTTTTTCCCCAGAAACTAATAGATAATGAATAAATACTTGTTGTCATGTGGCAAACATGGCTTCCAACTTTGGGAGGGAGAAAGGAGCCTAGTGGATGGATTATATATGTAAATTCCTTAGCAATCCCACTTTAATCCCCTTGGTTGTTATGTGCAGGGGTTGATTTATTCTTTCTTGCCCCAAGGAGATTAGGTGCACGATTGTTCCTCTTTTGTTACCCTGCTACCTAAGTGCTTGATAATCTCTTTTATGAAACTTCTTGCATTTAGGGTAATTGGCAATATGCTTGTACTTACTTACATTCAGTAGGCATCTTTCCATTTCCCTTTGGGTTAACTGAAGAAGTAAAAAATATATTTTTAAAAATATAATGTAAGTCAAAGAGAAAATAGGATTCAATTTATTAAAAAAAAAAAAATGAGCTTACAGCTTTTCAGTAACACATCTATTGCCTGAAGTGTAATATGCCTGCCATTCAAAGAAAATGATCTTTTTATTACATTCAAATGTCAATAAAATATGTGATCTTAAAGTAGAGATGCTTATAGATATGTATCTTGTAGCATAGGCTGTATTATTTCCATATTATAACTAAAGCTAATTTCTGCTCCTGAAGTACGAATGAATCTCTTGGACATTTTTCTCAGTGGGCAGATTGAGAAATATACTGGTGTTTGGAATCAATTAGTTATCCAACTGTACAGTTTTAATATAAGCAAAGTACAAGAGACAAGCAAATTGTAGGAAATCAATGAAAGTGCCATTTCCCCATCAATATGGGAAGAAAAAGATACAGTAGAAAGAGTATAGGATTTGGAGTCAGAGAACCTGGGTTCAAATTCTACCTGTCACTTACTTCCTGTGTATCTCCATTTCCTCATCAGTAAAATGAAGGTTTTGGATTTGTAAGGTCTCTAAGATCCTTTCCAGCTCTGGAGTTCCTATAACCCTATGAGGGGGAGGGAAACTGATCACATTTCTCCCCTTATTTTTAAGGTTCTATAATCCAAGTAGAGGCATCTAAAGGGGATGGGAGCAAAAAGGTTAAAAAATGTTAAAAGTAAGAACAAGGGGGTGATTTCTAGAATTTATAAAAGGCTTGCTCTCAAGTGATTCCACAGACTGAAAATTTGCACCATTCAAAATAGGGGAAAAGGTCATGAGTCATACCACTCAAACCTCAAGATAGGATATTATGGTTGGGTTCTTTTGTTGTTGTTGTTTTTCTTTTTGGAGGAGGGAGGACAGAGCAATTGGGGTTAAATGACTTGCCCAAGGTCACATGGCTAGTTAAGTGTCTGAGGCCGCATTTGAACTCAGGTCCTCCTGCCTCCAGGACCGGTGCTCTATTCAGTGTACCACCTAGGCACCCCCAAGATGGGTATATTATGACAAGAAGATACTACATACTCAGTTCTAAATGGTAAGGCCTCACAAACAGTGTTCAATTTGATTATCAAGGCACATGTTTTCATTGCTGAGATACATGGCTTCAGGATGCACTGTCCTTTAATTAAATATCATTGTCCAGACTTTTCTTTTGTTTCTAACTCTTCATGACTCTGGTTGGGGTTTTCTTGGCAAAGATGCTAGAGTAGTTTGCCATTTCATTCTCTAGCTCATTTTACAGGTGAGGAAAGTGAAGCAAACAGTTTTAAGTGACTTGCTCAGGGTCTCCAGTAAGTGCCTGAGGCCAGATTTGAGCTCAGGAAGATGAGTCTTCCTGTCTCCAAGACAGGCACTCTATTCACTATGCCACCTAGCTATTTCCTCTGACTATGGTAGACACCACTTGTCTCCCACAGTCATAATTTTAGTGTTTTCTTGGATTCTTCCCTTTCTCTCACCTCTCTTATAAGTTAAGACATTTCTTCTGATGTCATTGGTCCTTGTTGAGAGCAGAAGACCAACAGCTACAACAACAATGACCTCTGGTTATCAAATTCTCCCTATTTGACCTTTGTGATATCTCTTACACTCATCCCATCTTTTATTTCTATTGAAAACACCTTAGGTATCCAGCTGGTGCAGTGGATAGAGTACCTGGCCTGGAGTCAGAAAGATCTGACTTCAACTCTGGTCTCAGACACTTCATAGCTGTGTGACCCTGGAAAAGTCACTTTGCCTCAGTGCCCTCATCTATAAATTAGGGATAATAATAGCGCCTCCCTCCCAGGGTTGTTGTGAGGATTCCATAAGATGCATTTGTAAAGAGCTTAGCACAGTGTCTGACAATAACAGGCACTGTGTAAATGTCAACTATTATTATTAGACACAGGCTCTCATTTATCATTCCTTTGGCCTATCGTAGAAGCTTCCTAACTCATCTCCTTGCTCCCATGCACTCTCCATTTTAATCTCTCCTTCATATTCTACCAAAGTTGTCTTTCTTAATCATAGATTTGGTGACAGTGCTCCTTTGGCCAAAAATCTTCAGCAGAACCCTGTCATCTTCCCAGTAAAGTTCAAAATGCTCTGACTGGTACTTTCCAAACTTGGTGCCATCTTCCCTTTCCACTGGTAGGATTGTAGATTTCAGACTGGGAGGGAATTTGGAAGTCATCGAGCTCAGTGCCTTCATTTTATAGATGATTTTATAGGAGCAGAGAGGTTGGGTATCCAGGTTATATAAGTGGTAAGTCTAAGGCTTGTTACTGTTTGTTGTTGTTGTTCAGTTGTTTTCAATGTGACCCCATTTGGGATCTTCTTGGCAAAAATATTGAAGTGGTTTGCCATTTCCTTCTCCAGCTCACTTTATAGATGAGGAAACTGAGGTAAACAAGGTGAAATGCCTTGCCCAGCGTCACATAGCTAGTGTCTGAGGCCAGACTTCCTGACTTCAGGTCCAGCACTCTACCCACTAAGCTACCCAGCTGCCAAATCTAAGGCATTGTCTCATAATTCTCGGTGCACTTAATTCTCCACCAAGCTTGGCTACTCTCTGTGCTCCAATTAAGCCTTTCACTATTATGAGTGAAATTATGGTTGGTTCCCTTGGTATGGAATGTCCTTTTTCTCCCTTTTCCTTTGTTGAATTTCTACCCATCTTTAAATATACAATTCAGATGATGTCACCTCAAGGAAGCCTGGCCTAACTTCTCTTTTGACTCTTGCTGCTTTGGACCTCACGTGGCCCTTTGCTTTTCCTTTTCCACTGCACTTCTGTACTTTTGTATACTGTAGATGTTTGTGTTACTGTTTCATTACTCTACTAGACTCTACGTTTCATAAAGGTGCTTATCTATCTTTTCTAAACTTTATATCTCCCCCAGCACCTAGAACAATGCTGTGTGCACGAAAGATCTTTAATAAATGTTTATTGTCTTTCCACTCACTCTGCCTTTGGCAAAAAATGATGGTGGACAATGAATCAGCAAGATCTGAAGGTTGGTTAAAATTTTACAGACCATGGATCTCCCTTTTGGTAAGTTTAGCTGTGTCAGCTCCTGGATAGAAAGTTTTCCTTTTCTTGTTCATCTTCCCCTCTGACTCTCATTTTGCTGAGTGCTGTCTGTTTGATTCTTTTATGACTTCATCCTTGTTCCCTCCTCTCTCCATCCTTTGCCCTTCAAATCCCCAGATAGTTTCTTTGGTGCTATTAAAGACTTACAGGTGATTTGGCTTTCCTGCACTACAATCTCTTTTGATTTATCATTCTTCCCTTTATGGTGAGTTGATTTGTTTGAGTGTCTATCATTCCACTTGCCCTTGAATGGAGAAGACAACTTTAAAAATGACTCTTGTTACCCCCTTATGATTACAGTATTGCATTAGCATAAAAAAAATGCTCTCTAATGGCTACACTCTTTTAACAAATGTCATGACTTGACGCACAATTATGCTATGGAACACAGCATGCAGCCACATGGAAAAAAATTAGCTCAGCCAGAGTTGGAAATTTCTCTCATTTTAATTAGACCTCGTATCTTCCACTAGCTATCCTTTCCTATGACATAGAAAGGGTTAAATCCGTAGGCAGAAAGACTAATTTACTGTGAAGAAACAGAAGGATTTTTAGTATGAAAGCTGCCTGAATTTGAAAGAGGTGTGTGATTTTGAGTACATTCCAGCCTCTCAGGGGAATGAAGATTGTGGCAAAATACCAACCCTCTCAGCCATGTCCTGGCACAACCCATCCGCTCTGGATTTTATCTCCTAGAAAAGTTAACCACCCAGCATCCTCCGCTGACTATGCTATAAAGAGTCCATTGGATAATTTGGCTTTTATGAGGAAAATAAAAATGCTAGACTCTTCCCTTTCTCACTGATCATCCACCCCAAATTAGGCTAGAGGCATCACTGGGACAATGCCTAAGAAGGCTTCCTTACTTGAGAATTTAACCTGAGAGCATAGATGACAGAGTATTAGATTTGGTCTCCAGTAAGGACTTTCTACTCTTGTTTTGCATAGGTAAATAAATAGACGAAGTATTATTGAATGCTAACTATGGGTCAGGCTCTGTTCTAGGTGATGGTGATAACTATAGAAAAACACATTTGGGAGGGGGCTGGTTCAAGGCTGCTCAGGAGTGGGTGAGTATAATGGCAAGCAAAGAAGTACTTAGCACCTTGTTTCAGCTATTTAATTATTTAGCACCTTGTTTCAGTTCAAGTTTCTTTTCAGCTTTGCCCATGACTCTATCAAGTCTTTGTTAAGAAACAGAACTTGTGAAACCCACAGTGGGAGAGACTTGCAAAGATAGGAACAGGAAGGACATAAGAGATGAGTGGGACAGGGAGTTGCTAATGACCAGATAAAAAGCTGAACACAAGCTGGGAGAGAGCAAAACTGAGAAGGAAACACTTGTGGCAGAATAGAGTAGGACAAAATTTGTGGTATCCCAGCACTCTGTCTGTGTTGATTTATGTTTGTAATACTTTGTGCAGAAGCCTTGGGACCTTACTGGAAGCCTTGTAGGCTTTTTTTATGGGGCAGCTAGGTGGCACAGTGAGTAGAGCCCTGGCCCTGGAGTCAGGAGGACCTGAGTTCAAATCCAGTACACTTAACACTTACTAGCCATGTGACCTCGGGCAAGTCACTTAACCCTAATTGCCCCTCAAAAAAGAAAAAAACAAAGAAAGAGGATTTTCTTGTTGTCTGTTTACAGAAGTCTTGGAGGAGGGTTTTGGAGGTCCTGGGACTATACTGATGTTTTGTGTTGAGTTTTCAGACTTTATTTATGGGTCTGTGTTGATTTCACAGGCAGAAAGTGAATTGATGATGGTGCTGGCAATGTATATGAATGTTGTTGTGGCTCTTTTAAGCTTTGTCTTCCCAGAAACAAAAAACTGTGAAGGACTAAACAGAACATTGTAAACTTCAATATGGAACTGGATAAGGAACTGGATGAGGAGCTGGATGAGGAGCTGGACAAGTTGCTGAGAGCTGCCTATCTGTGAATCCAGGTGATAATTGGGTAGATTCAGGCAGGAGCAGGACCCATGGAAGAGGAACCATAGAATTTGGGAGCCAGCCTCAAGTCAAGATGAAAAGACCTCTCCTTGGATACTTAATGCTGACTGAGAAAATAATGATTTACTGTGGTTTAGGGGTGGGAGAACTTTGTATTCTGTACCTTGTACCTCTTAAGGATGATTGAATTAAGGATGACTGCAAAGTAATCTCCAATCAAGAAAAAAGAAGACTTTTTGATTGAGAGATTAAGACAATGTTACCTAGGGATGGAGAACTTTGACTTTCGTACTCTATGTCCCTTAAGGAGATTGAGAAATTAAGACAATGTGACCTTGCTCCTTAAGGATGATTGAGTTAAGGACTGATATCTTTTGTTTAAAACTACATGGCCACTTTGGTGAAAAGTATGCGGGCACTTCAGTGATAAGTTGTTATGTTGTAACATTGTGAATGCTGTCCTTTGGTTTTTGTAAATGTTTTGCTTTAGTTTACTGCTGAATAAATAGAGAGTTCACTATACTGTGTGATCAGAACCTTAAAGTTGTTCACAGCAGGAGTCCTCTGGAAAGCTGCTTGTGTTTGACTTTACAGTGGGAAAATCTGTGGAGTGAGTAGTGAAGGGAGCAAGACCTGGGCACCTGATGAAATGATGGTCTGATCCAGGGTCTCATCATTCAGAAGAGAGTATCACAGAATGGAGACATCTTTCTTTTTTTTTTTTTTTAATTTTATTATAGTTTGCATCATTCATTTCCACAAGATTTTGAGTTACATATTTTCTCCTCCTCTTTCCCCCACCCACCGCCCCAAAACAGCCGTCCCAGTGTGTCCCCCTCCCCCAGTCTATTCTCTCCTATGTCACTTTTCGGTAGAGCAGGATGGATCTCC
>CM053590.1:139222898-139247461 GCA_028646515.1 Pseudochirops corinnae
TATGTATATGTGTGTATATATATATACACACATGTAATGATGGATGAGCTTTATAGCTTATCTATCCAACTGCCTACAACAGTATAAACAATAGGCATTCTTAATTCGTTTGTTCTTGTTTAGTTCCTGTGAGAATAGTTAGGCCAAGCCCTTTTGAATGTTTATGAATCTCATTTAGGAGTTCTAAATTAGAAAGAAATCACAGTGTAAAGCAATGTGATTTTAAAAAAAGAAACCAAGCTGGTGATATGGAAGGAACAAAGCATAACTGGTGATAATACTGGTGTTCTAGTGGTATTTACTGATTTTTGGAAGAACTTAAGGAAAAGATCTTAGTTTTTTGAGTAGATATTTTAGATTCCAGTCTTTGTTGTTGGAGGAAATATTTGCTGGCCATTTTGAAACCATTGTGTCTCCACTCTTGGCACACTCCTGCTTTTACCAGAACTCAGACTCTTCCCCCTTGGTCATAGGCCCTGATAGGTGAACTTTTGTGTCGCAGACCAGACCACCACAATACCTTCCAGCTATTTCCAAACTGTGCTGCCATGTGCTCATATCCCAACTCCTTTCTAGCTTCCTTTTATGTGTTATATTCCCCATGAAAGTGTAAACTTTCTGAGGACAGGGCTATCTCGCTTGATTGTATCTATATCCCTGGTATTTAACACAGTGCCTGACACATCTCAAGCACCTAATAAATGTTTCATTCTTTCTTTCAATGAAATTACAGTACAGATCCATTTGAGTGTTTGTTGACTTGATTTATTATGGGAGAAACAGAGTCAAAAGGGATTGGGGTAAGAGAGAAAGGACATTTTTGTTGTCTGGGTCTCCAGCTCTAAGGGAGTCTCAAACATGAGACAAGAGAATTTTAATGACCTTGCCTGATGATAATGCTGACTATACTGATGATCACATTCCATGGAAACTAGATTCCCTTAATAATTATTGAATTTTCACAGTAAAATGAAAAAAAAAAAACACTTAAAATACGTTTGTTTTTTTTTTCAAATTTTACATCACTTCTTTGCTGACTGGTTTTGATGTGGTTTCTTTATTAATATGTATGTATATATGTATGTGTGTGAATATGTATATACATATATATGCAAATATATATTGATATACACATACATATACGTGTGTGTGTGTGTGTGTGTGTGTGTGTGTGTATCTGGCTAGGGACAGCAAAAGTCAGTAGAGACCTGGGCTTCTTTGGATCTTTAGGAGTCCCTGATCATGGTAAAGTAACATAATTATGACTAACCTCTCATACAAACAAGGCAAATCAGATGTATCTTTTTCCCTGTGTTATGTTCTAAAAGTATTTCCTAAACATTGCTAATAGAACTTCTCATTTTAATCCCGGAGAGCCCTTTTTGATCTAAATGATTGTCCTCTGGAGAGCACTAGTACCCATTCATCCATATGAAAACACAAGTTCTTGGTCTCCATGCAGTCCTGCAAGTTTAAGTTTCTTCCCAAGAGAAAAATATATGCATCCCCAAAGATGGCTCAAGATAGCTGCCAGCACAGTATTACTTCCTCATATTCTGAATTGTCTTTATGATGATGTCATAAAATTAAAAGCAAAGATCTCCAATTCACATATTTTTTGACATTATCCTAGACCGAATTTGAGGTTTGAAATGACATTGAATAGAAAGCAACACTCAGGGAACCTTCCATAATGCAGTTCTTCCAGAAGCCTTATCTTAGAAGGAAAAAAAATTTTTTTTTAATTTTAAAAGCAAAAACCACAAAATTCTCTAAAGAGTGAGTCACAATAAAGAATTTTTTGTTGTTATTCATTTGTTTCAGTCACATCAGACTCTTTGTGATCCCATTTTGGTATTTTCTCAGCAGAGATACTACACTGGTTTGCCATTTCCATCTCTAGCTTATTTTACAGATGCAGACTTACCCAGTGTCACACAGCTAGTTAGTGTCTAAGACCATGTTTGAACTCATGAAGATGAGTCTTCCTGATTCCAATCCCAGTGTTTAATCTACTGAACCACCTAGTAGTCCCAAAAGATCTTTACCTAAGTCATTAGAATACCTTGCATACCAGTCTACCCAGAGAAGAAACCTGAATAAACTGATCTCTGAGGAAAAGTTTTTAAAAGATGGTTATTCTTTATATTCTTCATTCCTTTAAAAAAACTGCTTATTGATTTTATTTTTAAATTTTTAATTGATATTTTTTTGTTTTGATATCACCTTTATATCTCAATGTATTTCTCCTTCATGCAAAGCTATCCATTTTTTAAAGAAAAGGATAAAAGAGAAGAGAAAAAAGTAAAACTAAGGACTATATCAAGCAAGTCTCACAATACATGCAGTATTCTACATCCCTAGTCTCCTACCTTTGTAAGGCACATAGGTAAGTACATTGTCATTGCTTTTCCTTGGAGGCAAGCCTAGTATAATTACCCAACATTTGATTTTGATTTTTGTTGTTGTTATTTCCATTTAAATTTTATATCCAGGGCACATAATTCTTTCCTGGTTCTGCTTATTTTATTTTGTATCTGTTCATACAAGTCCTTGCACACTTCTCTTTTATCTTTGTAATCATTATTTCTTACAGCAAAACAATATTCCATTATGTACACATAGTGCAATTTGTTTAGCCATGCCCTAACCAAAAGACATTTAACTTGTTCTAGTACTTTGCTATCACAAAAAAAAAAAATTCTTCTATAAATATTTTTGTACATTTGGGGATCTCTTTGGAAATCCTATAATTCCTCTCTCAAGTCAAGGTGAAGTTGGCTGATGTCAGAATCATTTCTTATAAGATCTTCAGTAAGGAAGCTGTCATAATCCTACTGCATTATGACACTGGCCAATTGACAGAAACTAAAACCTATTCTGACAGCCAAGGTCCAATTAGAATTCTAGAGATTGTTAAGCACAGCCAATTTGACCATCGACACGAGAATGGAAACCAGCAGCATCACCTGCACATGCTACATTCCAGCCAGCTGCTATAAAGATTATTGAGTATTGGGATATAAATGAAGCAGCTCTCTTGAATTCATTCTTTTTTGTGTCTCTCTATAGATAAGCATTCTTATAGTAGAATTGAGAGATTTTCAAAGTGAATTGCATGCACTGAATATAGAATTTTGGTCTGAACACCAAACTTTCATTCTTAAGAGTTGAAAGGAACCTTAGAAACCATCTATTCCAAACCCCACCCCTCTCATTTTTCAGATAAAGAAACCGAATCTCAGAAAGCTTATGGAATTTCCCCTATATCACATATAGTTAAATGGCAGGGCTAGGGTTCTAATTTAGATCCTGTTAACCTCCAAGTTCAGTGCTCTTTCCGCTGTATCAGCTGCTTCCAGACATAAAATACTGGGATTCCTAATCAGTAATTCTATCCTTTTGTCTAATCCTCCTCTGAGCATATGATCAATTGGGAATCATATTGTCTGTGGGATGGGTGTGTTCCCAATCCTGTGAATCCTAATTTCTTATAAACCAATCACATTTCATTCTGGTTTTCTGTGTCAATTCTCTCCATGTTTCTTTCCATTAGATGAGGTTACTTCTTCTGAATGAGTTTTTGATTACAAATATAAAAGCTCTGTTACAAACTTGTAAAACATTGAGGGTGATTTTACAAGCCACACCCACATAAGTAATCTCATTAGTTCCCAGACACACCTCATATGTATAAAATACAGAATAAAGGATGCTTATATCATAATAATTATATTCAGAGCCTATTACATCCAGAACAATTAATAAGTCCTATTTAAAGAAAGCCCAAGGTTTGAATCAAAGGTGTTAATTTTCTAATCATATCTTTGCTGTGTGTGTACATATAACAAAGTCATATAATCTAAATACTTTTAGCATGAGTAGTTTATCAGAAGTGGTGTACATTTTAAAATAATGACATCAGGCCCCTCCCTATTTTCCTTTCTCTTCAAATCTCTTATCATAACTTTCAACCTTTTTAAAATGTATCTCCCATCATACTTTCTCTATACCTACCTTTAACTCCATATTTCAAAACTCCCAACATATAAATGTAGGAAGACAATGATTCTGTCACCAGCAGGAGTATAGGAAGATACTTGCTCAGTCTTTCTAGTCCCTTTGACTTTTCTCAGGGGATGATTTGCATGTAACAAGATTTATAGCCTGAGAGGCTAAAGGAGTTGAAAGGACTGTTTTTTAATAAGAGAATGGCAGTTAAAGTGAAAAAGTTAAAACAGAATCAAAGGAGTTCAAGAGTTAGATGCAATTGAATACAGAGATAGTCTATTGGCTTTTTCTTTCTTTTTTAAAGTTTAAATCATAAAAGTCTGTGAAACACCAATGTGATACCCATAGCAACTGCTATTACTATGCAGACATATTTCCAGTTGAAATTCGCAAAATATAAAAAACTCTCTTCATTAAATGCAAAATCAAAGTATTTATTTGGATTAGAATACCAGGAGGTGATATTTAACAAGATATTGATTGATCATCACCACTCCAGGGAGCACTGACATCTTAGGCATTCTTATTTGTTAGGCCTCCCTACAAACAAGTTTCCTTAGACTAGCTCCTCCTTCCACCTGCCCATTCAAGCTGCTTCTCTCTCTGAGCATTGGGTCACTCTCACTCCCTGCTCTACCTCTCACACTTCCTACACTGTCTCTCTCCCCAACATTCTATTTCAGTTAAAATTACATTGGGCAAGCTCCTTCCATTCTTAATTCCATAGGACCAGGCTCCACATGATCCAGGCTGTATCACAGCTCCAGAGCTCAAAGCAGGTCACACAGGCCTATGAATGGATGAGGAAGATCTTTCTATTCCATTAACATTACAGTTTGGGAGGGCATGAGCTAAAATAGCTGATAACCTTCCCACAAGGGAATAGAAAAACCACATAGAAGGTATGGAAATATCTAGACAAAACAAAGGGATAGGGACTGGACTTGAGATATCATTGTCATAGGGAATTTCAAGGTGAAAAAACTCTAAAACACTGATCCAGGTCTTATAGGCTTAGAGAATTACTAAGAGCACTGAAAAGTTAAGGGACTTGATCAGGCTCGTATAGCCAGGACATATCAGAGAAAAGACTTGAATCCAAGTCTTCCTGGCTCTAAGGACAACTTTCACTTCACTATACTACACTAGGAATACAGCAGAAGACTACATAATGTCAGCAGAAATGGATGTATGTGGAGACCAGTTGAGAGCATCCTAGCCATAGGATCAGCAGCATAGGATCATCCAGTAAATGGTCAAGGAACCAATAGAACAATCCTGCCATGAAACATGAAAACCTGGTTTAGCATCTTGTAAGGTGATCACATCACCCAACCAGCCATGCTTCCTTTAAGAACCTGCCATTCTTTGTGTGTGTGTATGTGTGTGTGTGGTTATTTCTAAAAGCCATATAGAAGTCCTATTATTCTTTTTATGGCCACAGTGCTCACACACAAATACACATACACACACACACACACACACACTATCCTTTATGTCAGTGTTATGGGAATCTGAAGATCTTCTCTGCCCCTAGGCCCTCTGATAGACTTAAGTGGCTCTGAGAACTTTCCCTGATTTGAAAGTATATTCTGTCCCCTAATAGGATGAATGTGGTCACATGGAGCCTGTGGGGGGAGGCTTGTTCTTCAGGAATGCCCACGCCTTATTACTTTGTGACTGGGCAGGGAGTCAAGAGGACTGTGACATTGTCTGATCCAGGAGAAGGTTATATATACCCTGATGTGAGGTTTTGCTTTGGGGCTCACTTTGGAAAGAGTTATGTGATTTGGCCAGATGAGACTCTGGGAAGCCGTTGAGACTCCTGGCTTTGAAAAACCCAGATGTTGGTGCTTCCCTCTCTGGTAACTGAATAGGTCTGGATGTAGTGGTCAGACGATTGGAAGCCCGTCTGATGATCTGTTTCTTTGTCTGCTTGTAATTTCTGCTTGTAACTTCTGTTTGTATTCCCTGAAGCTCAGGGTGCTGATTTTTTCCCCTGAACTAGGTAAATGATATGTTTGATTGATTAAAGTAAGATTGTTAACCCTCTTTGAATTGCTTTCCTTTAGAAAAGCAGATCTAACAACCTGTGCTAGCAGCCACCCTGGGCATGCGAGGGTGCTTGCTGATAGTCAGTGGTGTCCAACATAGGGCACACACATCAAAGGAGGTACTGAAGATGGTCCATTGTAGTTCAGGAAGAAAATATTAACATTTCTGCTCATATGTAATCGAATTCCCAACTAAACTGGATGGAGCAGAAGATGTCTTGTGCTACATGTTGCCTAAAGGACATGATTCTAGATTGGTGAGAGAATGCGGACATTACTGTGGGACTGTATGAGGGACAGAATTGGTTTGAAAGCTTTGGAAAGGAGAAACAGACCATTCTTGCTTTGAGAGAAGATACGTGTGGTTCTAGAGCAGGAGTGGAGAACCTGTGACCTCGAGGCCACAGGTGACCCTCTAGGTCCTCAAGTGCAACCCTTTGGCTGAATCTAAACTTCACAGAACAAATCACCTTAATAAAAGGATTTGTTCTGTAAAACTTGGACTCAGTTAAAAGGCTGCACTTGAGGACCTAGAAGGCCACATGTGGCCTTGAGGCTGCATTTCCCCACCCCTATTCTAGAATCTCTTGGAGATCTAGTCTAGACACCAAGAGAAATAGTACCAGATTTTGGAAGGCAAACATGGAGGGTTGGCTGGCTCTTTATGTGTCCCACTTCCTTCTCTTCCCTTGGATGGAATTTGGGCTTCTCTTTTGGTTGAGTGAGATTTTATCTTTCTCCCATCTGAAGAGCTCATTCATTTTTATGTTCTCATATATCCTAATCTGATCTGTACATTTTCTTTTTCCATTTGTTATCTGCTTGGATAAATAGATTTACTCACTATTCACTCTGTGTGTGTATGTGTGTGTGTGTGTGTGTGTGTGTGTGTGTGTGTGTGTGTGTGTGTGTGTGTAAAACTTGTACTTGATGGGAAAGGGTCAAGCCTGTAGGTATAAGCTAGAGGTACCCTTTTCCTTTAACGAATAATGAATGACCAGATAAGTCAACGGCTTTTCAAACCCAAAAAAAGTATGACCCTAGAATAGCAATTTTTAGAAGAATAGACAGGTAAAATTCTGGTTTAGTATCACTCATTCTCATAGAAGAATGCAATACCCAAACATAAGGCACCTTCTCCTTCTCTCCTAAAGGCAAGAATCACAGTCACATTGTTAGCATTACTTTAATTCTGTGGGGTTTTTGAAGGAGTCTTTTTAAACCAATTGTCCATTTTCTGAAAATTAATTTAATTAAACTAAATAATATAATCTGTAAATCCATTTAACTGGACAAACACAAACACAACATGTGGCAATATACTGTCAGTGAATGAAAGAGAAAAAACAACTCCTTTGTCTCCAAGAAGCTGTAGCATGTGCAATGACCAGACTTGGGTAAAAGTGTCTCAGTAGATGGGTAACTAATAGATCTCAAATCTGTTGGTGAGTTAAGAGCTTGGGCATGTACATGATGTCTATCATTTGTTTTGAAGAGGACCAGTGACATCATTAGGTTACAACTTGGATTTAAATGAGGCAAAGTTACACAAAGTCATCAGCCTCACTCTCTTCCAGAGTTGTCAAAATGCGGTGGCAAGACAAAAATCAAGACAGCTGACGATGGCTCAGGAGGCAATAGATGACCTTGGAGTCTTTGTCTTCACTTGCTTGGGGCAGATGGCCCCTAACTCACCAACAGGTTTGAGGTCTATTGGTTACCCATCTATTGAGACACTTTTACCAGAGTGTAGTCATTGCACATGCTACAGCTTCTTGGAGCAAAATGTGAGAGATGGGTAGAAACCAAAGGTAGATGAGAAGCCCTGAAAAGGGCTCAGCAAATCCTTACACTAGAGATGCTAGTCCTCCCTGAATACTCCATATACTCCATGCACATGATATGTGGCTGTCTGGCATAAAGAATGAATTAATCTGTACCTTACATGTAAGCAAAATTTATTTTTTCTTATTGTTTCAGGAGGAAAATAAATGCACATAAGGAAAATATGTACACATAAATACACAAAATAAAAACATATGTAAGTGGCACCTATTCATATTGGATGACTAAATATGTAAACAAAGTGATCAGAGGGGAGATTTTTACCTAATGGTAACATGAATCCATTGTGTTTAGCTAGACATTTAAAAACTAAATATCTAGAACATGTAGAAAAGCTATAATATTTTTAAAGCAATATTGAGTTATATGATATTCAAACCAGTATTTTATAAAATTTCACTAGCTTTAATAACAAATTTTTAGAAGTCTCTTTTGAAGTGTTGTTTTTTTTAATTTAATTATGAAAGACAGAAAGACAAAACATATTTGGAAACTGTTTCAGAAGTAATTAACTGCTTTAAAAAAGAAACTTGCTGTAGAAAGAGCTTTGAGAATAGATTACAGAAATATTTCCATTGGTACGTGATTTTTTTTTTACAAAAATGATATAAAACTCTCATATTTGCATACTTTATTTGCTGTCTTCTAGCCATTTGGGGAAATGTAAAAGATTTGATTGTTTGTACTTGTACTCCAGTGCCTAGAACAGTACCTGACAAATGGTAAGCACTTAATGAATGCCTGTTAATTGATTAACTAGTTTACAAGAATAGCTGATTGATACCATGGAAAATGGAATTTTAGTAGTTGAATTAAGAAAAATTGAAAAATGAGGATTGTGACTGAGTCAACACAGCTAACTATGCACTTCTTCTATTTGGATCCATTTATCTTTGTGAGTTTTTCTTTTTTTAGTCATGACTGCCATTAAAACTAAGCAATGAAATAAAATGAATTTAGTGCCCTCCTCTTTATTAATTTTATCACAAAGTCTTAAATCAAGATTTTCAAAAATTATGAATCATTCAATCACACTGAGCTCCACTGATATGAATACTTTTTAAGAACAAAAAGTTTTTGTATCATTAATCTGTACTATAAAATATTATTTATTGTATCTTTATCTCAGTCTTTTAATGTTCATTTTATATGTATTTTACAATTTAAATAATATATTAGTATGGTAACATATTTATGTGTGTACATATATGCATATAAATTAAGAATATGTAAAGTACTTTGAAAACTTTAAAGTAGCATATAAATGTAAATTATTATTACTCTGTGATTAATATTTATAATTGCTTCCACCTAAAGTTTTTAAACCTCCTCTCTGTAGAATTGTGTCAGTGATATGCATTTTTAGCTCTTTGGAAGAAAAATTACTTAATTTCAAAGTACTGATGTTACTGTTCTTAATATATGCTATTTCCAAAAAGTCCTACGAGCTGCGTGAGTTTAGAAAATGATCATTTCCTTTAATATGCAAGAAAAATTAAATGCATGAAGAAGACTTGCACATAAAGCTATTAATAAGGAAAGACCCTTCTCAGACCTACAGGTTTTCAAATCTATTCCTAAGCCTTGTTTTTGCCCATCTTAATGAAGAAATGCAGAAACTTTGCTGTTTTACAGCTGAACGGAAAGTGAGTCAACTCATTTTCCAATTGTCCAACAACTAGTTCAAAGCAAAAGATATTTAATTAAACAATATAGCAAAAGAAATGATGGGGAAAATCGTTCCTCCTGCCCCACCACTTCCCACACATCCCTGAGAGAACACTCATGGTAGGGGACATAGTTGGGAGAAGGCACTCATACAACCAGGGCAATGCACAATCCTAGGCTCATATCTCAGTTGAAACCCATCTCTTACTCCAGTGCTGATACTTAACCTTCTATGTAGGACAGCTAGATGGCACAGTGGATACAGCACTGAGTCTGAAGTCAGGAAGACCGGAGTTCAAATCCAGCCTCAGACACTTAGTAGCTGTATGACCCTGGGTAAGTCATTTAACCTCAATTTCCTCATCCATAAAATGAATTGGAGAAGGAAATGGCAAACCACTCCAGTATCTTTGCCAAGAAAACTGCAAATGGGGTCACAAAGAGCCAGATATAACTCTTTATATCTCTCTGTGTAGAAACACGGGTATCAGGGGCTGATATTATCATTAATTTGCATGCTGCTGGGCTTCACTGATGATCCATTCTTCACTTTCTGTACATCCTCTGCTGCACTTAACTGTCATCTGCTGGTTTCCAACTCTTCCCAATAGCAAGAGTCATTTTAACGCATCGTTTTAGAGATTATTTAGAGATTTACACCCTGACCATCCAGAGAAGCTCCAGGAGATAGTCTGTCTTTTAAAATTTGTTTGAACTGTCTCCCTGAACTCAGTTTGTCATCTGACTTGGGATTAGAAAAATTTTTTAAAACTATTTTACACTCCCATCTTGCTCATCATATTCTGTGTAAGTCTCATTCAAGACTGAAGGGGACTAAGTGGAGCAATCAACCTTTGACACTTTCCTGTCAGTAAAATGTTCTTGGTTTCCTATACTTACAACAAATCATCTTATTAAAGTAGAAGTTTAAGATAGAATCATTCCTCATAGTCAAGAAATGTAAAATAGATTTTAAAATATTCTTGAGAAATGAAAGATGTTATTGTGGTAAAAACATGCTATAAACATGAATTCTAGACTGCCCTATCAGCAAACATACCCATTTCAAGCTTTCATGGTTACACCAAGATTGAGAGTTTTCTCAATATTCATTTACTTAAAAGATGTGTGAAATAAAGGATTATAGAAATATATATACCTATGCCCAGAGAGCTATAAAACTGTGCATATCCTTTGATCCAGCAATACCACTGCTGGGTCTGTATCCCAAAGAGATCATAAAAATGGAAAAGGACCCACATGCACAAAAATATTTATAGCAGCTCTTTTTGTGGTGGCCGAGAATTGGACATTAAGGAGATGTCAATCAATTGGGGAGTGGCTGAACAAGTTGTGATATATGAATGTAAAGGAATACTATTATGCTATAAGAAATGATGAGCAGGTGGATTTGAGAAAAACCTGAAAGACTTAAACAAACTGATCCTGAGTGAAGCGAGCAAAATAAGGAGAACATTGTACACAGTAACAGCAACATTGTACAATGATCAACTTTGATAAACTTAGTTCTTCTCAGCAATGCAATGATCTAAAAGAATTCCAAAAGACACATGATGGAAGATGTTATCCACATCCAAAGAAAGAACTATGAAGTGTGAATACGAATTGAAGCATGCTATTTTATCTTTTGTTCTTGTTTTCCTTGTGGTTTTTCCCTTTTGTTTTGATTCTTCTTTCACAACAAGACTAATGTGGAAATATGTTTAATAAAATTGTACATGTATAGACTATAACAGATAGTTATATGCTGTTTTACAGAGGAGAGAGGGGAGGGAAGGGGAAAATTTTGGAACTCAAAATCTTATAAAGGTGAATGTTGAAAACTAAAATAAATAAATTTAAATAAAAGAAGTACTTGTAGCTATGGTTCAATTTGGGGCACTGATGGTGGACATTTAAACAGTTTAGTTACTTAAGCTTCATCCTCTATTAGTCTAACAGTATAATTTTTATTAGAAAGAAATATGCCCATTGCTAATGCGTGAATATTTTATTGAAATATCTTGTGCATTAATCCATTCAATATGGCAGACATTTATTTAGTACCTGCTTTATACAAGGTATTCCACTGGTCATTGAGGATACAAATACGGCAGGGAAATATCACCTGCCCACGAGGAGCTTACATAGGAAGTGGCCCTTGAGTTGGGCTTAGAAATAAGTCAGAGAAGCTGTGAGACAGAGGTAAGGAAGAAGGGCATTCCCAATTTGGGGAGTGCATTTTAGACATCAAAAATCTTGCACCAAAAAATAAATGAAAAGATCATTTCTCAAAATCTATTCTCCTAAAAGGTGAGCATAATATGTATTATAATAATATAATATAAGAATTACCATTTAAAGATAAGGAAAATTCAGGGCAAGAGGGAACTGGACTTTCTACTAACTTAATGAATAATACATAGGGGTAATTGGCAAACCTTAAAGTGAGTATATATACATATATATATATATATATACATATATATATATATATATATATACACATCCATGCACATTGGCATGTATGTTTATATATACACACACACACACACATATATATATGTACACACAGATATATAATCACACATATACGCACACATACAGCTGTTGTTCATTTTTATTAGTTCTGTCCAGCTCTTTGTGATTCTATTTGGGTATTTCTAGGCCAAGATACTAGAGTGGTTTGCCATTTCCTTCTCCAGCTCATTTTACAGATGAGGAAGCTGAGCAAACAATCTTAAATGATTTGCCCAGGGTAACACAGCTAGGAAGTGTCTAGGGCCGGATTTGAACTCAAGAAGACTATCTTCCTGACTCCACAGTCAGCACTCTATCCATTGTGCCATCCAGCTGCCCTATATAAATACTAATTAATTTTATTAAGAAAAGAATTGAAACCTTTATTCAGGGAGTTCAGCAAAAAAACCGTTTTCCTCCCCAATTATCTATGTATTCAAGATGAACAATCATTTCACCTTCAAGTATATAGATAATTGCTTCAGTCCTATATTACACTGGATGTGTAGGCACAACTGATCCATTCATCAAGGTGGCTTAAGAAGCTTAAAGAAAAACTAGAAACATAATCTTTGGCCTCTGTCATAACACTTTGGCCTTTTGCTAGTGCTTCTTGACAAGAATATGAAGATCCTTTGGGTTTTGTTTATTTGTTTGCTCTGTCTGAACAAAACTGCAGGGGCCTCCAGGGCACCAAGCCCTCACTTAGCAACCAAACATCTCAGCTTCAGAACTGCAAACTGGGTTTTGGGAAGTCACCGATGAAACCTGAACAGGGTGTAGAATGTAGTTCCCTCCGTCATGGCTTACTTCCTCAGCCCTGTTGACATTAAGACAAATTCCTTTTTGTCAGTAAAGGGAGTCTACATGATTCAGAAGACACATTCAATGCCAGTAGACTCAGTGACGAGGGGCTGACTCTCCAGAGATGCCTTTCAGTTTGGAATAGTGAGGATGGATGAGAAAAGAGCCATGCCAAATTTGCAAAGCAAGACAGCCCAGCCTCCAGTCCCACTGCTTTGGCAGAGGCTCAGAGAGACACAGTCTGAGTTTCATAGTCCATCCTTCCTCAATCCTAAATTTTTGTTTAGTCTCCATGAAGCACCCACTAGGCAGAGTACTCCTACACATGGATTTTCTCCATTCCCATAACCTTTATTCAGGATCCGCTGTCAGCATCTAAGAAGCTGGCAGCAGGAACAGTGTCTAGTTGAACTGTCTGAGAACTGGTCATGCCAAAGATGTCTATTATCTTCTTATAATGCAAGAGCTATCAGATACCAGCAGGAGAATTTCTTTCTTCTGGCTATATTGTCTTTGTTGCATCTGGCCCATTTTCTTGCTGAGTACTTCCAGTGCTGTTATACTGAGAGTCAGTCTATAAAGTTACTTTCTTTGAGGAATTTGTTAACAAATCAAATTGACTTCCTCCTTGCTTCTATCCAGTCTACGTCACCATTCTGCCTCTATGTCCCTTCAACTACAGTATCACACCATCCCAAAGGGGAGCAGGTGACCACTTGGTGGCAAGTACACTCTATCAGCTTGATGCCACCCTTCGATGGTTAGAGATATGGCATTATGGGAAAAGATATCTTATTTAGGATTTGACTTTGTGTTATCTATTTGCTATGCTAAAATTGTCAACATGGCAAGTTCACCTCCTGAATTAGATACAACCTTGCCTTGGACTAAGATACTTATTTCATAGTCATGGAAGTCTGAGTATGAACGCCCAACAGGGAATCACACGAATATTCCATGTGATGGCCAGGGGTATGGCCTTATTTGTAGCATTTGACAATTTCCAAGGTGTAAATGCTCACCCTGAAAAATTTAACAATCAGATTTCCCAAGAGTAGTAGGAGCTAGTTCAAGCACACTAATGGGATGAAATACACACATTGAGACTCAACTGGATGGTGGAATGTGCAACTGAAAATGCAAGTTGAGAAACTATGGGTAAGCACTTCTAACCTCCAGGGAAAGCATGAGCACTCCAACAAGCTTCACAAAACATGAGAATCAGTTAAGTCACTTACTATCTTTGGGTCTCAGCTTCCCCCTCTGTGAAACAAGGGAGTTGGTTTAATAATCTTCAAGTTTCCTTCTAGCTCTGAATTGTATTCTTCTATAATTATAATAATTAATAATTATATGTATATATAATTATATATTATAACCATCCTAGATTATATGTAATTATAATTATTCAAGCTATAGACTTTTGCAGTCACTTATAGCACAACATACATCTCAACTACCCTTCAGAGTATTTGAATTTTAAATTAGAAGATTCCCAACAAATAAAACTCTAAAGATTAACTTTCAAAGACAATGGGCAGCTGCCTAGCAGCTTCTGCTAAACAATGGAAGGGATAGATTGCTATGCTCTAATGAACCTTCATCCCAGGACTCACCCAACCCTCACTTTCTGCTTATTTTTTTTTTTTTAGTAAATAGCATTTTATTTTTTTCAATTACGTGTAAAGATAGTTTTCAAAATTCATTTTTAAATAAAATTTTAAGTTCCAAATTTTTTTCCTTCCCTCTCTTCCCCTCTCCCCAATATGGTAAGCAATCTGATATAGACAATCATGTGAAACATATTTACACATTAGTCGTATTGAGAAAGAAGAAAAAGAACAAAAGGAGAAGCAACAAAAATAGTTAAAAAGTGAAAATAGTGTGCTTAGATCTGCATTCAGACTCCATAGTTATTTGATATAGATAGCATTTTCTGTCATGAGCCTTTTGGAATGATCTTGTATCATTATATTGCTAAGAAGAGCTAAGTCATTCACAGTTGATCAATATTGTGCACAATATTCTCCTGGTTCTGCTCACTTCACTCAGCATCAGTTCATGTAAGTCTTTACAGGTTTTTCTGAAATCTACCTGCTCATCATTTCTTATCCTCTGCTTATTTTGATCCCATTTCTTATTCTTCTGCCATATTCTTCCCTTTTCTAATAACTTTTCTCTATTCCTATTTACTATGTCAGGTTCATCAGCTTCTCTCATACTTACTTCTACTGTCAGAGTTGAGCTAAAGAAGATGCTGCCATATTCTTCACTGTCAAGTGAGAGCAAAGTCACGATTTAATAAGCAAAGAATATAAATCCAGTGTCTTGCATTAGTCACATAGTCACTCCATGGTCTCAGGATTCCTGGATTATAATGTAAGTGGTAGCACAGTTGTTGCCAGGGTCTTTAATAATTGGGACATAATCAATTACCACTAAGGATCAATGATCTTATCTGAGACAACCCAAGGAATGATTGAGTTGTGCACTTTTAAAAATACAGTTTCATGTACATGACTCAACACAGATCTTACTTAACAGCACCAGGGAATACTCCATCAGGAACAAATACTGCAGAATAAACAACTGGTGAGTTGTTTGACCAGTTCTGACAGAGGAGTAGAGTACAATCTAACTGGAAATTGATAAGAGATGGGAGATACCTGAGTTGTGAAATAACTGGAAGAAAAAGATTCCAGGGAAAGACACAGGAGGCAAGGGAACAATTCAATCAAAATACAGTGACAATCTATTTGAAAACAAATTTCACAGTCCTCTCTATTCTTTACTAGCTAGATCCTCTGAACCAATCTAAATAAGACCATGTATTTAGTTTTGTTTGTATTGGATATCTAAATGAGTTAGGTAAATTAGGAGGGGGGCAGTCTTATGTAAAGACTGCAGCAATAACCACATGTTGATCAATTAAAGTTATATTTTCTCACAATGAAGTCATGATTGCATATATTTATATGCAAAGAACTGGAAGATATATAGGAGAGACAGAGAGACACACAGAAAGGGAAAGAGAGAAAGCTACAGATAAAAGCACTGGTGACAAACATATAAGCAAAAAAAAAAAAAGATAGTCCTTACTTTCAAGAACATTATATGCTAATGGAGAAAAATAATTTGTAAAGTGTAGCCAGAAAAATGGAGAGGAGGAAAGGTACCCAGGCTGCAGTCAAGGAGATGGAAAAGTCTGGAGAAAGAGAATTAGAGCTGAGAGTGAAGTCTTCATTGCCTAGGCAACCCAGGAAATAGTGGTCCAGGCCACTATTCAAAAGAGGACAACATGGTAAGACAAACCTAAGGACACTATGGTGGCAGAGAAAGAGCTAAACCAGCAGTCACGGGTCTTGGGTTTGAATCCCAACTGTGATACTAATAGTACCTGACTCTGGCTAAGTCATCTGTGCCCTCTGAGCCTCTATTTCCTCAGCTGTAATATAAGGTGATGATACTAACACTATCTACTTCACAGGGCTATTCTGGGGAAAGCGTTAATATATAAATGGGAGTTATTACCTCCCAGTGGTGCTAAACTCAAATAGAAATGGGTCCTTCTGGATAGCTTATTAACTCAGAAAATCACAAATTAACATTATCTTTGTTTTACTACATTTTAAAATTTATTTTGGTAAGCATTTCCTTACATTTTAATCTGGTTTGCTCTCTTTAGGAGTGTTACCAGTCACATAGGTGAACTTGATACCTAAAAGTATCCCATCATTTTACAAATCAAGAAATTGATGCCCAGAGAGGGAAAGGGGCTTCCTCAAGGCCACATGGGTTGATGTAGACACAGGACCAGACGTCAAGTCTTTTGACTTACATATCCAGAGAAGGAAGGGACCTAAGGGTGTCCTGTCGAAACCCTTCATTACACAGATTATGAAACTGAGTTTCAAGGAGGTTGTGACGTGCCAAAAGCCATAGAGTTAATAAGCATCAGAGACAGTATTTGAACACAGGTGCTCTGACTCAGAACTAATGATCTTTCCATTGTACCACATTTCCTCTCTCCATTTAAGCAAGTTTTATAATAATAAATGGACCATGATTCTAATTAAAAGAGCCATGATTCATTGTTCCCAATTAGTTCAGGGTTTTATGATTTTCCATGACAATGTTGTCAGCAATTTATAAATTCTCTAACCAGTCTTGTTTCCAGTATAGAATACAAGGGAAATATCTCAGTTTATGAGATAGCAGAAGGAGGAGGTGAATCATTCAGAGAAAAAGACTCAATCTTCAAAGAAGGTAGAAGGAGACAGGAAGTGACAGGAACCAAAAGAAAGGCTGTCTAGCATGCAGAATTACAGGTCAATCAATAAGCATTTATTAGGTGTATACTACACGCTAGGCACTGTGATAAATGCTAGGGATACAAAAAGAGGTTAAAGCAGTCTCTGCCCTCAAGGAACTTACACTCTAAAGGAGGAGACAATGCAAATACACAGAGACAAACACACAACAAGCTGTATGCAGGATAAGTAGGAAAAAATTAACAGAGGGAAGGCACTAGAATTAAGAGGGGCTGAGGAAGGCTTCCTGTAGGATGTAGGATTTTAGTTGTGACTTAAAAGGCAGCCAAGAAGTCAGTAGTTAGAATGGAGGAGGAGGAGCTTTCCAGACATGGAGGACAGCCAGATAAAATGCTCCAAGCCAAAGATGGAGTGTTTTGTTTATGGAATAGCCAGGGGGCCAGTTTCTGTGGACAGAAGAGTACATAGTAGGAGTAAGGCATAAGAATGAAATGGTAGGAGCGGGCGAGGTTATGAAGGGTTGTGAATGCCAAATGGAAGATTTTGTATTTGTTCCTGGAAATAATAGGGAATCACTGGAGTTTATTGAGTAGAGGGGTGAGGGTAGATTTTTACTTTAGAAAAATCATTTTGGTTGCCAAATGGACAATGGATTGGAGTAGGAAGAAACTTGAAGCAGGCCAATCCACCCACAGGCTGTTGAGATAGAATCAGCATGGACGGAAGAGGACATGCACTAGAGAGATGGCAGTGTCAAAGACAAAGAGGTATATTTGAGAGACGTTGCAAAGGTAAAATTGACAGGCCTTGACAACAGACTAGACATGGGTGGGGGGGGGTGTGTGTGAGAAAGTGTAAGGATCAGGATGATTCCTATTTTGTGAGCCTGAGTGACTGAGAAGATGGTGTTGCCCTCTATAGTAGCAAGAAAGGTAGGAGGGTATAGCTTAAGAGGAAATATATTGAGTTTAACTTTTAACATGTTGAGTTTAAGTCATCTATTGGATATTCAATCTGAGAGGTCTAAAAGGCAGTTGGAGATATGATATTGGAAGTCAGCGGAGAGACTGGTACAGGATAGGTAGATCTGAGAATCATCAGCACTGAGATGGTAATTAAATCCATGGGAGCTGATGAGCTCACCAAGTGAAACAGTATAGAGGGAAAAGAGAGCCAAGGACAGAGCCCTGAGCAACACCTATGTTTAGAGAGCATGATTTGGAAGTGGATCTAGCCAAGGAGACAGAGGAGTGGTCAGATAGGAAGAACCAGGAAAGTGTGGTATCCTAAAGTCTGAATGCAGATGAAAGCATACTATTTCCACTTTCTTTGTTTTTTTTTGTGTTTTTTCCTTTTGTTCTGTTTCTTCTTTCACAATATGACTAATATGGAAATGTTTTACATAATTGCACATGTATAATCTATATCAGATTGCTTGCCATCTTAGGGAAGAAGAAGGAGAAGGAGGGAGAGAGAAAAATTTGGAGCTCAAAATCTTATAAAAATGAATGCTTAAAATTGTCTTTATGTGGAACTGGAAAAAAATGCTATTTAAAAAAAAGAGTGATATTCCAAAAACCTAAAGAAAAGAGAGTATAAATGAGGAAAGAGTGATCAACAGTGTCAAAGGTTGCAGAAAAGTCAAGGAGGATGAGGATGAGAAAAGATCATTGGGATTTGTCAACTAAGATCATTGGTAACTTTGGATAGAGCAGTTTCAGGGGAATGATAAGTTCCAAAGTCAGATTGTAAAGGGTTAAGAAGAAAGTGAAAGGAGAGAAAGTGTAGGCCCCTATAATAGATGACCTTTTTTTGGAGTTAAGTTACAAAGGTCAGAAGAAATATAGGATGATAGTTACTGGAGGAGGAAGGACCAATTGAGCGTTTTTTCAAGATGAGGAGACATGGGCATGTTTGTAAGCAACAGGAAATGAATCAGTAGACAGGGAGAAATTGAAAATAAATGAAGAGTTGGGATGACAGAGGGGACAATACATTGGAGGAGATGGGATTACTCAAACAAGTAGAGGAATTAGCCTTTGTCAAAAATAAGATCACTGGGAGAGGGAATTAGGTGGCACAGTGAATAGAGAACTGGCCCTGAAGTCAGGAGGACCTGAGTTCAAATGTGGCCTCAGACACTTAACACTTATTAGCTGTGTGAACTTGGACAAATCACTTAACCCCAATTGCCTTGCCTTCTCCTTCTCTAAAAAAAGACCAAAAATAAAATCACTTCATCATGTAAGACAGAGATGAAGGAGAAGACAGTGGCAGAAGACATATGAATGATATAAGATTAGAGAGAGGGGAAAAGTTCACAGCAAATGGTCTCATTTTTTTTCAGTAAAGTGTGAGGCCAAGTTCCCAGCTGATCATGTGAGGAGAGGAGAAACCATGAACAGGTTTGAGGAGAGATGAAAAGGTTTGGAAGAACCACTGTAAAGAGGAAGATAGTGAGTTGATAAGGGAGATATAGTAGCATTACCTAGCAGCAGAGAAGACCCAGTTGAGGTTATATAACATAAATTTGTGGAGATTTGGTCCAAATGGTTGCATGATTTTCTCGCCTTTTGCTCAAAAGCATGCATGTATGAATAAAGGTGATGAATAATGAGAGTGATTCAGTTACACAGGCAGGCGAGACAGGATTTGATTGCTGGTCCTCTTACTCTAAATCCCCATTCTTTCTCCATCCTGGCACCACCCTCCCTTTTCCTTCACCACAATAGATTCTGGTGGCAGAATCCAAGGTCACATAGAGGACATGACCCAAGGTCGGGCAAGTGGTCAAGAAATTGTGTTTAAATAGACTTAAGTTTATACCAACAATTCATATACTCTAACTTACCCAGGATAGTGAGGATATGAGTGACTTTTTGAACCTCAACCAGTAGTATCAATCCTATCATCCTTATTTTAAGCAAACTTGAACTGTGGATCACTGCCAGTCATCACTAGTGTTTCCTACATGGAAAGTAGTATCTGTCCAGTGACGGACTCTGAGGCATCAAACAGCAGCCACTGACCAAATTCAGAAGAAGATTCTGTTGGCCACAGAAGAGGAGAGAGTAGGCATGGGTAGCAGAGGTATCATTATTTTACTGAAAGGAGCAAATATTCCCTAGATTGGAAGGAATTACAGTTATACCTTCTACATCATGATTTTCCCCATCATAGTTTTGATGTATCACTAGTCAACATAAGGAATTAAATGGGAATTTTAGAGGAGTTTCGTGGAAGCTGCCAGCAGCACGTGAAGGCCAGCCGACAACATAGAGCCTTTGACTAAATTCTTAACCCAAATTTTCCGGTAAGGTACTGTTAACACCCCATAAAAGAAGAAGAAAAAAAATCAGACTTCTCTCTTATACAAAGGGAGGGTCAACATTTTTTTATGTGGGTTTTCCAGATCTCAGGTCCTCTCACTGTAAATCCCCATTCTTTCTCCATCCTGGCACCACCCTCCCTTTTCCTTCACCACAGTAGATTCTGGTGGCAGAATCCAAGGTCACATAGAGGACAACATGACCCAAGGTCGGGCAAGTGGTCAAGAAATTGTGTTTAAATAGGCTTAAGTTTATACCAACAATTCATATACTCTAACTTACCCAGCATAGTGCGGATATGAGTGACTATGCCCCCAATTCCCATAATGTGAAAGGTATAATTATGCATCTCCCTCAGTGAGTGACTGTTTTGGACACCAAATGTGCTCTGAACAGGACAGAGTACAGTTAGACGACACTGTCCTAATCTCAAACACTATGTCTATCTTAATGTAGCCTAAGATCACATTAGCTTTTTTTTTGGCTGCTGTATTACAGTCTAAATATATTGAGTGTAGCTTGAAGTCCACTAAAAACCCCGAATTTTATTTTTTCAGATGAATGGCTGTCTAGACAGTCCTCCACTCTCTTGTACATATCAAATTAATTTTTTTAACCTGAGCATAAAAGTTTATATTTATCCTAATTAAATGTCATGCTTATCAAATTCAGCCCAATGTTCTAGCCCAAGATCTTTTTGAATACTAATTCTCATGCAATGAATGGGTTGACTATGCATAATCTGCAAATTTGAGAAAACATGTCATCTATGTCTTTATCAAAATTACGGATTGAAATCATAAACAATGGAAGGACAGGAATAGACCCCTGGAAGTTTTCACTAGAGACCTTCCAAGCAGACATTACATCATTAATGATAATTTACTGGACTTGGCCACTTAACTATTTCTAGATCCAGCAAATAATACCTCAATTTAAGCCAAATTACACCAACTTTTCTGCAAGAGTAGCACGAAAGATTCTATAAAATGCCTTCTTTAAATCTAGGCAACTATGTATACACACACACACACACACACACACACACATATTTATTTATTTTTTCTTAGGTTTTTTTTTTTGTTGTTGTTGTTTGTATTTTCTTTCATAACCTTGCTAATATGGAAATAAGTTTTGAATGGCTGCACATGTGTGGGCTATATCAAACTGCTTTCCTTCTCAGACAGAGGGGAGGAGAGTGAGGTAGGGAGAGAATTTGGAACTCAAAATTGTAAAAAATATATTAAAAATAGTTTTTACATATAATTAGAAAAATTTTAAATAAAAAATAGAAAAAAGCATTTGAATATAAAGAATAAAGATTTTCTTCCTTCTTTAAAAAAAGAAAGAAATCAGGGTAAATCTAATTCAGACCCAAGTATGTATTAAGGTACAAAATGAAGTGATTTCAGGGTTCAGTGTTCAATAGGAAAAGACCAGATCCACTCTCAACCTAAATTTTATGAAGCTTCTGAGATAATATATGTAAAATACTATGGATATCTTAAAGTACTATATAAATGTGAGTTGTCACTATCGTTAGTTTTATTATTATTATTACACCAAGGAGAGGATCAGTTTTAAGCAGCATGTGGCTGTGAAATATTCTCAAATGGAGGAACTTGCCTAGGGCTTTGATTGCTGGAATTATTTGAAAATTTGATTGAAATTTTATGCATTGGAAACTAGATTAATCAAATACAAACCCACACCAGACAGAATGTGAGCTAACATTATTGGCAAGCAACACGGACTCAGAACGAACACATAGAATAAAGGTGGTACGAGGAATGGTCAGTTATACAAAAAACAAAGCCTGGAGTATGGGGAACCAAGTAACTACCTACTTTATAAATTATTTTGGCCATATGAGTGTTCAATACGGTGTGATGGAATGAGGCCTGGACTAGCATCGTTCTAGTCTGTGTGCTAGTCTTAGCTTTGCTATTAATTCACCATGTGAATTCTTCATATTGTCTTCCTCCATTTGACAGTAAACTCCTAGAGGGCAGAGACTATTTGCTTCCTGTACAGATAGTCCTTGCTTTACCTACCAGGGGTGGGGAACCTCAAGTGCCACCCGTTGACTGAATCCAAACTATCTGGTACAGAAGACAGATTCATGGAGCTCAGCAGAGTGGGGCAAAGGTCTCTCCTCTGAGCCCTGGAGGTCTCCCCCTAAATCCTGGGGAGGTGGAGGAGGCTGTCTCTCCCTCTCCATTCTTCTTCTTTCAATTATTTTTTTTCTTTTGTTAAATTCTGAGTTTTGAGTTGTTTTTCTCCCTCACTACCCCCCCCCCTCCAAACCCTAGTTGACATAAATGATCATATTACTCAGAATAGCTTAGTCATTGACAGTTACTCTTTGAACAACATTGCTGTTGCTGTATATGTTTTCTTGGTTCTGCTCATTTCACCTTGCAAGTATTTCCACGTATTTCTAAAATCAACCTGCCATTCATTTCTTATAGCCCAATAGTATTCCATCACATTCATATATCACAACTTGTTCAGTCATTGCCCAGTTGAGGGGAATCCCTTCAGTTTCCAATTCTTTGCCACCACAAAGAGTTACTACAAATATTTTAGAACCTATAAGTTCTTTTTCCTTTTTTTCCTGTTCACCTGGGGAAACTGACCTAATACTGGTATTTCTGGGTCAATGGGTATAAGTAGTTTAAAAACTCTTTGGGTATAATTCCATATTGCTATATAAAATGTCAATTTACAATTCTACCAACAGTGGATGTGTCCCAATTTTTCCTCATTTCTCTCAGCTTTTGTTGTTTTCTTCTATCATTTTAGCCAATCTGATAGGTGTGAGATGGTGCCTCAGAGTTGTTTTAATTTGCATTTTTCTAATCAATAATAATTAAGAGTATTTTCTCATATGACTTAATATAATTTTGATTTTTCCCCAAAATTGCCTGTTCAGATCCTTTGACCATTCATCAATTGGGGAATGAATCATATTCTTATAAATTTGACTCAATTCTCTATATATTTAAGATATGAGGCCTTTATCTGAAAAATTGGCTATAAAATCCCCCCTCCTCAATATTCTGGTTTTCTTCTAATCAAGGCTACTTTGATTTTATTTGTACAACCCCTTTTTAATTTAATGTAACCAAAGTTACCTGCTGTATATCCCACAATGTTCTCTCTTGTTTTATTCTTAAGTTCTTCTCATATCTATAACTCTGATAGGTAATATGTTTCATGTTCCTCTAATCTACTTATGATGTCTCCCTTTCTGTCTAGGTCATGTATCCATTTTTATCTTGTCTTAGCTAATGATATAAGACATTGGTTTATTCCTAGTTTCTGCCACATTGCTCTCCAGTTTTCCCAGCAATTTTTACCGAATAGTGAGTTCTTATTCCCAAAGCTTAGATATTTACATTTATCAAACTTGATGTTACTATAGTCATTTACTACTGTGTATTGCATACTCACCCAATTCCAGTGATTCACCATTCTATTCATCAGCCAATACCAGATAATTTTGATAATTACCACCTTATAATATAGTTTAAGAGCTGATACTGTCAGACCTACTTCCTTTACATTTTTTCATTAATTCATTTGATATTCTCGATCTTTTGTTCTTTCAAATTAATTTTGTTATGATTTTTTTTCTAGCTCAATAAAATTTTTTTGGTAACTTAATTGAGAAAGTATTGAATAAATAGATTAGTGTAAGTAGAATTGTCATTTTTATTATATTGGCCCAGTCCACTCTTGAACAGTTAATATTTCTCCAATTATTTAAATCTGACTTTATATACAATTTTTAAAAATTATGTTCACATAATTCCTGGATTTGTCTTGGCAGATATACTCTCAGGGTGTTTTTTTTTTAATTGCTATGATTATTTTAAATGAAATATCTCTTACTATCTCTTCTTGCAGAGCTTTGTTGGTAATTGTAATAGTAATCAGTTTAGCAGGATACTTAGCACTTAGTGCTAAGTGTGGAAGGTACAAACTCTGTCCCACTGTTGAGAAGGCATGAACTCCCCTGTTGATGTGGAAGAAGGGGATTGGCTGAGCCCCTGTTG
>CM053590.1:139247961-139272275 GCA_028646515.1 Pseudochirops corinnae
CCTTCTTCTACATCAACAGGGGAGTTCATGCCTTCTCAACAATGGGACAGAGTTTGCACCTTCCACACTTAGCACTTAGTACTGTCTATCCACTTAGTACCAAGTGCTAAGTATCCTGCTAAACCAATTACTATTACAGAGAGGAGGCAGTGAGGTCCAATGGAAAGTGTGCTAGCTCTCTAGGTAGAGGGCCTAGACTTCTGTATTGGCTATAACACTTGTAGAATCTTGAGTGACTCTCAGGACCTCAGTTTCCTCATTTGTAAAGTGAGAGGTTTGGACAAGATAGCCTCTGAAATCTTCTCTAGCTCTAATTGATGATCCTGTGACATTCATTCTACATTGTGTCATTGGAGGACATCAGGGGAAGATTTCTGAAAGCAAAGGGAGAAAAGTGACCTATAATGAACTTTTTTGTGTGCTTATTTCATGTCATAGAATGAAAACTTGCACCCAGAAATGTGAGGAGCTATCTTAGGCTTGAGAGCTGATTGTTAAATTGTTAGTGTGTTTACACCTTTGAAATTGGTGAACTCTACAAATCAAGCCTTGGTTTATTGCTTTGTTGATTATCTAGACTTAAGAAAGTAAAAGAGAAAATGTTAATAATATAGATTAAATTTATAAAGTTGTGTCATGCATACTTTTTTTTAAAAAAAGAGAGCTAGTTGTTAAACATTTGCCATCGTGCCATTGGTTGCATCTCATGGAGAATTAATGTTTGTGGAGCCATAGCAGGAGTTGAGATAGGATCAAGGGACCACCCAGGGTTTGCTGCTTAATACCAAAGCACCAAGACCATTTAACATTGAGCCACATTTCCCTAGAAGTTGCCAAGGGTTACTCACCCATGCTTCTGCATCCCCATTTATGTTCAATGGGTCATAACCTTCACTACAATTGATATTCAGTTCAAAAAGCTCCCCAGGCTAAGACGAGAAAGGTCAATCACTCTCACTGATTCCATTGCAGACAGTTTGATTCTTTTATAGAGAAAGAGCCTCTACATGCCAGGTGAGTTTAGTGAAATTATTCATTGATGATAAGTGAGTTGCTCGGGTTGAATGAATGAAACAAAAGCATTTGTTAAGTGCTTACTATATGGAAAGCTTTGTGCTAAGCTCTTTTCAAACAAAAAAGCAAGGCAGTTCTTTCTTTGGAAGTGATCATATTCTAAAGGGAGAGACAGCAGCTATGAAGGTTTCAGCTGCAAGCTAAATGGAAAGGTCCCATGGCTAGGGGACAGCAGCAAAACAGATGGCTAAGTAGATCTTCTTTAATGTCATTTCTGCTAATAAAATCATATCAGTTTCTGATAGTGAACCATCTGACAATGCCAAGATTGGGTGGCAAGAATCTCCTTTTCTGGCTCTTTAGTACCTGTGGCTATAGCACCTGCAGGAGCAGGTTGCATCTCTACAGGGATTCCCTACCTGGAAGCTACAACCACTATACTAGTAGCATTGTTATTCCCAAGGTTCTTGGGTTCAGGGTCTTGGGCTACCTACATTGGGATCTGAGGGAAGATAGTGGTCAAAATGTTGGAGATCTGACAAATGTTACTTCTTGTCTTTCTCTCAGGGTGCCTTACTGCTACAACTAGCCTGGCTTGCCTGCTCTGTGGGTAGCAGATGGTTAGCAGTAGGTAGGCATGGTTGGCCCTTTGTCTACAGGAATGGCTTCCCCAGATGATGACATGGAGGAATGAGCTGGAAGCAGGATCATGTCATTCCCAGGGTTCTTGTGTTTATCTTCCTCTTGGGGATAGTTGTTAGCAATTGTTGCTGGGGTAGTGAGTGAGATGGATTATTTCTCCATAAGGATTTCTCCCTTCAATGATGGCTTCATGGGCTGGCATCTATAGTACTGAGTTTCCTCCCTTTTATTTGAGCCTCAAGTCTTTGTTGAGGGTTAAAGGGTCTTGAAAGACAAGACTAACACCTACCTTAGAAACTAACAGTGCTATATCAAAATTCCTCTGAATGTAGTTGCTGTGCATTGAGGGAAATTATTTGGGGAATGGGTGAGAACAGCACAGCATAGTGAATAGACATATTTTTTTTTTGGAGTCAGAAAGAACTAGATTCAAGTCCAAAATACTGTCTATGTAGCTCTGAGTAAGTCACAACCCTTCAATGCTTCCATGCAACTCCCTTAAGTGTACGAATTACATAAAAAGTGCTGATCAGTGTAATAGGACTTTGACACATACCTAGACTACCTAAGATGGTGCCATCTAATGGGGAAAAAAAACTAGGGACCCTTATAGCTACAATAGTAGTTTTCTCAGGAGGAATTCCCTATTCCAACAAAATCATAGGCAACAACCAAAAAACTCAGAATCTTTGTAATAACAAGTCTTATTTAATAGAGTTCTACTATATTCATCTCATGGTTTGTTCCTTCTTTAGGATTCAGTTCTTTTTAAAATTATGCACCAGATGTCACCAAAGAAGGCTTTATTTCAAGTAGTCTCATTAAAGATAATGAGGAGCAGATTGTTTCTGTGTATGAAGATGGCAACACACATACACACGGACTCTTTTATACATCTATTCTGATCAGGACAGTAGCATACAACCATATGCACGGAGAGAGAGAGAGAGAGAGGAGAGAGGGGACTCATTTACTCCACTCTCACATCTCTGCAATTCATCATATACATACACTTAGTATATTATTATATTATATATTATAATATATAATATAATATTATAATATAATATATTGACTAATATATTATATTAGTCAATCAACATTTAGTAAGCATTGCGCACTAAGGACCATACATGACCTTGACAAAATCACAAAGTAAGCAATTATTTTTGTTTGTTTGTTCATTTGTTTTTGGTACTGTCTTATTTCCTCATCCCCTAGGATTTTCTCATCCCCTAAGGTCTTCTCATTTTTTCCTCCAGTTGTCACCAAATCTCCCATCATATTCCTTTCATTATCATAGTTCTCTGCTAAAACAATCTAATCTATTCCAATCCAATGAAATAAGCCTTTATTGAGCTTCTGGTATGTATACGACACCAGAACTTGGAGATACAATGAGAAAATGGAAAAATAATCCCTGTCCCCAAGAAGCTTACATTCTACTGGGAGAGGTGAAGGGTAGGAGAACATGGATACAGATAAGCAGATAAGCATATATATGCTAATTTGATGAGAGGAGAGTGCTCCTAATTCCATTAGGGCATTAGGAAAAGTCTCTTGTAGCACATGAGCTCAGTATTAAAGGAAGCTAAAGATTCCAAGAGGCAGAAGGGAAAGGGAGAACATTCCAGGGACATGGGATCACTCATGCAAGGATTGGAAGTGGGAAACAGAACATGGTTCGAGAAACAGCAAATAGGTCAGATTTTCTGGAAAGTTGAGTGTGTGAAAGACAGAAATATGGAATGAACCTATAGGCTATAGTCAGATTGTGTAAAGTCTTATTCTCCTATATCTGCTCACTCTTTTTCAATCTCTTTTTTTTCATCATCACTTGTATCTTGCTTGCTAACTGTGGCTGTATCCTGGTATTCTGTCTTGGGTTCTCTATTATCTTTGTAATACCTTCCCTCTGAGTGATTTTTTTTTTTTTTTTTGCTTTTTGGAGGGCAATTGGAGTTAAGTGACTTGCCCATAGTCACATGGCTAGTAAGTGTGTCAAGTGTCTGGGGCTGGATTTGAACTCAGGTCCTCCTGACTTCAGGGCTGGTGCTCTACGCACTGTGCCACCTAGCCATCCCCCTCTGAGTGATTTCATTGGCTTCCATGAAAATGATCACCAGATCTATAAATCTAGCCCTAATCTTTCTTCTGAGCTCCAGCTCCACATTACTAGCAGCCTTTGAGACATAACCTCTGGTCCTCTGGCATCTTAAATTCAACAAGTTCAAAATAAATTCATTCTTTCCACTACCATCTCCATACCCACTCATTTTTATAAGTTCACTATGTCTGTTGAAAATTCCACTAAGTTTGTGTTGCTTGATTGTTTCAGTTTTAATTTTTATTTTGAACTTAAGTACCAAATAAAATGCATATATGTGTATCTATCTATATACCTACATATAAAAACACACATAGAAATGAAAAAATTGTACATGAAACTGCAGGTATCCATTACAGTTTGCTTTTTTTTCTTACATACATAATAAGTTCAACCTGAAGCTTTCAAAGCTGTCTTGCTTTTTTTGTACTTCTTTCTGGCCTTCCTTCTCTTCTCAGAATTTTTATATATCCCTCAGCATCTAATATAATAACTCTGCATATATTTGGCACCTAATAAATGTTCTCTGTATTGGATTATTAATAGACCAAAGTTCTGAAGGAGATAAGAAGGGATGGATCAAGGGCACAAATAAAGGTATCAGGTCTGGCAAGAAGGAGAGATAAATATTTATTGGTTGGTTGTTGTCCTTCATTCTCAAAGAGGACCAAAATGGCATCATGCTAGAGTCAAGTTTCAGCGTGCCCGATTGTGGCTGATCAGACCAATACGAGCTCAGAATGCTCTATCACAGGTTGGGCACAAATAGTCCAAGTGAACATTTGGGGTGGAATCTCCACATTTGTGTGTCCTGTGTTTCCTTTGAGCTGTCTCAATTCTGCTTTGCTAATAGAGCACAGTACCTTCTCTGTTGTGGGCACACCATGCTGAGTGGTCCTATGCCAATGTCTCCCATGTCACATAATCAATCCCAAAGTTCTTGAGAGAGATCTTGAGAGTGTCCTTGTCTCACTTCTTCTGACCACCATGTAAATACTTGCCTTGTGTGAGTTCCCCATAAAATAGCCTTTTTGGCAAGTGTACATCTTGCATTCGAACAACATGACCAGCCAATTGGAGTTGTGCTCTCTGAAGCAGGGTTTGAATGTTTGACAGTTTAGTTCAAGTAAGGACCTCAGTATCTGGTATCCTATCCTGCCAGGTGATCTTCAGAATGTCCCTAAGACAATTCAGATGGAAGTGTTTCAGTTTCCTGGCATGGTGCTGGTAGATTGTCAAGGTTTTGTAGGCATCCAACAATGAGGTCAGCACAGCGTCTCTGTAGACCTTCAGTTTGGTTGTCAGTCTAATATCTCTCCTCTCTCATACTTTCCTTCAGAGTCTCCCAAACACTGAGCTAGATCTGGCAATGCATGTGTAAACCTCATTATCAGTGTGTACATCACTGGAAATTACGCTGCTGAGGTAAGTGAACTTATCCACAGCATTCAAAACTCCATTTGCTGTAACTGATTTGTTACATGCTCACTGTATGTCAGGCACTGTGCTAAGTTCTGGGGCTACAAAGACAAGTTTTAAAAAGACTGCAAAACAGATCCTGTCCTCAAGGAACTTACATTCTAATAGGGGAAGGCAACACACAAAGGGGAGCTGGAAAAAGAGAGTGGCTAGAGGGAGGGAGAGGGAGTAAGCTGATTGGTAAGAAGGGGAAAAGAAAAATTAAATACCATTGTGATTGAAGAGAAGCATGTGTGGGAACCCTTCTAAAACAGTAGTGCAGACTCTAGTCAGTCACCAGTCAAGAGAGTGGGGCTTATTACCCTTAAACAGGACCCAATATAGTGCATCACTACAGGTATCCTCTTGAGTAATTTTGCAAATTAACTTCAGGCTGTCCCCCTTTTGTGATGCCTTTCTGATGAATAAAATGCAGTAAAGGCAAGAGCACTTTATTGACCACCAATCCAATCCAACAACTAAACCTCAACTTTCTATGTCCAAGGTGATGTGGTGAGTGTTGGGGGTACAAAGTCAAAACTAAAAGTGGTTCCCGCCCTCAAGGAGCTTACAATAATCTACTTGGGAGGTATAGCATATCAAGAGATGAATAGACATGAGATAATGGAAAGAGGAGGAAGAATGCACCAATTGGTAGGAGTATCAGGCAAGGTTTCCTATATTGAGGAGTTTTGTAATTAGCCTTGGCTGGATTTTATTTCTGGCTCTGTCAAGAGGCAGTAGATTTAAGGCAAGTCATTTAACGTACTAATTTTTTGTTTCCTTATCTGTAAAATAAGCAGTTTAGATGAACTAAATGACTCCCATGACACTTTCCAGTTTTTAAAATTCTATGGTTTCTATGAACCTGAGGATGCTGGCCTTAGCCCTTGTCATGGTCCCTCCAAATGGCAGTGTTTATGACCAAAATGAAGGCTATCATAGGTATCCTCCCCTCACTCAACACTCCTTGGAACAAATGATCAGTTCTGACATTCCTGAAGCAATCCATTTACCACATTATATTGCATATGAAGGCACTTTGAAGACTGTAAAGAACTAGCTAGTGAAATATAAAATATTATTGTCATCATTGACACATTTTATAGCCAGAAATAATTTCTGCCAGGCAGAGAATGTTGGGTTTGTTTTTACATGATGCATATAAACTCACCGGGGTAAGCTAGGGGTGAAAGTGGGCTGGTAAAAATATACTGGCAGGCTGGCAAATATCTCGTTTTATCTGCATGCCTGACTTAAGGCTCAATGGGGAAAGTAGACATGTAGAAAGTAGACTGAGGGTTCAACCTGTCAAGGGTTGAACTTTCTTTTCTTAGACTGATTGGCAAATACTCAACTTTTTCATCCACTATAATTGTAAGTTGAGCAGCATTCAATTTACTCATGACGTAATTTGAGAAACCATGTGTAATCCTCTTACTTTCTTGTTCTCCTATCATAATGTATGCACAGGCACAGAGCTTGAGCTCTAGTGTGTCTTTAAAACCTGAGTTGTCTGATACATTTGTCCTTCAGCCCCATGAGGTTAGTCACTGACTTCTAGAAAATTAATGCTCACCTGGAATGTTAAATAGTTAACTATAATAATTAGGATAATTATGATAACTAGTATTTATATAGAGTTTTGTGAGCTCATTGTTCAATTATGTCCAACTCTTCATGAACCCATGAACCATATCATATCATTCATGGGGGTTTCTTGGCAAACATATTGGAATGGTTTGCCATTTCCTTCTCCAGGTGACTAAGGCAACCAGAGGTTAAGTGACTTGCCTAGGGTCACACAACTAGCATTTGTCTGAGGTCAGATTTGAACTCAGGTCTTCCTGACTCTAAGTCCAGTGCTCTAATCACTGAGCCATGTAGCTGCCCCAGTTGCCTTGGGGAGTTGGATAAGATTAGATGTAAGGTTCCTTCTATCCCTAATATTCTGTGACTTTTTGTATAAGAGATGACCCTGCACCCAAGGCTCTGACTTTTACATCAGCTAGGTTTCATCCTGAAGACATTTCCCTAAAATCACTCTTTGACTCATTTTGCGCCCAAGCAGAGTTTTCATGTCTGTAACCTCCATAGGGATTGTAATCAAAGTCCTAAACAACAAGGGTTTACCTCCCCCAAAGCTTACCATATTGATCAGCTCACCCTCCCTTATTATTTGCCCCCACAACAACAGAAGAGTTGAAGGGAAGAGATTTTCAAATAATATCCTTAAGCGTTCCATGCTTACTCCTCTCTATTTTCTACTCCTCTCACTTCCTAAAACCCTTTATAGAATAAGAAGAAATTTGTATTATTGTCATGGTTCAATCAATCTTGCTTAGTAGACTTCATCTTTCATTTTCTGAAATTTCATTTTCTTTCTCTGAAAGAAAAATAAGGTCCTTGTCTACCTGGGTGTTAACCCAGTTGAAAATAATAGACGAGCATGTGAAATAGAGAGCAACAAAGTTCTAACTTGCATGATATTAGTTATAAGTATTGGAAATCACATTTTCCAAGCTAAAAATCTAAACACGTGGCCAGAGAATGGATCTGTCTTTTATAAAAAAAGGAAACAAACCTCTCTAAAGGAGACATTTGAAGGCAAGGGAAGGTTAGAGGAGAGGAGAGGAGATAACTAGAATCTAATTGGGGAGGGGGTGCCCATTAATTGGAGAATGACTGAACAAATTGTGGCACATGAGTGCACTGGACTATTATTGCTCAATAAGAAATAATGGAAAAAAATTCAAAGAATGTTGAATAGTATAAACTGATGCTGAATTAAATGAACAGAACCAGGAGAACAGCAATATTATAAAGAAAAACAATTTTGAAAGATTCGAGAACTTTGATCAATGCAGTGACCACCCATAGAGGACCTATAACTCATTTTCCTTGACCATGGTTATTTTTTTAAAACTTGATTTTTTTTTTTTTTATTGTGGAACTTTTTTTTTTAATTTGTTTTTTCTTTCAGTTTTATAATTGGAAGGGGACTTGGGAAGAAAAGGCAGGAGTGTGCTGGGACCAACTTTAACTGGGTTATAGATCTGATTATTATATTTCTAATGCCAGCATTTATACCTCAAAAATTGACAAATGTTGCAAATCAAGGCTTGATGTATTGTTTTATTGACTGTTTAGACCAGGCCTGCACAACATACAGCCTGTGGGCCGCTTGCAGCCTGACAAGTGATTTTGGGAGGCCAATGAGAAACATACAATTGACACTGCATATGCTCTCCTGTTTGTCCTGTGACTTTTGGCAACCAACTATTGTCATTCTCTCTCTAGGGTAACTTAACTGTAGCCTGAAGAAGTTTAGCCCATTTTAATTTTGGGCCCTACCTACTGCCAAGCTGTACAGGTCTGGTCTAGACTTAAGAAAGTGATAGAAGAAATGTTAATAAGCCAAATTAAGCTTAAAAGTGTGTATGTGTGTGTGTGTGTGTATATATATATATAACATATATATATACACACACATATATATATGTATGTGTATGTGTAGAAATATAGCTTAATTTATATATACACATATATATGTATATGTACATATATATGTATATATCCTCTCCTCCATCCCTTTCTATTCACACACACACACACACACATTTGTGTATATATGTGTACACACAAATGGGTTTATAACTATCCCTGAACCATCCCAGAGAGACATCATGTTTTTGTTTTTGTTTTGTCTTGTGGTTCATTAGGGCAACAAATGCTTTCTTTCTCTTACAGAGTGGGGAAGGAAGAAGCAGTTGTGGCCTTGTAGCTTGGCTTCACAGGAACTTTGCAGACCTGCTTTGAATGGTAACCCAACTAGGCTGTGAGAGGCTGTGTAGAGCCACCTTAGACAAGAAATGGGAGGGAGCCAGAATTTGAGTGTTCAAAAAAGGCAGAGAGAGAAAGTGAGTTTGTTATAAAGTTTTTTGAGGAATAGAAGGAATTTAAGCAGCACATGAAGCTGATTTTTTAGTCTGTTGAAAAATAATCAGAAGGAAGAAAAAGTATTTTTTATCTGATCAGAAGGACCAGTGGTAGAGGCAGAGCCATTTTTACTGCCAAGATAGATGTCATGAGAAGATGAGAAAAGCGCTGAGGGCATATTATGGTAGCTTTGATGAATGTCCTCCCCAAATCTAACTCAATATTTGAATGCTATAAATTTCATTGTGAAATACAAGGCCCAAATAAACCCGTGGAACCATTCGTGACAGAATCAAGGCTACTGGAAAAGGATTATGTGTGTGCAGACACTGATTAAATGGTTGGGGCCAGAATAATGTTCAGAGCAATTCAACAAACCCCTGCAAAATCCTAATAAATCAGAGAGTGGAACCTGATTTAAGAAACACCAGAAGCCTTTCTAGAACACTGGACTGGACTTAAATCTATGGCTACAGTACAAACCAAAGACCAAGCAGAGTGTGTCCTTTGGCTCTGCAAAGAGCTGGACAAGAATGTGGGGGATTTGAATGAGCTGACTCAGAGTAGAGTGAAGAGAAGCAGGAGAACAAGTTACAATTTACAAAATGATCTTATAATGCCAAGGTGAAAAGCAGGAGACTAATTTGTACTTCAGTAAAGCATGCATCCCTCCTCTTAGGGGAGAGGTAGTGGACTGCAGGTGTGGAATGACATGAGGGTTAAGCTGTGGATTTTTTTTGTTTATGGTGGGGAAGTGAAATAGAATCAGGGTAGTCATAGAGAAGTGATAGATTGGGGGTGGGGGGATAGAATATCAATAAGACATTTATTATGAGAAAAGAAGCCAAGACAAAGAGCTAGACAAACTTCTGGAAGCAGATTTCAACTCTAAAGTCAGATAGAAAGGGTTTCCATGTACACTGACAGAAACAACCATCACCATGTATATATCATGTGGTGGGGATCGAAGTGAATGAATGAAAAAGGCATTTATTAAGAGTTCATTAGACCTTGGGTGCAAAGGTGAACATCATACCATGACAGCACTCCAGAAGAGATCTGACACATAAAAAGATAAGCCCCATAAAGTGTTCATACTGATAAAATTGGTATAAAAAATAGAAAACAATTTATTATAAAGGTGACCTAAATGTCAAGCATATGTAGTACAAAGCACATAATACAAATGGACAGTGTCTTTTCAACAGAGAACTAAATGAGTATCTTCTTTTTCTCTCAGTAAATTTCCTTGTAGCAAGAGGTGGCATTTAGCATCATTTGAGTGATCTTGGAACTGCCCTCAAAGCTGTATAGAAGCAATTTTTGGAGCTGTAGGAGTGAGTAATATTGCCAAGGCAGAGAACTTAGAGAAGAAAAATAAAAGGACCAAGGACAGGTCTTTGGAGAACACCTACATGAAGGGGTCAAAAAGGTGATGTAGAGTCAGCAAAAGAGTCTAAGAAGTGATAAGAGCTATGGTAAAAGAAGCAGGAGAGTGCAATGTCTCTGACAGCAAGGAATTGGAGAGAATCAGCACCTCTACAGTCATAGGATTATATATCTAGAGCTAAAAGGAACACCAAAGGCCATCTGACCCACCCACCCCCCAATTATACAGATGAGGAAACTGAGGACAAGGGAGTGTAGATGCCTTGCAAATAGGGAGTGTTGATAATGTTAAAAGTGGCAAGGAATTCTTGAAGGCTAAGGACTAGAAAATGACCTGAGGGGGAACACTTTCGGTAGAATGGTTGAGGCTGGATTTCTTATCCTAGGGTCTGGAAACTCATTTATATAGGATGATTATGTAGTCTACGGACTAAGAACCCCTTGTCAGAATGATGATTTTAAATACATAAAATATGGGAGATTACAAAGGAAATCAATGACATTGAAATCTCAATGATGATGACGATGATGATAGGAATTTTAAAATTATTGGTTTCCTTTGTAATCTCCCATATTTTATGTATTTAAAGTCCTAATTCTGAGAAGGCATCCATAGGCTGTAGTGAGTTATCCAAGGGGTCTGATACAAAAAATGGTTAAGAACCCCTAAGTCAAGGAGATGGTGTGCAGTCACAAAGTGGAGTTTCCAACTATAGGCAACTCTTTTAAGAAGTTTAGCAATGAAAGAGAGGAGAGATGAAACAGAAAGTGGATGAAGAAGAGTCAAAGGGAATATTCTTCAGATTATGGAGGCATGAGCATATACTTTGGCAGATGAAAATAAGCTGCTGGCAAGACAGACTTTAGAGGGGGTAGGTGAGTGCTGATGGAGAGGAGTTGTAAGAGAGAGGCCTTCCAGTGTAGAGGCGCCCACCACCTCTCTAGACAATGTACTCCACTTCAGCATATCTCAAACATATAAGTTTTCTTATCAGGCGTTACATCCTTTAATTTATTTTTCCTAGCTCTGTCCTCTGGGATGAGAAGGAATAAGTATAACACCTCAACAACTAATCAATTAATAAGTATTTATTAACTGCTTAGTACATCCCAGTCACTATAGTAGACCTTGGGGAGACATACAAAAGTGAGATGGCCTCTGTTCTCAAGGACCTTACATTCTCTTTTCTTTTTTGCTTTTTTTGGGGGGGGGAGGGCAGGGCAATTGGGGTAAAATGACATGCCCAAGGTCACACAGCTAGTAAGTGTTAAGTTTCTGAGGCTGAATTTGAACTCAGATCTTCATGACTCCAGGCCTGTGCTCTATTCACTGTGCTACCTAGCCACCCCAGACCTTATATTCTAATTCACATGAACAATTCTTTAAGTATTTGAAGACTGCTGTCATGGCCCTTCTAAACTTTTTCTTCTTCAGCTAACTATCCACGGTTTCTTCAGTTGATTCTTATATGATATATTCTTCAGTCTTCCAATCATCCTCATTGCCCTCTTCTGGATGCATTCCAGCTATTATATCTTGTTCTAAATGCTGTCCTGTCTTGGCATTGCCAAGGAGATCAGGGCATTGGGGGGAGATGATGGTTTTCAGGGTGAAATTACCTGGCATTTTGCCCTTTTTCAACCTAACTGATGAATTTTTTTCCTAACTTAGAGACTGGTGGATGGGAGCTGTGAAGTGACCCATAGACCCAAACTCAGCTGAATCCACAGTGAACTAAAGGGCTGTGCTGGGACTTGGGAGCATGTGGAGCTATTCTGAAAAGCAGTGAGAGGAAGACCAAAAGAGTAGAAGCCAGAGAGAGAAGCGATTCCAGCTATGGGATCCTCATTTCCAGACTCCTGGATGGTGCTGTGGGGCAGATCATGCATGAGGTGTATTGAAAGGGATCCCTTTTGTTGAAAGTCCTTCCCAGACCAACTGCAGATCCATAAGAAGGTGATTCCTGAATTTCTACCTTTTCCCTTTTCCCTCCCTTTTTCTTGAAAACATTTTTCCCTTTTTAAAAGTTTGCTTATCTTTCCATTTGCCTTATCTTTTAGGAATGATAAAGACAGCTAATCATTGCATTGCTGCTGAATATATGTTTTTGCTTGAATTTTGCAGAAAGAGAACTTAGGGAACTGCCAGGGATGGAGGGAGGGACTGATTTATAACTGCAATATTTAATCAGAGCAGTTCTTTGCCCGAAGACTCACTGCTAAAGAAAAGAGAACTCTTAGATGAAGATCTCTTCCTCTAGATAAAGAATCGACAATCTGGGTGGTACGGGCTGTGTAGTGACTAGCTAGATTGGTATTGGAGATAGGACCTTCCAAAAGTTTTCCAGTAGGCTTGAAAAGAAAACCACTCCTCCAGAGGTAGGAAGCTGAGGGAGTATCTGAAGAGAAAGTCCTCACTCTGGGAATGGTCTAAAGGAATGTCTGAGGGGAGTAGCTTAGCCTGTGCAAGAATGGGGATATCCTAATATAGCACATTACTATTCCACTCCACCTTGTCACAGTAAAATTGGTGACTACAACTGAAAATAGTACCCTAATACCTTAACTAGATGTCAAGAATCTTTTAACATAGACCAAGACAACACTTACTCCATTATGGTCCATATCACAGCATCATGTCCAAATTTTATTGAAGGTTACAATAAGCACAGAATGTGGACTCAGTATGAGTGAGAGAATGAGACAGACAGGAGGTTGTAGTCAGAGAATATAATTTCAAAGTTCTAAAACTTGGGTCTGGTGCAGTACTGAAAGAAAGTGAGGGCTAAGATGTGGCCACATCCGTGTGTGGTTGAAGTGGGTTAGGGAAGGTGATTATAGTTGAGGAGGCTGAGGATTTGAGAGGTCAATTTGCTATGAATGTTCAGGTATTCAAGGATGGTAGTAGGGGATAGGTTGGAAAGGAAGACCATGAACAATGTCATTGGGAAAAGTTGGGAGAATGATTGGTAGATGACAGCAACAGGGAAATGTCTGTGTTGGTATAAATGGATTGAATGGGCCTAGAAAGAGGAAAAATTCTTGAGAAATTATTGTAAAAGAATGATCTTGAAGTAGTCCTGTGAGTTAAGGGGAGGAGAGACATCAATGGAGGCAATTTCAAAGGATATGGTAATATCAAAGGCTATGGTAGCCCTGGGGAAGAGCTATGTTTCTATTAATGTGAAGAGGAGGAGGACATAGTGAGTGTAAGGGGGAAGCTTTCAGACAGCAGAGGAAAGGTTCTAAAAGAGTTAGTGGGATGGAGTAGACACTGGGTAATAAGACGTGTGAGACAGGGAAATAGCAGGAGAAGATTTTTTAAAAGACCTAAGTTTGGGAATAGATAGTAAGGGCAGGCTACTTGTACCATAGTTGGTGAGACTCAGTAATCTAAGACTGGAAAAACATCAGGAATGATAGAATAATAGAACTACAGGAAGTAGATTACCATAATAAGGAAAAGACGGAAGTGCAGAATTAACCCTCCTTGGAGTCTGAGAAATAGATTAGAAATTTGGTGCTTTGAGGTACATGCCTCCATGAGATATCTCTTTGAAGGAATAGGTCCACAAGTCTCTGTTCTCTAAACTTATCACTGGATTATAGAATCATAGATTTAGGTCTCAATGGGATGAGAGATCATTTAGCCCAGCTGTTCTCAAACTATGGGTTGTGACACCTTTGGGGGTGGAATGACCCTTTCACAGGGGGGTCACAAAGGTTGCCTAAGACCATCAGAAAACACATATTTTCAATAGTCTTAAGAATTGAGACATCATTCCTCCATCTGTCTCCAGGAGGATCTACCCACATGCAGATATGCCCACATACGAGTATTAAAGAGTTGCAGCATCAGGAAGGTTGAGAACCACTGCTCTAGTCCAACTCTCTCACCTAACAGATGAAGAGGCTGAGTGGGATCTGGGACAGAAGTTAAATGATTTGCTCATGGTCGCACAAGGAGTATGTGACTGAGATGAGATCTGAATCCAAGTGTTCCTGATTTACAGTCCAGCGCCCTATCCACTATATAGTCCTGCCTCCACACAAGAGAAGGGGTGAAGGACATTCAACTGCCTTGAAAATGTTTCCCTCAGTGCATGTGCATGCATACGTGTATGTGTGTCTGTGCCTGGAGTTGTCCTAGGTTCATAGATAGCTATAGGAAGATAGACGGTTATTGAGTACTGTGCTAAGCACTGGGAAAACAAATAGGGAGAAAAAAAAGAATAGGATTATCAATGATTACACTTCAAAATGATCTATATAAGGCAGCTAGGTAATGTAAAATAAGGTGAGGTAAACCTGAGTTCTAATCCTTCCCTAAGCTCTTACTAGACATTTAACCTCTCTGAGCCTCAGTTTCTTCACCTCTAGAAAGAGGTCAGCAATAGCAACAACTTCTTCAACAGTATTGAGGATTAAATGTTCTAATACATGTAAAGCAATTTCAAATTTTAAAGGTATTATGTTAGCTATTATAATATAGCTATAATATATTGTAATATATATTCTACATATAGCTAAATTTTAGCTATTATTATTAATTTATAATTGCAGCAGCAGTGAGAATACCCAGTAATCCGGATTGCAACTCCACCATGCATCATAGACAATTATATGAGTTTATGAATGAATTTATCACTTGCTAGCCATTCTTATCCACCACAAAAAAAGAGGATGGTATAAATCTTTTTTTACATTTGGATACCTTTCCTTTTTCTTTGACTTTTTTGGGATATAGATCTATTAGTCTGTAAATGCACAGTTTTCTAACTCTTTGAGCATAGTTCCAAAATGGTTGCCCAAACGGTTGGAATAGTTCACAACTCCACCAACCATGATTAGTGTACCTATTTCTCTACATCCCCTCCAGCATTTGTCGTTTTCCTTTCTGTTATGTTAGTCAATCTGATAAGTACGGTGTGGTTATACAGGAACAATAATATCAAATGTGAAAGATTTAGCTACTCTAATCAATTCAATGATCCAACTGATAGCTTTGATTTTTTCATCTGAAAACTGTCTGTTCATACCCTTTGACTATTTATCAACTGGGGAATGGCTCTTTTTTCAAAAAATAAATTTGGCTCAGTTCTCAATATATTTGAGAAATAAAGTCTTTTTTCAGAGAAACTTGTAAAAAAAATTCCCAGCTTCCTGCTTTCCTTTGAATTTTGGCTACACTGGTTTTGTTTGTGCAAAACCTTTTTTACTTCATATAATTAAAAATATCTGTTTTTCTCCCTATGATCTTTTCTCTCTCTTGTTTGGTCATAAACTCTTCTCTATAGCTATGACAAGTAAATTTTTCCATGACCCTGGAAATGTACCCATTTTGACCTCATCTTAGTATATGGTGTGAGATGTTAGTCTATGTCTAGATTCTGCCAAACTGCTTTATAGTTTTTCTAGGAATTTTCATCAAATAGTGAACTCTTGCTCCCAAAGCTTGGATGTTTGGGTTTATCAAATACTTTATTGCTATGGTCATATACCATTGTGTATTGTTTACTTAATCCATTCCACTGATCTACCACTCTGTTTCTTAGCCAGTACCACATTGTTTTGATTAGTACTTTGTAATACAGTTTGAAATATGGTACTATAAGGCTGCCTTCCTTCACAATTTTTTTCATTGATTGACTTGATATTCTTGACCTTTTGGTCTTACAGATGAATTTTGTTTTTTTGTTTTTTGTTTTTCTAGTTTTATAAAATGGTTCTTTGGTAGTTTGATTGGCATGCTTTAATTTTTTTTAAAAGTCATTTAGAATTATCCTAAGAAAGTGACCAAACAGTCCATACCATACCTCTGATCTAGAAATCCCATTCCTAGGCTTAGACACTGAGGAAGTCAATGACAAGATGAACAGTTCTACATAAGCAAAAATGTTAATAGTAAAATTCTTCATAGTAGTCAGGAAATAGAAACAATGTAAATATCCATGACCTGAGGGATGGCTAAACAAATTATGGTGCATGAATGTAACAGAATATTGCTTTGGGGGCAGCTAGGTGGGGCAGTGAATAGAGCAGTAGCCCTGGATTCAAAAGGACTTCAGTTCAAATCCGGCCTCAGACACTTGACTCACTTATTAGCTGTGTGACCTTGGACAAGTCACTTAACCTCCATTGCCTTGCCTTCCCTCCTCTAAACAATAAAAAAAGAATATTTCTTCACTGTAGGAAACAATGTAAATGGAAATAACAGTATCAAAATAGTTAGATATAAATGCTGAGAAATTAAAATTAATTAGTCCCAAAGAAGAGCAAGAGCGCACCCCTTACTTTGTTTACAAAGATGAGGAACTATGAGTATATAACATTTCACAAAATTTCAAACTTGGTTCATGGGGTGGTTGTGTTGAATAATATATATATTTTTAAAATCTTTGTTGTTATTCTTTGTTATAAGGATGATTTTCTGACATGGGAAGAGGAGTGATATATTGAGAAATGTAAGTGATATTAAAACAAAATATGAGTAAAATGTGAAGAAAAATGTGAAAAAGTGCCTCTCCCTATTAAAACTTTTTTTTTTTTAAGAAGAAGAAGAAGGAACTATATTGGAGGAAAGAGGAAGGTTAACTGCTCCAGATGAATACACAGATAGTAAACACCAACATAGGGAAAGTAGAGTTACTCAGTCTTTATGATTCTTGGAGTTTTTGTTTGTTTGTTTGTTTTGCCACAGGGGAAAAACTTTAGACTAGAAAGCATTAAAAAATGACTAATAGGGAGTTGATACCCAAGATAAGTAAGAGAGCATTTTTCTGCTTTTGATGAATTTAAGACACCTGGATCATATGAATTACAGCCGTGAGCACTGAAAGAAATGTCAGATGTGATTACTGAGCAACTGTCAGGGTTATTTGAAACATCTTGGAATAGAAGAGAGATACTATAGGACTGTAGAAGGGGGAAAATGTTTTGTTTTTCAACAGAGAATATGTTTAAAAGTTTAAATAAAAAGTTTACATAGGCTTATGGTAAGCCATAGGCTTCAAATCATAGTTTGATTTCAATTCCTGGGAAAATTCTAGAATGTTTTATAAAGTAGATGGTTAGTGAACTACTATAAAAAGGAATTTACTAAACCAGTAAGTACCAAATATGATCTGTAACTTGGATTTCCTAGCTATATCTCCTAATAATCAGTGTTTTTTCCAATACTAGTAATATACCTTGCACTTAGGAGACATTTAATGAATACCTGTTGAATTGGGTTAATAATTACTATTTTAAAGTTTACCAAAATTTTAATATACAATATACGTTTATTATCTTTCTTTTTTTAAGATAAGAATAGGTTCAAGGTTGCCCAGCTAATAGTGGCAGAGTCAGGATTTGAACCAATAATGTTTTCAGGACTCAAGGCTCTTTTGCTTATACCATTTTTGCCTCATTGTTAATCATATTATCCTCTTCCATTAAATACTTCCTCTGCTTCATTATAACATGGGTGTAACACAGGGTTCTGCAGCATTATGTCACAAGAAAGTAAGGTCCTACTAAGGTGGAATGACTACAAGTATGGACTTGGCAATGGTCTGTATGTCTGTTGTCTGCTGGCCACCCATAGAAAACAAAAGATGATAAAACATACAGACTCTGGGCATTAGACCTTTTAGTATCTAGTCGACTCCAATCACTTCCTGACTCTCCAAGAGTAAACCTGAGATTTTTTTTTCATTAATCTCATTATAGCATTTATCAACATTTGGCAACTTTTGACCTTTTAAAACTATTGACCACCCCCTCCTATTTGAGAACCTCTCTCCCTTGTCTTCAGAGACATATATTCCTACCTTCCTTACTTGGGCTTCATCAAGACTTCTTTTTTTTCTAATTCCTTTAATATGGGTATTCACTCAAGGCCTGCCCTTGAACCTCTTCTCTGCTCTGATCCTTCTAAAACCTCTCTGAACACTTTTGAAAGGATGCTCCTATTCTCCTCTTCATTCTCCTGCCTAAAATGATGCTCCCCTTTCCTGGAAACTTGCCTTCCTCATGTTGGAAAACTCCATGCCACATGCTTACCACTCATGCCTCAGTGACTCTTTCTTATGATGACAAAGGTGGTATGCCTATAATATACCTGAATAATGGGCTCCTCCTTATTGCTGTTCTTTAAATAGAGATAGGAGAGACAGTCACTTGTTGGTTATGTTATAGTGAGAACTCTTTTTGGACATGTTAGACTAGATGGCTCCTGGGGTTCCTTTAAATGCAGAAAAATTATGAGATTCTATGAGTAAGAACTCATTACTTCCTTATAAAACAAAGGTCTCTTGTCTGGTTCTATTATGTAGAAGGATATGGGGCCCTAGTGTTCACACATCGATAGGGAATTGTGACAGAGTAGTTGAATTTGAATGAGTCAAGTCCAAGGTCAATCTCTGTGCTTTGTTTATTTATTCAAAAGGGCTCTTTTGTCTGCTGGCCTAGGCTGGAGGGATGACTAACAAAATAAGTGGAACTCCATTGACTAATGCTGAACTTGTTGACCTGGGTTATCTCATCTCCCCAAGAAATGGTAATTCGTTCTCTGACTTTACAATTCTGGAGTCATAATCAAATCAATTCTTTCATTGCCCTTGGAAAAAGTATGTCATTGTACTTCCCTTTGGCTCTATTCACCATCCCTATAACTTTACAAACCAATGATATCTTCCTGGTCATCATTCTCTAACATGTATTATCTCCCCCATTTAGAATGTAAACTCCTTGAAGGCAAGAACTGTCTTCACTTTTGTGTTTGTATCTCCAGCACTTAATCCAGGGCTTAGCACACTGTGTTTAATAAATGTTTTCATTCATTCATTCAAGTGGTACCAACAGTAGCAGCAGTATGAAGTGTCCCAGACCAAGCTAAGGGGTTCCTAGACGAAGCAGAAGAGTTTCTGGACCAAGAAGAGGAGTTTCTGGTTCACAACAGGAGTTCAGGATCCTGACAAAGCCATAATATGAAGGTGCAAACTGAGACCTTAGCCTTCATTGCTACAATGAGTCATGTGGATTATGTAGGTGTTGGAGTAGGCTGACTCTCTATAAACTGCAAATTCTTTTCTTAACTGAGAGTAAAGAAGCAATCTTAACTCTAGCTATAAGACTGGATCAACCATACAGATATATACCCTAGATATGGGGACTGGGAGTAAGGGGAGAGGTGTAGTAGGGAAAGTAGAGTCTAGCAGAGGGAAAACTTTTCTTGACTGTCTATACGTCCACATATTCTTTGTTATATGTAAAAACATATTCTGTTCTTTGGGAAACTGAAACTTGAATGAGAGCTAAGGGCCATTTGTGGAGTGCTCAACATAAACCAAATTCAGATGTTCCCAAGGGCAACCTATGGATAGGGGCAGGAACCAAAGAATAAGGTTATTGAGATAACTCCAAGCAAGATTGAACTCAGATCCTTATGAGTACAGAACTGCTTTTCTAAATTGATATAGGTCACAGTTATACAAATATATCACAGGAAGATTAAGCTTGTTGACCATAAATATGTCACTTAATCTGAATTACTTTTCAGATAATCACATTAATGTCTAGCCTAAATAAAGCAGATTTTATTAGGATAGGGAAATAGGAAGGGTAATTTTAGAGCATGGAGCACTTTATAGAAGGTATATCAGGGAACTTCAGACAGCTAGAGGACATCTCAGGGTAGGAGGAATGGTTCAGAAAAAGAACTAAGAAGAGGAAAGTTTCATTATTTTACTGAGGGCTTTGGTGTTTTAGATATGTCACTGAAAATCATCTCTCTTGTTACTTTTGACTTGCACATGGTACAATAGATTGTCTATGCTTGAGTAAAGGACAATGTTGACCTAGTCATTCTCTGATGTCCAAATGATGGCTCCCTAGTGTATTTAGGATAAGACTAAAATTTGTTTTCCTGGGATCAAGGCATTCACAACCTCTTCTTTTTTTCAGCTGTATTTTATCTACTTCTCTTCCTATTTACCAAATTCCAACCAAACAAAACTTACCATTCCCAGTCCTATCCTAACCTCTCTTACCTCCCCGTCTTTGTAGAGGCTATTCTGGATTTGATGAAATACTTCCTCTTCATCTCTACTGTCTATAATCCTCTTTCTTCAAGGCTTGAGTCAAGAGCTAACTTCTACATGAAGTCTTCTCTGATACTGCAGCCACCTGGTTCTTCTCTCCGATGCCAGTGCCCTCCTTCTAAAAAATACTTTGTATTCATTTTGTATAGGGACTGGACTTATAATTTCATTGAGCTACATGGAGTGTTCAGGTGTTCACTTCTGTCTGGTATGAGGGATTACCAAGCTCTTTTCAGAGTTCCTCAGCCATCCAACTCTAACCTTTGGCTCCAAGAAGCTGTAGGATACAGAGTGGCCACATCCAAGGAGAACCATCTTGGCAGATGGACTAAACCAAGCTGAGGGTAATAGACAGGCCTCAACTCTATCAGTGAGTTAGGGGGATGTCTACCCCAAATATGTGAAGACTTCCCCAGCAGAATGGGTAGATGAGAACAATTTGTTACAATGGCCATGAAGGCAGCTGAAGTAGGTACTGTGAAGCTCTTAGAGACAGACATCAAAAACACCAAGATCATCCAATGTATCCCAGGCCATTGCCAGTTTTCCTGACTTTTGTCCTGCCACTGGACTTCAATGACTCTGGAAGAAAGAGTGAGGTTAATGACCTTTTGTAATTCTGCTTCATTTAAATCCAATTCACACATAAGACAAAACATCACCCCATGAAGTCACTGGTCCTCTATGAAATGGAGGACAGACAACAGATAATTTAATTGAACTTGGAAGTTCCTACATGGGGAATTTCCTTTTATCAAAGCAGGTTGGTACCTTCTCTTATAGTCTTAGAGAGGTGATTAGAACAGAGAAGTTAAATTGCTTGTCCAGAGTTACATAGTTATGTGAAAGGAATGACTTGAACCTAGGACTTCCTGATTTCAAGGCCACCTCTCTAAATATGTATCAAATTAGTTCTCATTCATTTGGCATATTTCTATATATAGTTTTATAATATATTTAATAGAGTATAATTTAATTTCATATATTTCTGTATATATTTATATAAGTATATGTTAGAATATAACTTCCCTGATGGCTAGCTGTGTTTCACTAATGCACTGTTAGTGAAATTGTGTACTGATTTAACCATCCTGGAGAGCAAGTTAGAGTTATACCCAATGTGTTATAAAACCATGCATACCCTTTGACCAAGCAATACCACTGTACAAAAATATTTATAATAGCTCCTTTTAGTGATGGTAAAGAATTGGAAATTGAGTGAATGTCCATCAGTTATGGAATAGCTGAACATAATTCCATTATGAATATAATAGAATGCGATAGTGCTATAAGAAATGATGAGTAGGATGATCTCAGAGAAGCCTCAAAAGACTTACGTTAATGTATGCAAAGTGAAAAGACCTGAACCAGAAGAATACTGTACACAGTAACAGCAATACTGTACAATGATAAACTGAGAATGACTTAGCTTTCTCAGCAATACAATGATCTGAGACAATTTAAAGGACTTATAATTTAAAATGCTATCCATCTCCAGAGAAAGAACTGATGGAGTCTGAATGCAGATTGAGACATGCTTTGTTCTTTTATTTTTCTTGGGCCTTTTTCTGTATTTTCTTTTATAACATAATTAACATGGAGATATGTTTTGCATAAATGCACATGTATAACTGTGAGGTTCACATTGCAACATTGCAAGCGGTTGTGTCATGCCACAGGGAAGTGTTTGAGGCCCGGGAATTAGTTGGGTCATGTGGAGGTCAGGGCCTATTGCTCTGTCACTCGCCAGAGGATACTGCATTGCTCAGGACTCTCTTGCGTGGGGTTACCCTCTGTTCCTGATTGGCATCTCCACACCTTAGGGCCTTCATACCCTTGTAATTGCACTCCCCCTCTCACAATTCTGTTCAGCTGGGCTCTATCATGTGTGGTATGTGGATCTGGGATCTATTTAAGACCTAGGGCTGGGAGGTATCTTTGGAAGACTGCCTTAGTATATGGCTTTAAGGCTTCCCCATGGAGAGACCTTAATAAACTTTTCTGTTAGGACCTCAGAGCTGTGACTCTTCTGTCCTGAAAGGTACGCTAGCGTCATTGAGTTGTGTGTGTAACCGGTTGCCTCTGCTGGTAAGTTAGGGCACTCTAAGAGAGAACCCTGACATATAACCTATATCAAATTGTTTGCATTTTCATTGGGAGAGAGGGGAGGAGAAAGGGAGACAATTTGGAACTTAAATTTTTTTAAAAAACAAATAATAAAACTTGTTTTTACATATAATTGAGGGAAAATAAAATATTAAATTTTTTAAAAGAGTAGATAGAGACTGTCATTTTTTCATCTTTGTACCTGCAACATCTAGGACAGTGACTCACACATGGAAAGTATTTAATAAATGTTATTGTTGGAGATCAAAACCATTTGAAAAGTTTTACAACCATTTCTCCATGGTCTTCTTGGAGGGGGAAGGCAGGGCAGTTGGGGTTAAGTGACTTTCCCAAGGTCACACAGCTAGTAAGTGTTAAGTGTCTGAGGTCATATTTGAACTCAGGTCCTCCTAACTCTGGGGCCAGTGCTCTATTCACTACGCCACGTAGCTACCCCAGACTAGTCCAATTTCTTTAAGACCAACCACTCTACAAGACAGTATCTCCTGTTTTATTCTCATCTGTCCTTTACCCTCCCATCCCGTACTTAGAGGAAGGACAGGGACGGGGGAGAACAAATGGAGGAGGAAGGTGATGAAGGAAGAGGAGACACACCAGCTGCTTGCCACCTGTCACTGGGAGAGAAGTAGGTCAGACTACTCCTCCTCCCACATGGCCATCCTCCCTTTGAATTCCCACCACTTTCCTCTCCATCCTTGCTAAAAGTCTCTGTATGGTGGATGGCCAGATTTGAAGAGGTCCTTGAACTTGCTTTCTACATTTCTTGTATATCCATGCATACAAAGTAGGTCCTCCATAAGTGTTGATTGACTAAGACCTATGAGAAGTAGCAGATACTCCATCTGTGCTTCTCAAGTGCATCAATCTTTTATATTCAAGTGTGACTGAAAAGACCAATGTGCTATCTACAGTCCTTTTAACTAACATCTCTTGTAATACCACTGTTTCCCAGACAACCAGAAGGACACAAGGCTTTTCAATAAGACCCTCCACAAGGAAGTATAGCAAACTATTTCTTCAATTTGTTTTGTCAGTCAATTAACTCATAGTTCATAGCCTTAGACCCAGTGATCCCACTACTGCTCATGTATCTGATGAAGGTAAAAGACAGAAAGAAAGTGCTCACCCATAGTGCACCAAAACAGTCAGGGCAACACTTTTTATGGTAGCAAAAAACTGGACATAAAGTCAAAACTGTGGCATGTGAATGTGATCAAAAAGTCAATTAGTAAACATTTATTAAGTACCTGCTATATGGCAGGAACCATGCCAGGCCTTAGGGAGAAAAAAGAAAAAAATGAAAACAATCCCCAAATTATACAGATAATAACATAAATGAGATTTCATAGCAAGACAAAGGAGACACATAGGAAATCTCATTCATTCATTAGATTAATCTCATTAATAATGAAAATAGTCCCCAATAGCTAATGAAAGCTTTTATTCCATATGAAATTGTCATGGCTAAAATTTATGCTAATTATTTTTTTTCTTTTTTTTTTAATTTTATTATAGTTTGCATCATTCATTTCCACAACATTTTGAGTTACATA
>CM053590.1:139272775-139299940 GCA_028646515.1 Pseudochirops corinnae
CATTTTGAGTTGCTTTCCTTTAGAAAAGCAGATCTAAGAACCTGTGCTAGTAGCCGCCCTAGGCATGCTAGGGTGCTTACTGTTACAACATCCCACCTCTGGCTCTTACTACCTGTGTGACCTTAGCTGTCATCTATCCATCCTTGGCCTGGGTTTCTTCATTTGTAAAATAAGAGGGTTATACTCAATGGCCTTTGAGGTCCCTTCCAGATCTAGAACCAAGAACCTATGGCAGGGGTCAGCAGGGGTGACCTGTGGGTCAAATCTTGCCAGCTCTCTGTCTTTAATAAAATCTGTGACTTAAGAATAGTTTTTACATTTTAAAATACTTTTTTTATATTTTAAAGTACTATTTTTTATATTTTAAAATATATATAGATTTATTTATGTATTTAAAATATTTTTTAAAAAAACATTCTTAGATCACAGGCATTGAGTCAGATTTGACCCTCAGGTCAGTTTGACTCTTGTCTGTGGTATATGGAGGAGGTATTTTTAAGCCAGAGCAGCTAGGTGGCATGGTGAATATAGCATTGGGCCTGAAGTCAGGAAGACCCAAGTTCAAATTTAGCCTCAGACACTTACTAGCTGTGTGACCCTGGGCAAGTCATTTAACCCTGTTTACCTCAATTTCCTTATCTGAAAAACGAGTTGGAAAAGGAAACGTCAAACCAGTCCAGGATCCTTGCCTAGAAAATCCCAAAAGGCATAAAAAAGATTGAGACACAACTGAAAAACAACTCAGAACAGATAGGTAGCTCTGTGGATAGAGTGCAAGGCCTGGAGTCAGGAAGACCTGAGTTCAAATCCAGTCTCAGACGCATACTGAGTCTTCATTCCTAGCTGTGTGACCCTGGGTAAGTCACTTAACCCTGTTTGCCTCAGTTCCTCATCCGTAAAATGAGCCAGAGAAGGAAATGGCAAACCACTCCAGTATCTTTGCCAAGAAAATCCCAAATGGGGTCACAAAGAGCTGTCTGTGACTGAGATGATTGAATGACAACAAGAACAATACAGGATCATGAATTTGGAGTTAGAAAGGACTCTAGGAACCATCTAGTTCAATTGTCTCATTTTACAGATGAGAAAACTGAGGCTGGGTGAGATTGTCGCTTGCCCAAGGTGGATAGCATCAAAGGTAGGTAACATTATTAGCTTATATCCTCTGACTTCCTAGCCAATGCTTTTTCCACTGCACTACGCAAGATGAGGAAACTATGGCTAATATTGGAACCAAAAAGACTCATGAAAGAATGGAAGTGAAAGTTTGAACAGGAATCATTCTGGGATTATGGCAAACCATGCTGCTGGCACCCTCATGAATCCCAGAGTTCAAGAGGGAAAGGCAACCAACAGTGCCCTCATCAATGCTCTGTCCTTGTTAATTCCTCTGTTTTCACAACACTGTGGCTAAGCCTTTTAACCTTGGTTGGTTCTTGGATTTTTATGCCCCAAATATTTTCTAAATATTAAATTGCTAATAAATGAAAGTGTTATTTTTTTTTCATTTTTTAGGAGATCAAAACTGTGATTTCATTGCTATAAGAAACTCCCAGTGAGGAGACTCCTTTTCCCAATGTAGAACAGTTATCTGGCAACTGACAGTCTCTAAGATTAAGTCCTCTAAGGACCCTGAGATGTTAGGTGATTTGTCCGGAATCATATGACTAGCAGGCATCAAAGGAAGGATTTGAACCCAAATCTTTAAAGTCGCAGGAAGTCAGCTCTCTAGGTAGGACTCTTTTTAATTTTTATTTATTAAAAGAGGCTGAAAATTATGCATTTGAGCCATATGGGTCACATCACCTATATTCATGTGTCGCACTGGACAGGTCCTGGAGGACCTGAAATTCCAAAAAAATCATCTATCTGCAAGATTCTGAAACCTGGCAGAAGATGCTTCCCGTTGAGAACAAACAGGAGTTGCTACGGGAGTAGGGAAGAAAGCTGAAGCAAGAAAAAGCCATTTCATGAGTATAGACGGTGCCGAATGCCTGCTGTCTCCTTTAAGTCAATTAAGACTGTCACAGTGCTCTCCAGCTGAAATGATACTGGATCCTGCTTATTCGAGCTCAATAGAATAAATCAGAACTGCTTCCCATTGTTCAGGCTGATTCGGAGTGAACAAAGCACATCCATTTTCATTTCATTCCCCTCCACTCCCCAAAGAATGGGCTTTCTTAGAACAACCCCTGCTGGGGATCTCTGAAATGTAAATCCCTGGCTGTTTGCAAGACTTGTGATGTTTCTTTACCTAATGGCCCCAAACTTGATTCAATAATCCTTGGCCTTTATTCAGAACATTACTGGAACGACTCGAAACAGGCCAAATTAATAACACAATTCATTATCTGGAAGGCTGTTTCCTCCATAATTTCATTTACTCAATTAGAGTGAAAGGGAGGACAATAGAGAAAAAGATAAAAGGAGGAGGAATGATAATAAATATGGTGAGATCAGAAAGCAGATGTACACAAAATGTCTCCATTCTCTCCCTCCCTCCCTCTGTCTTTGTCTCTCTCTCTCTGTCTCTCTGTCTCTCTCCCTCTATCTCTCTCTCTGTCTCTGTCTCTCTGTCTCTCTGTCTCTCTCCCTCTGTCTCTGTCTCTGTCTCTGTCTCTCTCTCTCTCTCTCTCTCTCTCTCTCTGGCTTTGTTTTTGCCTCTTTGTTATATCCTTTTTCATCTTGTCTACATTTTGTGCTTTCCAATATTAACCTAGATTTATATGCCATTCTAGAAAAATCATCTCGTTTGATCCTCAAAACAGCCCCAAGAGGAAGACAGATAGGACAAGTATTATTTCCATTTTACTGCATATCATACTGAAGTTCAGAGAAAGTGACTTGCCTGAGGTCACATATCTGATAAAAGGCAGAGAAAATACTTGACCATGCGTTCTGACTCTAATTTGAATGCTTTTTTGATTATGCTACACTGGCTACCTTTCTGTATTTTCAGTGAGTATCATGTGTAAATTGATCAGAAAATAACCAGTTGGCATTATTCAGCAACAGCAATTTATATATCTATTTATATGTGTATATTCACAAGGTGATGCTAATATACATACAAAAATGAATATGTATATATACATATACACACATAGGTATAAACTATTTCAAAAACTTGAAATGCATTCCACTCCTCTGTAAATTAGACATTTACTAATTAATTGCCTACTGGGGTAATTGATTGCATTCAAGGATGCAAAATCAAAGCCCTCACTGCCTTGTCCTTGTTATCTGCTCAGATTTTGTGACATTATAGATAAGTTTTTTGCCTTGATTGCAGAATACTTTTGGATGTCTATGATCTCAAATACTTTCTAAGCCTTCAAGTGCTGACAAATTTCAGTATAATTTGTCTAGTAAAAGGTTTTTTGTTTTTTTTTTGTGGAGGCCAGATTTGTGATTTTGGGAAAAGAGCTACCAGTGCGAAAATGCCTTCTCTCAGCGCTAATCAACAACTGCTTTGCAGCTTGTCATCTTACAGAGTTGCCTGGACCACTGAGAGTTTAGGTGACTTGTCCAGGGTCACACATCAAGCATTCAGGTCTTCATGATTCTGAGGAGGCTGGTGCTCTATCCAATTTATCACACTGTCTCTTTCTTCTGCTTTTTAAAAATTAATTATTAATTTTTTTAGTTTTCAGTATTCACTTCCACAAAGTTTCGAGTTCCAAATTTTCTCCCCGTCTCTTCCCCGCCACCCACCCCAAGATGGCGTGCATTCTGGTTACCTCTTCCCCCAATTTGTCCTTCCTTCTATCACCACCCCTCCTTCAAAAGAGTAAAAAAAAAAAAAAATGGGTGAGTATTGTACTAATTGCTGGTCTTTCAAAGGTTAAGTGGAAGGAAATTGATATACTCAGAAAATTTATATTCTGCTAGGGGATACAAGCCATAAACAGATAAGTAAATAAAAATTAATTTGAGAGGAAAGGCTCCACTAACAGCTGGAGCTCCCAGGGAAGGTTTATGGAAGAAATGCTAGCTAAGTTGAGCCTTTAGGGAAGTCAAGGGTTCTGAGAGGCAGAGGAGTGGAATGCATTTCAAGTTTTTGAAATAGTTTATACCTATGTGTGTATATGTATATATACATATTCATTTTTGTATGTATATTAGCATCACCTTGTGAATATACACATATAAATAGATATATAAATAGATGTAAGCTTTAGATTGCATATATATACATGCACATATATGTATACACATAACTATGCATGTGGATATATATGTTGTATATATACATATAAGTGCATGCATATGTAGATATATATCTACATATGTGATTAATTGATCATTTACATGCATATCTCTCTATATAGATATACACATGCACTTATATGTGGAATTCTGCTATTAATGATTCACGAATCATTAAATTATAAAAATGATTCATTCATTTATCTTAAACAATAAATTATAAAATTATAAATCTTCCGTGGGAAAGGTAACACATTAAGTAAATATCGGTCATTCCCACCGAAAGGTGAATGTGAGAGTGGAACTCACTTGGGATCTTTTCATCCCATTAATTTCCCCACTCTGATCTCAGACCATCCAGAGACCACCCTGAGCCCCTTTTCCTAATAATGTATCCAAAGACTTATAGGCTTTGCCATGCTTCCTGCTGTGGCACCAGCCCTTTCCCAGTGCCTTCCACTTGTCTTCATTTTATATGTGTCTCCCCACATTAGAATGTGAGCTCTTTGAGAGCAAAGACTGTCTCGAATTTCTCTTTGTATTCCTAACACTTAGCATAGTTCTTGGCACCTAGCAAGAACTTAATAAATGCTTTTCCATTCCATTAGTTTAATTGGTTTCTTTCCTAGGCCGAGATTCTGGAATTGAGGAAATGGAAATTTTGACTAGTCAGCGCAACTCAAATAAGTTAATCTGAGATCATTGAAATAGGGGACCGTGTACAGGGTGAGAAAGAGACAATGCAGGGGTAGGAGAGTGGGGGCCAAGAAAGGAAAAGACAAACCTTTTCCTGTTTCACCGGTCTGCCCAGGGTGAGTCCTAAATTTAAGGGCCAAAGGGCAGAATTTGGAAGGACCAAAGAGGTACGCAAATATATGTAACCAAAGGGGACCCATATTAACAGCCTTCTGTTGTCATAAAGCAGATACTTTTTTTTTTGCTTTTTGGAGGGGGGAAGGCAGGGCAATTGGGGTTAAGTGACTTGCCCAAGGTCATATGGCTAGTAAGTGTTAAGTATCTGAGGCCAGATTTGACTCCAGGGCCAGTGCTCTATTCACTGCACCACCTGGCTGCCCCCATGAAGCAGATACTTTTAAAGCAAACTTTCTAGAAAGAAGAAATTAAGGTTGTTTGCCAACTAGTAATAGCCTTGGTTGCTCTCATTTCCCAAAGCAATGAAGGAAGGAGCTGTCCTCGCTGCTGCCTGTTTCTGAACTCTTCACTTATTCTCCTCACTAATGGCTCCTATCAACAGTCAAATGCTGGCATCCCTCCTCACACCCCACCACAGCATTAATATTTCATGAGCAACAATGGAAGACCTGCACGCGGGCTCTGGAAAAAGAATAAAGCCTGGGAAAACAGCAATCAAATAGCTTGAAATACTTTGAGAGAAACATGATAGGCCCCCAGCCAATTTTCTTTTCTGTGTCATACCAGAAAAAAAAGTAAAGGATTTATTGAACAACAACAGGTTTTTATTTATTCTTCTTTTCACCAAGCATTTTCTTTTTATTATTCAGCAATTCATTTGGGTCTTTGGAAGTGACAGCTTGTCAGTTTTGCCTGGACTTGTAACGGCTTAATCTGAAATCATTGCAGTAATTACTGGGGCTGGGATCAGGAGATGGACTGTTTCATTTCATATATCTTGGACAGGCCCTAGAAATGGGGATGTGGACAAGGAGCTAAGTTGAGAATTAAGTAGAAGGACCACGGGATCACAAGGATATAGATTTTGTGCTGGAAAGGACCTCACAGATCATCAAGACCACTCTCCTTCCCCCAATTTTATAGATGAAGAAGTGAGCCCAGAGAGGTGAATTCACTTGTCTAAGGGCACACAGATAACACATGGCAGAACTGGAATTCAAACCATGGTCCACTGATTCCAAACCCCACTTTTCCTATCTACTACACTGACCCTTCCTCCTCTGCCTGCATATATGATGCAGGCATCATATCATGATCAAGTCATCGGACAAGTCCATATTCAGCAAACTAACAACCAAGTTGTCTTTAAACCAGGTTTATTTGTCGCTGTTGTCGTTCACTTGTTTCAGTTGTGTCTGACTGACCCCGTTTGGAGTTTTCTTGGCAAAGATACTGGAGTGGTTGACCATTTCCTTCTCTGTCTCTTTTTACAGATGAGGAAACTGAGGTAAACAGTGTTAAGTGACTTACTCAACATAGAATATGCACTCCCTGTAGGAGGGGACTATCCACATAGAAAGTGTCTGAGTCCAGATTTTAATTCAGGAAGATGAGTCTTCCTGACTCCAGGACTAATACTCTAATAATGCCACCTAGGTGCAGCCAAACCAAGCTTATAGTTTAAAATATCCAATTCTTAACATAGCCCTTTTCTCTTCTCCTGCCATCATCACTGCAGAAGTAGGATGCATAGCGTAGTACCATAGGTTTTCAGGTCAAATAATTCATCACCAATTTACCAGAGAACTCCCCATACTTGGCGAGGCTGGTACTTGAAAAAATTCAGTCTATTACACTGTGAGCTCCTTGAAAACAAGGGCTATTTTTTTTTTGCCTTTCTTTATAATCTCAGTGCTTAGTATAATGAGTGGTATTCAGTAGACACTTAATAAATGCTAGTTGACTGACCATACCTGAAACCTTTCTAGCATGCACAGAGTTTCAGTTATGCTGCTATAAACTTTGAGATCCCCGGGTGCCCTTGAGACCAAAATGAGGCATCCAACAGATTAATTTATTCACTACCACAAGAGCCCTTATCTTTACTATCCCTGTTCTCCTGATAATACTGTGCTCTTCTTGTGGCCAAGGATTCAATTCAATTAAAAAACATTTATTAAGCACTAACTGGGTGCTAAGTAGGCACTATGCTAAACCCTGGAGATACAAAAAGAGGCAAAAGACAGACCCTGCCCTCAAGGAGCTTGTAATCTAATGGTGGAGTCAATATGCAAACAGAAATATGAAAGCAAGCTAAAAACAGGATAAATTGGACATAAATAAAAGATAGAAAACACTGAAATTAAGAGGAATTAGGGAAGCCTTCATGTAGAAGGTAGGATATTAGTTGGGACTTAGAGGAAGCTGGAGGGGTCAATAGTTGCAGCAGAGGAGGGAGAATGTTCCCAGTATAGGAGACAGCCAGAGAAGATGCCGGGAACAGAGAGACAGAGTGTCTTGTTTGTGGATTAGCCAGGAGCCCAGTGTCCCTGGATCCAAGAGTATATGATGGGGAGCGAGGTGTGAGAACACTACAAAGGTAGGAGGAGGCCAGGCTTTGAAAGGCTTTAAAAGTCAAAGAGAACACTCTGTATTTGTATTCATTCAACAAACATTAATTAAGTATATAATATGTGCAGAGCACTGTGCTGGGCAAAGGGGAAGATTCTTTTTTTTAATAGATAAAGATATAGTCTCTATCCACATGCCATGTACATTCTACTTCATTTCTGAAAGGCAATGGAAACACACAAGATCACCATAAATATCACCAATAATGATTCGTATTCAAGAAGTGGCCCCAAAAAACATTTGAGGGCCTGTGTAACCAGAAAAGGAGGTGGGCTGGTCACACAGCAAAAATTGGGGCAATAATAGAAGAGTTAACCAAATGACACATTGGTGTTTTGAAGATATCAAAAGAACTAGATAAAAGTCTCCAACAACCTGGGTGGATCTTCTATTGAGAACTTATATATAGAAAGCAGGATAATTGGGGTTAAGTGACTTGCTCAAGGTCATATGGCTAGTAAGTGTGAAGTGTCTGGTGTCTGAGACTAGATTTGAACTCAGGTCCTCCTGACTCCAAGGCTGGTGATCTATTCACTGCACCACCTAGAAGAATTACAAAGGCTAAGAAGGGGTATAAGAGTCATGACATAAATCAGTGGAAGGAGTAGCCATTCCCAATGAAATCATGAATTTATTCAAGTATAAAAAAATGAAGGCTAGTAGGTAGGAAAAATGTGAGCTTTTTGAAAGATGTTCATGCCAATAAGAATGGTCCCTCAACATGTGATCGTTGATCACACTGATCATTTTAAATTTCTCCCTGTAGAAGAATATATTTTCTTGTATCTATTTTAGGAGATAATCATAAGCAGTTTCCTCTCTCCCATTCTCTTTTTAAATTAAAGAACTCTTGGTCAGATTTGCAAAACTCCAGACAAATATTTACTTTACTGATCCTTCATTGGCGTACTCCATTCCTGGCCATTCATGCTTTTTAAGCTGGATTCCAGGAAATGAGATTCTGTTTTCAGATACCATCTTTTGGCTTTTTTTTTTTTGCAGCTGTTTACTTCTTATATCTGCTTTTCTTTCCCCAAATGCCTATCTTCAATTTGTTGTAATAATGAAAACAATGTGTGTGCCTCTAAGTCACAAGTTTCCTTATCCAGAACTTGCAATTCCTAGGTTCCTTCCTAGTTTCCTTCTGGCAATATTGTTGTTGTTTCTCCTTTATTTTTGAAGAGGACTAATGACATCATGGGATGCTGTCTTGACTTGTGCATGAACTGGATTTAAGTGAGGCAGAGTTGCAGAAAGTCATCAATTTCACTCTCTCTTCCAAGAGTCATTGAAGTCCAGTGGCAGGACAAAAGTCAAAACAACTGGCAATGACCCGGGCATCTTTGATGTCTGACTAAGCCGTAGGCTCTCCACAATACTTGCTCCATTTGTGTTCACAGCAGTCAGAACAAATTGTTCTCATCTGTCCTTTCCACCCCGGGAAGTCTTCACATCTCCCTAACTCGCTGATGGTTATGAGGTTCATCAGTTACCCTCCACCTGGTTTAGCCTATCTGCCAAGATGGCTTTACATGGGTGTGACTTCTGTGCATATACTATAGCTTCTCTGAGTCACAAGTGAGAGTTGGGTATCGGGGATGAGCAGCCCCCACATCAAAGGTACTGGTACCTCCCAGCACACCCCATACACCCTGACGATGCTCCTTCTCTGACTCACCTGAAGTGGATATTGGTAATCAGGTTTAACAAAATCTTAGGAAGGACTCTATCATATTCTGGACAAATGTCTTAGGGATACAGAAAACTATGATCAGTTCAAGTCAACAAATAAAAACAAAAATTGCAGTTTATAAGTTTTAATGGCTTAAAATTACACTAACAGGGGCAGCTGGGTGGTGCAGTGAATAGAGCACCGGCCCTGGAGTCAGGGGAACCTGAGTTAGAATCCAGCCTCAGATACTTGACTAGCTGTGTGACCTTGGGCAAGCCATTTAACCCCAATTGCCTTGCCTTCCCCCCTCCAAAAAAAGTTACACTAACACATTTAGGACACCCTGTATAATGTTCTAAAGCTTGCAAAGTATTCTATATATGTTATCACTCTTGGTCATCGTAACAAAAGAACATTCTGAGCTAGTTCAAGTATTATGATCTTTTTTATGGATACAGAAACTGAAGCTGATTGTTTAAGTGACTTGTATTGGGTCACATACTTAATGCCAGAGGTGGGATATTGCATAGAGTGCTGTGCTTGGTGACAGGAAGACCTGCAAATTATTTTTACTATTGTAGTTTACTATTCACTATTTAATTTTAGCACCCATGGCACTGAGATTACAAACTGATTAACGGCTGGAAACCTAGATTGTGAGAGGTAATTTCCTCACCAGAAATCCCTTACACCAATAAGACCCAAATAAGAGATAAGGTAAGTGCTGACATCAATTCACTCAGGGGATACAAAACCATTTGAAACCAACATTTGGAATATTTTGTTTGGATGGGGTGTCACATTTTAAAATGTTGACAAGTTGGAGAACGTCCAGAGGGCTATACCTGCCTGAAGAGGCATCTTGAGACTAAGTCAAAGGAAGATCTATTGAAGAAACATCCATCTAGCCCAGAGAAGAGAAAGCTTAGAGGAGACTTGATGGGTGACTTCAAGCACTCAGACAGATGTCAGAGAGAAGAAGGATTGCTGTTGTTCTGCCTGCTTGGTCTTAGGGGGAAGAATAAAAAGCAATGGGTGGAAATTTCAGAAAGATAAATTTCAGGTTGATGAAAGAAATATAACCCTAAAACAAAAGCTATCCAAAGGGATGGGCTGCCTGGGGAGGTCACAGGTTCTCTCTCCTTAAAGTGAAGGATGGATGACCCCTTACTAAGGATGGTGTAGAAACAATTCTTGGTTAGGTAGGGGGCAAATGTGATGTCACTAGGGTCACTTCCAGTTCTGAGATTCTATGATTCTGTCTCTAACCTAATTTTTGAAGAATTTTACAGAAATTAAAAATAAAGACAACATAAAGAAAGAAGTTATCTGTATTCAGAGAAAGAACTGATAAATAGAAGTATGTATAGAATAATTATATATATGTGTGTATATGGATATGTGTTTATATATATATGTGTGTGCATATCTCTCTCCATGTATATATTTATACACACACATATATCCATTGGTGTCTAATGGTAGCCATATCTAAGGTGGAACAGGGAGGAGGGAAGAGAAAAAAGGAAAAAAAAGAAATTTACATGATTACTTTATTATATATTTAAAAGGAATAGCAAGTTGTACATAACAGACTTACAGTTTCGTGTTCAATCATCTCTTTTTTGTTGTACATGTTGTGAAAATGCTTTTTTTATTCTATAAATTAAAAATAAAATAAATTTTAAAAAAGAATTTTAGCTAGCTGAAAAAGAGGAAAATACAAGTCGAAATTCAAAATACTTTCTGTATTTTAATTAATTTACCTTTCAGATGTATAACAGCAACAATGACAAATGCATAGAGGCATAAGATCATAGACTTAAAATTGTAAGTAATCTTAGAGGTCATGAAGTCCAAAACTGGAACTCAAGATCTATTCTCTCATCTGAGCCTTACGACAATTTTGAGAATGAAATTTTTACTTAAATCATATTGTGGCATCTAAAATACAAAAAGATCATAGATAACCCCTAGTCCAAATCATCATTTTACAGTTAACAAAATGAGATAGAGAAGGGAGGGGTGACGATAAGAATAACTGATGCTTATAGGACACTTTAAGGTTTGTAAAGAGGCAGCAAGGTGGTAAAGTGTATAGAACTCTGGACTTGAGTTCAAATCCAGCTTTGGACACTTATTAGCTACGTGAGTCTGGGCAAGTTACTTAATCACTGTCTGCTTGAGTTTCCTTAGCTACAAAATGAAGATAACAATGTCACCTGCCTCCTAGGATCTAATGAAGACAGTATTTGTGAAGCACATACTGAGCTCACAGTAGGCATTTAATAAATGCTCATTTCCTTCCTTTATACACATTAACTCAGTTAATCCTCATGGCAGTCCTGTGGGGGTAAGTACTAAGAGTATTATTCCCCCCGTTTTACAGATAAGGAAACAGGATAAGTGACCTGCCCAAGGTCACACCATAAGGGAGTTATTATTCAAACCCAGGTACTCTGGCTCCAAACATAGTACTCTTTCTAATTTATCACATTCCCTAGTTGCTACTTTGAATCCCAGTTTTCTTGAGACATAATGGTTTTCCTAAAAAGTCTGGAAACATACTGTGAGAAATGCAGATATTCAGCAAATAAGAAATATGTTATAAAGGAAAAATGAATCATTGTACAGCAGGAAGAACACCAGACTCAAGAGTCAAAGGGACTTGGGTTTGAATCCAATCTCTGCCATTTACCAGCTGTGTGACCTCTCTGACCCTCAGTTCCTCATCTACAAAATGGGTGTAATAATATCTGTATGATTTACCTCCTAGGCTTATTGTAAGGCTCAGATAAGAGACTAGATCTTGAGTTCTAGTTCCTTACCTATAGAATAAAGGACTGGACTTGACGACCTCCAAGATTGCTTACAATTGTACGTCTATGATTTTATGATTCTATCCAAGTGTTGTTGTTCCATCATTCAGTCATGTCCAAGGATTTATCACCTCATGGGGTTTACCTGGCAAAGACACTGGACCGCTTTGCCATTTCCTTCCCCAGCTCACTTTACAGATGAGGAAACTGAGACAGATAAGGTTAAGTGACTTGCCCAAGGTCACACAGCTAGTAAGTGTCTAAGTCCAGATTTTAATTCAGAAAGATGAGTCTTCCTGACTCCAGGCCCAGCACTTCATCCACTGTGCCACCTCACTGCTAAAATATGCATTTTATACTTATCCTCTATTAATATGTGCTAAATATCAGTTGTGATGACATTGTACCATCTTAATTACTCGTGGCCCTAGCCTGGTAACAAAGGAATGACTTCTTATTATTTTTTCTTTTTTTGCTCTGATCTTTTAAGTGAATTTGGGCCATTCATTGGATGCAATGTTGCCTTGGTTTTTCCCCATCTATAAAATGCTGAAAGCCAGTAGGGTATTATGGAAATAAAAGTGGGTTTAGAAAGGGGTGGGTTAAGCATTTTCCAGAGCTGCTAGGTACCACAGTGAATAGAATGCTGGACATCAGAGAAACTCATCTTCATGATTCAAATCTGACCTTTACTAGCTATGTGACCCTAGGCAAGTCACTTAACCCTGTTTGCCTCAGTTTCCTCATCTGTAAAATGAGCTGGAGAAGGAAATGTCAAATCACTCCAGTATCTTTGTCTAGAAAACCCCAAACGGGGTCACAAAGAGTGGGAAGCAACAGAAAATGACAGAATAAACAGGAAAGGGTTCTAGTCTCATATCTGCTACTGACTCACAACATAACTTTGGGTTAAAAAAAAACTCCCTCTGCCTGAGCTGTAGGGGCAGATTCTCGGCTATTGTTTTTTTCTTTTGTGTTTTTTTTTTTCCTTTGGAGAGGGGAGGGTAGGGCAATTGGGGTTAAGTGACTTGCCCAAGGTCACACAGCTAATTCTTTTGTGTTGAGTGTCTGAGTTCTTATTTGAACTCAGGTCCTTCTGACTCCAGGGCAGGTGCTCTATTCACTGTGCCACCTAGCTGCCCCTACTCTTGGATATTGTTATACAATAGTTTTCACCCTCTCTCATTTAGAATTCTATAATTGGACAGGTCCTTACTTTATAGCTGATGTAACTGAAGCCTAGACAGAAGTCATAGAATCTCTGATCTAGAAAGGACCATTTAGTCCCATTCTCCCCTATGAAAAACTAAGCTAGGCAGCAAGGTGGCATCACAGTGCATCAAGCACAAGCCCTGGAGTCAGGGGGACCAGGGTTCAAATGTGGTCTCAGACACTTACTAGTTATGTGACCCTGAGCAAGTCACTTAACTTGCCTCTAAAAAAAGAAAAGAAAAAGAAAAAACCAAGAAAACTGAGGCCAGTGGAAGTTAATTGACTTGGCCTGAGGTCACACAGCTAGAATCTGAACTTGGCTCCTTTGACTTCCTCCCAGGCCTTTTGTCTTGTCCAAGATCAAACAGATAATTAGTGGGGGAGCCAGAACAATGACCCAAGACTCCTTATCGCATTACCACCAAATAGTTCTGTGAGAGAGGATATAATGGAATCTTGTTTTGCTCCCACAAAAGTTATTGGAAGATAATCAAAAGCTGTGTGGAAGCTCTTGCTTATCTTACTTTACTAAAACCCTGGACTTCCAGGAACTATGTCCACGGTCAGAGAGAGCTAGAAAGGTGAGGGTGTGGCACACAGCTCTGATCTTAGAAGAGAAGAGGTCAGGTCCTAATCAGGTCTCAAGTATCTTCCCTACCACGTCTCTGTAATCTACATATAATCTGCATATATTAAGGGAATGTAGAATATATAGAAGGAAATAAAGTGAGGAGTATGAGGAATTTGACTGACCTTTGAGAAATTTTACAATGTGTCTATAGAGGGAAAGTAGAATATATGCAGAGAGGGAAATAAAGTAAGGAATTTAATTTAACTAACCCTAAGTCTACCAGGAAGAACAGAACTTATAGATCCTCACTCCTACTTCAATATGAGTGGTTGTGTTACTCCTGAGCATCAGCCCCACTTCCTTGCTAGAAGTATAAACGAGCACTTTCAACTCCATACTTTGTCTTTGAGTTTTTAAGTGGGAAGGGATTTGCCATTTTAGGGACCATGTCATGTGGATTTTTCTATGGATCCTTCAAAAAAGGAAGCCGTTAGCAATGGAAATTTGTTTTAAACTAGCTCCCTGACCTACCTAGAAGTTCTATGACACTAACAGTTGCCTGGGACTTGAAACTTTGGGCTCACTCCCTGACCCTACCTGGGAGGTCCTCTGAACCTCAAAATGTTTTTCGTAGTTCTCAACCACAATAGTTTAGAATTGTAGTTTTTTGTTGTTGGGGTTTTTTAAGTGGTGGGGTAGGGAGATGCCTAAGGCTATGCCTCTTATCCTAGCTCTAAATTTCTCTAAGGACTGGAGTCCCTCAGATAAATATGGAGAAAATTAAACCCTTAGTTAATTGATTCATGAAACTTTAAAGTTCAGTCCAATGATTGTCTGAACAGTGTGTGCTTTCTCGGAGAAGGAAAGGATGATAAGAGATAAAGATGGAGAGTCTCTGGGTTAGCACACAGAAAATGACCCTAGCACATTCTCTCAAGCGGAATTAACACTGATCAGAGCAGACAGAGCTTTGGAAATCCCATTCTCAATCATAAAATCTTCTATGACATTCAGATTTCTTTTTTCTGTCTCTGTGGAGTAACAGTCCTGCCCCTAGTTCCAACCAATATAATTCTTGCAATGACCCACCACAGAAGACATTTACAACACACCATGCTGCTAAAAATGATAGCTCTTTTAAAAGAGTATCAAAGGAGTGGGTAAAAGATACGTCTGCCCCTAGAGGAGAATTATCCGGATTGCCACTCTTTGGGCAAAGGAAATGATAAGGGGAATGCCTGGACGACTATGAAATGAGATTATGAAATGACTTGAAATAATGAGGTTTCTATGGTAAACACTGAACCAATGGGAGAGGGAGGTGAGGAGGTCAGGAGGTTGGTAAAAGTCGTGACCTTGGAGCATCTCTGTCGCTGGGCCTACAGGAATAATTGCTTTGAGCCCTGTGAGGCCTATTTGAAAATAAAACAAAGGAACAATTAAATTCCACAGAGGTCTTGTTGGGGATATTTCTGCTGTTGAGCTGTTCTCTGCTGCATTTTATCATTAATGAGCCTCCCATGGTGCAGTTATCTAGCCCTGCTAATCCATCCTTCCCCCTGCTGCCAGACTAACTATTCCATCCTGGTTCCTTCCCAGCTCAGAAATATATTGTGCTCTTTGCAGTCAAGTTGTCTTTTCTAGCCTGGCCTTTGTGATCCTGCATCAATTGTCCCCCTCCCTGTTATCTTTGTTAGAGATACTGTGGTTGTGGTGGTGGTCCTACTTGTGACACTTCCAAGGTGGGTGACCCTGAGAGAGTCAATTAACATCCCTGAGACTCAGTTTCCTGTAAAGTAGGGATCACAGCTCCCTCACGGGGTTATTGTGAGGTTCAAATGAGATAATCTAGATAAAAGCATTTGGTAAACTTTATTTTTTTTAGAAATACATTGTCAGTCTATTTTCATTCATATATCTCAGAGGGAAAAAGTAGAAAAACATTCATGGTGCATGAAAACACACAGATTCCTCTATTCTATAGGTACAGGGAGGCAGGAGCTGCAACTCTCAGTCTGGGGGGCTTTGCAGACAGCCCTGGGCATACTTGGCACATCCTGCTGGGCAGCAGCAGCAGCCACTTTTCCTATAAGAAGTACAGGAGCATGATTTGCATTTGCAGGAGTCACCACAGGTGCAAGAGCCACCATTTGCACAGTCACAGTTGGGGTCCATCGCTGGAGGGTCTGGAGGACGTCTCTCTGGGGGATGAGCTGGAAGGTTAGAAAGATGAGTTGTGCCCATTTTGCAAACTTTAAGCAGAGATTCTTGTTTGTGTGCCCTTTGGCACTCTGGTGCAGTCTATGGCCCTCTTCTCAAAAAAAAAGTTTAAATGCATAAAACAAAAATACATAAAATTACAAAGGAAACCAATTGCAACAGTAATCAAAAAAAATTTAAACAAGTTCAGGGACCTCAGGTTAAGAAACTGCTTTAATGCAATGTATAAATATTAGTTATTATTTTCCTGCTTTCCTCATTTTTTGCTTCTTTTCTCTTTTTTCTCTCATGTATGTGGATGAGATACTCTAAGCAAGTAATCACTTTGCCATTCACTATGTAAGATTTTGTTTTTTCTCATGTCAAGCCCTTCCCCCCACCTGAAAAACCTGTGTTTCCATCACTCCAACTCTCTCAGACAGAACAATATTTGTTTTGTTTTGTTTCTTTGAATTTTTTCTATTTTCAAATATTTTATTTTTTACTATCACATGTAAAAACAATTTTTGACATCCATCTTTTAAAATGTTGAGTTCCAAAACTCTCCCTCTTGTCCCCTTCCCCTCCTTAAGAAAGCAAACAATTTGATATAGCTTATATTTGTGCAGTCATGCAAAACATATTTCCCTATTAGTCATGTTGTGAAAGGAAACATAGACCGAAAAAAAAATCAACAAGAAAAATAATGAAAGTTTAAAAAAAAAGTAAACTTGGATCTGCATTCAGACTCTATCAGCTATTTTTCTTAGAGGTAGACATCATTTTTCATCCTAAGTCCTTCAGAATTGCCTTGGATCTTTGAATTGCTTAGAATAGTTAAGTCATGGGGCGTCTAGGTGGCGCAGTGAATAGAGCACCTGCCTTGGAGTCAGGAGGACCTGAGTTCAAATTCGACCTCAGACACTTAACACACACACAAAAAAACTAGCCATGTCACTTAATCCCAACTGCCCTCCAAAAAGCAAAAAAAAAAAAAAAAAAGAATAGTTAAGTCATTCACAGTTGATCATCACATAATATTGCTGTTACTAAATGCAGCTGCTCTCTTGGTTCATCTCATTTCACTTTGAATCAGTTCATGTAAGGCTTTCAAGGTTTTTCTGAGAGCATTCTGTTCATCATTTCTTACAGCATAATGGTATTCCATCACAATCATATACTACAACTTATTCAGCCATTCTTCAATTGATGGATGTCCTCTCAATTTCCAATTCTTTGCTACCACCTAAAGAGCTGCTAAAAATGCTTTTGAACATATCGGATCCTTTTCTTCTTTATTTTTAATCTTTTTTGGGATACAGACTTAGTATCAAAGGGTACACACGGTTTTATAGCCTTTTGAATATAGTTCCAATTTACTTTGTAGAATGGTTGGATCAGTTCACTACTCTGCAACAGTACATTAATATCTTAATTTTTCCCCTCCAATATTTGACATTTTCCTTTTCTGTCATATTAGCCAATATTATAGGTGTGAAGTGGTGCATCAGAGTTGTTTTAATTTGCATTTTTGTAATCAATAGTTATTTGAAGCATTTTTTTCATCTTTCTATAGATGGGTTTGTTTTTTCATCTGTGAACTTCCTGTTATTAGCCTTTGACCATTTATCCATTGGGGAATGACTTGTAGTCTTATAAATTTGACTCAGTTCTTTATATATTTTAGAAATGAAACCTTTATCAGAGAGACTTGTGATAAATTCCCCTTCTTCCTCCACCCCCCCCCCCCCCAGCCTTTCAGCTTTCCTTTGAAGTTTGGCTGCATTGGCTTTGTTTGTGCACAATATTTTCAATTTAATGTAATTAAAATTATCCATTTTACATCCAAGAGCTCTCTATCTCTTGCTTGTTCATAGATTCTTCCTTTATCTATAGGTCTGACAGGCAAACTATTTCATGCTTCCTTAATTTGCTTATGGTATCACCCTTTATGTCTAAATCATGTTTATTTTGACCTTGTCTTGGTATACAGTATGAGATGCTGGCCTATACCTAGTTCGTGCCAAACTGCTTTCCAGTTTTTCAGCAGTTTTTGATGAGACAATATTTGTAAAGGACAGTGGGACACATACCTTAGGACAGTGCCTGACACATAGTAGGGACTTTCAAATACTTATTTCCTCTCCTTTTCCCTTTCTCCTTCCTTAAAACCAACTCAAAAATGCACCTCCTCAAGGAAGTCTTCTAATCACCTTCATTCTTCACTGGAGTTCCATGGACACTTACAAACTCATTTTTATTACACTAATTTGCACTTATTAATATGTAGCTTGATAAAATATTTTACTTTAAAATACTTTATGTTCTGTCTCCTTAACTAGATTATAAACTCCTTGAAAGCATGAACTTTCATAGGCATAGAATTTTAAAGTTAGAAGATGTTACTTAGTTCACTCCTCTATTTTATGTTAAGAAACTTAAACTCAAGAGAAGTGACAAAAGCTAGTAGAAGAGCCAGGACCTGAATCTGCTCTACCAACTCCCAGTTAAATGCTCTTTCCATTACTATGCCATACTCTGTCTTTTTTTTTGTTGTTCCCTCATTCTCCATCCTCCAATTATGCCTCACACTGTTGATTGCTTGTTTTTGGACAGAACCTTTGAGTTCATCAACCTGAAGAACTCTAGATTCCCTCCCAGAAGCAATTTAGTAATCCCTCTGTAATTTACCACCCTACAAAGTTGCCTAGAGGCACTGAGATAGAAAAGGGAGGCACTGGGAAGTGTCTGGTACTAGGTACAGCCAGTATGTGTTAATACAACTATTCTGAATTTTAAAGGTGGCGCTCTCTTCATGACCCCTTACTAGTGCTTTTCATGCTTCTTTAACCAAAAAATTTGACTCTTTGTTATGTATCCAGCCATGTAAAGACGCCCTAGTATGTTGGTTCACATTGGAGAGACTTAATAAAAGGTCAATTATTGATTAATCAAGGCTCCTTTCTCTGGAACTGCTCTCTCCCTTTGTTTTAGCTTGTTTTTATAATTTTATTTTAATTTTTAATAGATGCTTTTTTTGTATATCACATTCATTTCTTTTTCATATAAATTCATTTCCTTCTTCCTTCACAGACCAAAACAAAAATTAAACCCTTATCATAAACCTGTTCAATCCAAAAAAATAAAATCCTGCATTGGCTATACTTAAAAATGTAGATCTTCCACTGCATTTTTAAGTTTCTCTTTGGCAGAAGCAAAGTCATTAGTTTCCCTTTCAGTCTTCTTGACCAGGTTTATCTGTAATGTGGAGTAGTCTGGGCATTCTCCAAGGGCCCCTAAATGTACCTTCCTAAGTCTAACTGGCATGCCCTAACTTGCTCCAGTTACACTCGATCAGAATTCTAAAGTCCTTCAAAGTTGTTTTTCTCTGTAATGTTGTCATTGCATAAATTTTTCTCCTTGTTCTGCTCTCTTCACTCTGTATCAGTTCATTGAGGTTTTCCCTTTTTCTTCTGGATTACCCATTTCATCACTTCTTATAGTTCAATAATATTCCATTAAATTTGTGTATTATAATTTGTTCTGCCATTCCCATTGGAGAAGGACGTTTGTTACCTCTTTCTCTGTCACTCTGACTGAGTCTGGACTAATCTTAGGGATGGCAGAACCATATGCTTGAGCCACACTGGATAATTAGCCCCATCCTCAATACTTACTTAGCCTCATTCTTACCCTCTTGCACCATGGCTGTGGACATCTTAAAAGTACTTTCAGTGAAAAGGTCTGTAAATAAAGCCTGATAGATATTTTGGCAGGCTGACTGATAAATTTCTTCACCTTCCCCTCCTTTCTTCTTTCCCACTTCCCCAACACACACAGTGGTTGTAACCGAACTAGCCAACTTCTGGCATAGCCCTAGGCTGTGTACTAACTTAATTCCTCTTCTATGCCCTTCCCTAAATATTCTTTTCTAAATGACACAATTATTTAATGCTGCCAAAAACCTAGAGTAACCTCTGAAATGCATGCTTAAACCATGGTTATTTATATTGGCTGGAGTCTTCCTTTCTATCCTTCTAACTATTGAGGCTTTGTTCTGGAAGAATGAAAGGTAGATGGAGGAGAACGGTGGGCAGTTTGTTCAGAATTGTTCAGAATAAAGCCCGTGTCTGACTTAGACAAAGCTCATTCCCTTAGCAATCTTTCTCAGGAGCTGCTGATGGCAAATTGCTTCTGGCTTGTAGATGATTTCATGTGAAAGGGGCAGGACCAGAGAGAGGAAGGAGGGGGCTGATAAAGGGAGAAGAAAAGACAAAGCAAGCGTTGGCTTACAAAGGTCAATTAGCCTGCATTATGCATAGGAACATGAGATGACATATCTTTATGTGGGAAGTCCCCTATTCAATGGCAGATTCTTAGGCCTTTAAGAAATACTTTTGAGGAGCTCTGTGTACAATTTTAGAGCCAGAACAGGTCTTAAAGAGCATTTAGTTATGTTATGACAGACGTAGAAATGTATGGGATTCTGACCTCACCATTTTGCAGATGAAGAAACTGAGTCCTAAGAGAAGTATAGTGACTTGTCCAAGAATCACATAGGTAGTAAAGAGTAAAGCTTGGAATTAGAACTCAGGTTCTCTGACTCCAATTTCAGTACACTTTTCAACACGCCATACTAACTTTAAGGCCAAGACAGATAAAGTAACTGTTCAGGGTCATACCGACAGTTAATGGGAGAGCCAAGACTGGGACCTAGAACTCCTCAGTCCATCACCTCCATACATTCCACAGTAATGGTTTTATAGTTATTTACATGTCATCTCTTTCATTGGTATAGGAGCCATTTGACTACAAGAATTATTTTTAACCTTTTTTTTTATACCTTAACATAGTAAGCACTTAATAAATCTTTATTAATTTAAAAGATTGATTAGATAGAACTTTTTATTAAGTGCATACTATATGGCAGGCATTGCGCTAAGCACTGAGGGTACCCATCCAAATGCACAATATAATCCTTATCCTCAAGGGCCTTATATGCTAATGGAGAAAGACAATAACAAAGAAAGAGGGTGGAATATTGGGGAAGGAAGGAGAGGGCACCCAGGAGCAGAGCAAGGCTGCTGGCAGGGAGGTAGAGAAAGAGAGTGAAGCATAGCTGGGATCTCCCTGAAAAAAATGGTCCTATGGAAGAGATCCTCCATATCACTCCCCTTACCTCTGCCTCATCTAATCCCTCAACTCCCTTCAAAAAACAGCTCAGATGCATCCTCTTTCCAGGCCTTTCTTGATCCCCCTTAGTTATCTGCAGCCTCTCTGTCCTCAAAATCCTTTATTTGGATCCACTAATTAACACTCCCACCTCCCACCCACATACAATACACACACACACACACACACACACACACACACACACTCTCTCTCTCTCTCTCTCTCTCTCTCTCTCTCTCTCTCAGTAGAATACAAACTACACTTAGACAGGTTTGGGTTGTTGATTTGTTAGTACGTTTGACCAAAGTCCTCATACCATCTTCCCCGACAACCGAGGAATGCTTTGTATGTGTTGTACATGTACGTGCTTTTGTACACACATATACGTGTAGGTGCCATTTAGTCATTGCTCAGCTGTCTCTGACTCTTCATGACTCCATCTGGGGTTATCTTGGCAGAGATACTGGAGTGGGTTGTCATTTCCTTCTTTAGCTCGTTTTACAGATGAGGAAACTGAGGCAAACAGGATTAAGTGACTTGCCCAGGGTCTCACAGCTAGTAAGTGGCTGAGGCCAGATTTGAACTCATGAAGACGAGTCTTCCTGACTTCAGGTCTGGTGCTTTATCCACTGAACCAGCCAGCTGTTCCACTTTGTATATGGAAGGCACTTAAATCCTGATTGTACTGAATTGAGAATTTGAAATTGACTGGCAGAACAATCATATTTAGACAGTTGTTTTTCTCCTGTTATAAATGATGAAATTCCTCTGAAATCTGCTTCTTGGTGATAAGAAGTTGCTGGGCTATCAAAGGTTCTAGCAACAGTGCAAAGCAATCCCTGGAACATCATACCAAGCTACCAGACTTTAGATTAGATCAGAGCAGTGGAGTCAAATAAACAGAATGCTAGAAGTCTGGTCACACTAGATGAGGGATTCTTTCAACCAAAGCAACTCATGAGGAGTGTCTAGGTCAGTTCTTAGAGGTTTCATGGGATTTAAAGCCAGTGTCTTTAGAGATCAATAAATCAATATGTATCAATTAATTAATTGTTATTAATAATATAATTAATCAATCGTGAGCATTAATTATTTTTATTAAGCTGTGTGCTAGGCACTGTACCCAAGGGGAATGCAAAAACAAAAACCAAGCAGACCAAGCAGTCCCTGTCCTTAAGGAGCTTATATTTTATTGGGAAGAGATATTATCACTGTAATTAAGGATAGAGATAGGGGTCGAACCTGGGATTTCATTGGTCCAGGTGAGGAAACTCCCTTTAGCAATGCAGATCATTTATAAATATGTATTTACGAAACAAACACAATCTATTTGGGAGAGGTATATTGGAGGAGCACACTTGCCACCGTAGGAATTAGGAAAGGCATCCTGTAGAAAGTAGTTCTTGGGCAGAGCTTGAAAAGAATCAAGAGATTCCAAGGATCAGAAGAGAGGTGAGAATACATTCTAGGGATGGAAGATGGACATTGCAAAGGCACCTAGAAGGGGTATGATGTCTCTCACACATGGGACAAACATCAGGGAATCTAGTCTAAATCTCTCATTTTACAAATAGGAAGACTAAGACCCAGTATTCACGTAATCTGCTTTGGTTGGAGGAAAGCATCCAGAAAGCAACAAAATTTGAAAAGGTAAAGAAATAAATGAATAAAGTAAAGCATAAAGATGGAAGGAACTTGTCCATCTGACATGGTATGATATACAGTAAATCAATGATATTGTGGAGTTTAGAATTCAGGTCTCTTTAATTTAAAATTATTTAATTTAAAATTTAAATTTATTAATTTAAAATTTTGTTAATAATTAACAATTAATTTATTAATAATTTTAATAACTAATTACTAAAATTACTGATAATAATTGCGTGAATGAATATCACCTGAGACCTACAAGAACTCCTGTTAAAATTAAAGGAGAGCAGCCAGCAGGCCTAGAACTGTATGTAATAAGCACCCTCCTCTCTGTAACCTTAAGGTTAAATTTTCAGATTTTTTTTTTTCTTGAGGAATAGGTGCAATTTCTGCAGTCAGATGCTTTTATTTCTTGTACCATTGATCATCATATTTTTAAATTAATGGTAGAAAGGGAGCTCAGGAAATATCTAATTCAACCCCCTCATCTTTTCATTGATGAAACAGGCACAGAGAAATAAAATGACTTGATTGGGGTCAAACAGGTAGTAAGAAGGAAATCCAGAATTTGAACCAAGGTCTTCTGACTATAAACCCAGGGTTCTTTCCACTGTTACCAGTGACTAAAAGAGGACAAGGGTGAAATGGCGAAGGAGGGGGTCAGTGTAAAGTTAGTAGGGTTATTATGGGGGTAACTGACAGTAGGAGTTTGTTTCATTCTTTGTATTTTTATCTTCAGAGCCTCATATGATGCCTGGCACATAACAGGAGGGTAGTGAGTGTTTGAGTGATTGATTGATGGTTGATTGCCCATCAGCAAATCAATTATTGTCATAGTCAGAGGAAGAAAAGGTGAGCAGTGGCCATTGGTAACCCCCATATTGTTCTTTTGTATTCCCAAGGCATGAATCCAGAATATGATGGAGACCTTCCCAAATGCTGGTCTAACCTGGTGACCAGTATCCATTTTAAATGATACATAGGGGGAATGTCCAGGATAAGAGGGTTTTTATATTAATGGCTTCCATAGAAAAAGTGAAATAACATAAAGAAGATATTCTCTCAACTCTTCCCCAAATTCTATAGAGGAAACCTTCATGACTTAAGGATTCTTTGTTTCAAATATTCCTTTCCTCTGGCTCAAAGATGAGTGAAAATTTCTGTCAATCAAGGGAAGTATATCAGAAGGTATTCTAAGAGAAATATTAGAATCACTAGCAACTAGTTGACACTTTCTCCTATAAAGAACACCCCCAAGCAAAAAAAAAAAAAAAAAAAGGAAATGGTACTTAGATCTTCAGGGAGGTTGCTTACTTCTTCCCCTGGATACTATGGTTACTAAGTATACTAAGGTTAAGAAGGGAGCTCCTCACAGTGACATTCTCCAGGGGCAAGCTAACCTAGGCAGAAGTCAATTCTTACCCACAGTAATTCCCAGGAACATATCTGGAAATTCTAGGGCAAATTCAAAATATGGTGAAAGAGATCTGGAATATCCTAAGGACCCAGTATATTACTGATCTCATGGTTGGGTGGCAGGGGGGTAGTTGGGAGGAGAAGATGCTTCCCCATTCTGGTCCTCTATAACTCAAACTAAGTTTAATTGAATAAGTCTACACAGTCTACATCAATGTAATGAGCTCTGCCACCCACAAAAAGGGAGAAGCTAGGAGATAGGGGTAGCAGTTTCCTGAGTACTCTAGAGAACTTAGTATTTTTTCCAAGGGTTCACTAATATCAGGTGTTGCCCATATCTGCTTGGGCATGATCAGGGGAATTGCTAACACCTAGGCCCTCATCATTTGGAAGGGCTGGGTAACTGGTCAGCAGTGCCCCCTGGTGAACTAAATAGACATATAGAAACGATACATTTTCTACTCATAAGTCAAGGAAAAGTCATTTTTATCACAATCCCTACGTTGTCAGAATTGAAAAAAAAAACAACTTTTTTTTTAAAGACACCACTGCAGAGAAAATGGGTAGTTGGCCAAAGAATTTTATGACAGGAATATATAAGAAGAGCATTTGTCTATTCAAAAGAATATCCAGAATTCATCTTTCATTAAGAAAAAAATATCAAAGCATCTACAGAGGTTAAGGTTAACTAGGTTAACTAGACAGCAACTTATATTAAAAGAAAAAAAGGTCTGGGGGTTTTAATGAACTACAAGTTCAATATGAGTCAACATCCATGATATTTCAAATCTCTCCTCCACCAAAAAAAAAACACCCAAAAAACCTGTATTAAAAGAAGAAGCCTGTCTAGAATGAATGTTCTGAGAGGCCCATTGCACTCTGACTTGACCAGACCACCTCTGGACTATGGGTACCATATACAAAGAAAAATATTGACAAGCTGGAAAGTGTCCAGCAGAAGGCAGCCCAAATGGTGAGAGGATTAGAATCTATCCCAGAGGTTCTCAACCTGTGGGTTATGTTCAGTTTGTAACAATGAATATACATCCTGCATGTCAGATATTTACATTGTGATTCATAACAGTAGCAAAATTACAGTTATGAAGTAGCAACAAAAATAATTTTAATAGCTGGAGGTCACCACAACATGAGGAACTGTATTAAAGGGTCATGACATTAGGAAGGTTGAGAACCACTGATCTATACCCTTTAGGTGGAGCCAAGATGGTGGAGTAAAAGTATGAACTTGCTTGAGCCCCCACTCCAACCATCTCCCATACCTGTAAAAAAAAATGACTCTAAACAAATTTTAGAGCTACAGAACCCACAAAGTGACAGAGAGAAACAAATCTCCTGCTGAAGAGCAGGCCAACAGGAAGAGTCTATTGCACCAGGCTGGGAACCAAGCCACCATGAGCCCAGATGCCAGGTGGCACAGACCTGCTTCACAGACCTGCCAAAGCAGACTTCAGGAGAATGAATCACCAGCATCTGTGGTGGTTTCCAGACTTCTCAAGCCATAAATGCCAAAGAGAAAGTCAAAGGTCAATAGTGAACTCTGTTGGAACTAGGTGAGAGAAGATCTCAGTCTGTCCCCTGCCACCAGGGCAGCAGAGGTGGTGGCAGCAGGTAGGCAGCAAATGTGGATGCCTCCAGAGCTCCTGGCCTACAGATTGTAGGTGCACCAAGTGACCTTTCAGAGGGTAATTGCTCTTGCTTTGACCTTCTTGGATATGGGTCACAGTCTTGGGTGGTGATCCTGGGGTAAGGAATGCTAGTGTGCTAGAGCTTGTGGTGGCTGTAAAGAGGGCACCCTCCTCATAGCTCTTACAACACCTGTGAAAACCCCATCAATTTGGGACACAGCTCTCTCCACTCTGGAAACAAGAGTTCTACCGTGGCAAAGAGCTAAAAAGTCAAGTAATTGGCTGGCAAGATGAGCAAACATAGAAAGTACAATCAGACCACAGAATCCTTTTCTGGGGACAAAAAGGATCAAAATATGGAAGCAGAAGAAGACAACAAGGTCAAAACTCCTGCATCAAAAGCTTCCAAAAAAAATATGAACTGGTTACAGGCCATGGGGGTGCTCAAGAAGGATTTTGGAAATCAAGTAAGAGAAGTGGAGAAAAAAATTGGGAAGAGAAAGGAGAATGATGCAAGAAAATCATGAAAAACAAGTCAATAGCCTGGCTGAAGAAAATAACACCTTAAACAAATAGACTAACTCAAATGGAAAAAGAGGTCCAAAAAGCCAATGAGGACAAGAATGCCTTAAAAAAGCAAATTGGTCAGATGGAAAAGAAATTACAAAAGCTCACTGAAGGATATAATTCCTTCAAAATTAGATTGGAGCAAATGGAAGCTAATGACTTTATGAGAAATCAAGATGCTATAAAACAAATCCAAATGAATGAAAAAAATAGAAGGCAATGTGAAATATCTCATTGGGAAAACCACTGACCTGGAAAATAAATCCAGGAGAGTCTGGACCTCATCTTTCAAGAAATTATCAAGCAGAATTGCCCTGATATTCTAGAACCAGAGGGCAAAATAAAAACTGAAAGAATTCACCCATCACCTCTTGAAAAAGATCCCAAAAAGAAAACTTCTAGGAATATTGCAGTCACCTTCCAGAGTTCCCAGGTCAAGGAGAAAATATTACAAGCAGTCAGGAAGAAATAATTTCTAGCAGCTTCTACATTAAGGGATCAAAGGGCTTAGAATATGATATTCCAGAGGTCAAAGGAGCTAGAATTAAAACCAAGAATCACCTACCCAACAAAACTGAGTATAATGCTTCAGGGAAAAATATGGTCATTCAATGAAATAGAGGACTTTCAAGCATTCTTGATGAAAAAACCAGAGTTGAACAGAAAATTTGACTTTCAAATACAAGAAGCAAGAGAAGCATGAGAAGGTAAACAGGAAAAAAGAAATCTTAAGGAACTTATTAAAGT
>CM053590.1:139300440-139333066 GCA_028646515.1 Pseudochirops corinnae
TTTTTTGTTCTTCCAAATGAATTTTGTTACTATTTTTTCTAGTTCTATAAAATAATTTTTGGGTAGATTGATTGGTATAGCACTAAATAAATAATTTAATTTCGGTAAAATTGTCATTTTTATTATATTAGCTCGACCCAGCCATCCCTCTCCTCTCTTGCTTTTTATGACACAACATTCTCCTGGTTCTCTTCTACTTGTACTTGCTCAACATTCATATCATTCCCTCTAACCTTGGTGATCCTCAAGGTACAGTCCCAGGGCTCTTCTCTCTCTTTTCTTCTTCTTCTATACTCTTTCTTGGCTATTTCATCAGTTCCCATGGGTTTAACTTCAGCCCCAGGCTCTCCCTTGAGTTTCACTCTTGAATCACCAATTGCTTATTAGAGTTTCAAGCTGGATGTCCCGAAGACATCTCAAATTGGACTTGTCCAAATTAAAATCGTCTAAAGTTTTTCCCCACTCCAATGAATCAGTTCATAAGTATTCATTAAGGCCTCCCATAGGCTGGGCATAGTGCTAGGTGCTGAAAATACAAAGAAAGGCAAAAGACAGTCCCTGCTCTCTTTCAAGAAACTCAAGATCTAATGGGAATAACATGCAAACAAGTATGAACAAACAAAACACATACGGGATAAATCAGAGATAATCCATAGAGAGAAGGCATTAGCATTAAGGGGGGCCTCAGGAAAGACTTCTTATAGAAGGAGGGATTTTAGCTGGGACTTGAAGGAAACAGGAAAGCCAAGAGGTAGAGGTGAGGAGAGAGGGTGAGCGTTCCAGGCATGAGAAACAGTCCCTGAGAATGCCCACAATCAGGAGTAAAGAGATTAGTGTCACTGGGTTGTCGAGTATGTGGGGGGAAACAAGGTACAAGAAGACTGAAAATGCAGGCAGGGGGTGGGGATGATGGGCTCCTTCACTTTAAGAATGCCACTTTGACCAACAAACTGCCAAAGTGATTGGATCATGTCCCTCCCCTTCTCAACAATCTCCAGTGATTATGGTCCTCAGAATAAAACATAAACTCCTTTGTTTAACTTTCAATGCCCTCATGAAGTTCTAATGGAATCCAGCTTTTCAACCTCATTGAACATCACTCCTCCTTCTACACTCTGATCCCAACAAAAAAGACCTTCTCTCTGTTTCTCTCAGTGCTTTGGCGCTGGCTGTCCCCACGCAGCCAGTGTATTTTTTCCTCATCTTGTTCTCAAAGTGCCTCTTTGATCAGGGTTACAACTCAGGCACCGCCTTCTACATAGAGCTTTTTCTTATACCTGCAACTGCTAGGACCCACCCTCCTGAGTACCTTGTACTTGTTTGTATTTGCTTTCTGTGCATTTATTCTGTAAATACTTGCATGTGCATTAAAACATAAGCTACGTGAGAGTAGGGGCCCTTTTCTTCTTAGTATACCCAGGACTTTGCTTAGCGTCTAGGGAATGCAGCAGGCACTTAATAAATGTTTGTTGTTTGATTGATCTTACTCACTAGGAAATTAATACTCAGAGAGGTGGAATTATTTGCCCTTGGTCCCACAGCTAGTAAATGGCAAAGCTGGGATTGGAACCTGGGTCTTCAGACTTGTGCTGCACTTTCCTCAACATCATACTGTTTTCTCAATCACTGACATTTTCCAAAGTCAGAGGGGAGTAACTTGCTATATTGAAAGTATTTCTCTCCTAAACGTAACTCTATGCTACTAGTCAATTCAGTCCAAGAAATGTTCACTGAACACCTACTATGGGCAAGTCAATGATCTTTTGTTCTCTTCCCTGGTAAGCATTCTGGCTGGTAGCAATCCTTAAGAGAAGGAGGAAACTTGTGGCACATTCTGTGAGGGATATGAGTCAACCAGTAGTCAGTTCCCTTGCTGACCCAAGAACTTATGATCTCTGGGCCAAAAGCAGTTGGAAGTTTAAAGCAAGCATTTAAGACAAACACTACTGAAATTCTAATTTAAAAAAAATCGATACATCAAGGAGCGGTTGATTTGACTAGTTGGGAACTCTCTTGACAGAGAGCATAAGGCCTTTATGAGTAATTTTAAGAGAGTTGGTTGATGCTCAGAGAGTTTAAGTGAATTACCTTAGGTAAGAAAGCTAGTTAAGTAGTAGAATTTGAACCGAGGTCTTCCTGACTCCATGTTCAGTATATCATCAAGTTATGTCAAACCTTATCCCCTTTAGCCAAAAAAGCTACTATGGTCCTTCTCAGGGTGTACACGTGGGCCCTTTCCCCTCACCCTCCCCAATTCACAGATCCAACAGGGATAGTTTTGGGTTTGCCTCAGGTTTATGTTGCCGAATGCAGGTACCAAATCTTGTATGCAGAGGTTCGACTTGTTTGTTTAGCCTTCATTTCGCAAAGCACGTAGTTTGAAACTTAGAGGGGATCTTCCCTGACTGACAGGAATACTGTAAGGGAAGTAATTTTCTAGAGACGAGCACTGGTTGCCATGGTTTCCAACAGGCAGAAACTCCAAGGTCAATTCCCTGAAAATCTCTCACAGCTGATAGCAGCGGGGTGATGCTACATTTCTAATCACTTTTCTCCCTAACCAGGAAAGGAGATTGCTCTAACAGTGCCTGATGTTTTCGGAAGGTGGGGGGAAGGGAGAAAGGATAGTGTGTAGTGATACGGCCGGGGTGGAGAGAATGAGGAGAATAATAATAATCCCTAAGGAGGAAAATCTGAAAAGGCAGAAAGCAGAAAACCCAGCAGGCTAGCTGACCACTGTGACAAAGCCTGGCACCACTGATCCCCGGGGAGCTGGAGGAGGGAAGAAGCACTTGGAGAAATGAAGTTTTAATAAACTGAAAAACAGCCTTTCATCTTCAGACTCGGGTCCGCAATGAAACTAAGCCCTGCAAAGCTCACACGGGAGAGCCAGTCCCAAGAAGGATTTCAGTCCTCGCTGTCTGAATGGTGCATTTACTTTCCCGAGCACAGCAGTCTCAAGGTAGGGGTAAAAACAGCTCCTGCCCCACCAGGCATCAGACTGAACCAGCGGCACAGGACACCATCTACACTTCACTTGGTGGGACCCTCCTCGCCTACACGCCACTCCCGTCTCCAAGGGCTTTTCCTTCACAGATCAGTGCACCAGCCTTCTGAATTAAACCACTCTGCTAGCACAGCTGCCTTATCGATTAAACCTTTTCTTGTCTAGAGGAGCTCAAGATGTTTCCAGGAAACCTTCCCTCCCCCTCCTCCTCCTCCCCCTAGGGAAAGGTATTTCGTTTAGAAGCCTGATCTCCCCTGGGAGCGCCACATAATCACAGGTGTTCAGCATTCTCGCACAATCGCTGCATAATCAGCCATTAGCAAATGGCTGTGTTAACCTTAGGCAGACTAAATAGTCATCCGTATAAAAGCATCTAATGGGCTCCGGCATGCTTTTCTCTCCTGCAAAATAGGGTCTCTGCTTCACAGAGTAAAGAAGGAAATCCTGACAACCAATCTGAACTGTCTCAAAACTAACCTCCCCAAATCTTTCAATCTTTTAAATAGTTTTGGAAAGTACTTCTACGTCCCTGGAGAAAGACAAGTCGTAGAAGAAATGAAAGCAGTATCGTTTGTTACTTCCTTGTCTTAGACTTCTCCTCTCTCTAGAGCAGCAGAAAAAAAAGGCAGTTTGCAAATCGGAATTAGAGTTTGTATTTTAAATGTCGTAGTTACATCTTTCTGGTTAAGTGCTTGAATGCTAATCTTCTTGGCATATATGTTTTTATGAAGTGTATCCCATATATGCATATGTGTAGCACATCTCTATATATCTATATACATACACATATGCAGATGTATATATACATGCATATTATATATAATGCATGTGTTTGTATATATACATACATATACATGTATATATGTAAGTGCGTACATAACACAAAGTTCAGGTCTGGTGTTGGAAAACTCTTCCAAATTCACTGGAGGACAGAGATGGTGATTACTGTAAAAATCACGTTTTCATTGTTTCACCTCTGTGGCTTTGATGCACACATTTCCTTATACCTGTGATGCTATGCCTGACCCTCTGCCTTTGCATCTCTAAGATTAGAATTCTATTTGTTCCTCTCTCCAAAACTGTAACTAGCATGAGATCAGAGTTTTGGCCCCTAGTGCCCTTCCAGAATTGTGGGCCACAAGGGACTCTGCAATGCTCTTCAGGTAAATGGTTGTCCTCTCCCAACACAACTCTACTGGTGAGGGTAGCATCCTTTAAGCTGCCATACCCCCTCCTCCCTGATACACTCTCTTCTTGTGGGCTGGGCCCCTGCACATGCACACCCACAGCAAAACTATCTTGATTTTAGGCACTTTTGCAGCCTTGCCTTCCTCCACAAGATAGCATGGGGACTAGGAGAGTGATTTCACTGGTATAGGAAACTCTTTCTTACCAGTACAGATCAGTACATTCTGTGAAATTTATAATCTTAAAAGAGTTACCCAGAACACTTTAGAAGTAATATGACTTGCTCAGGGATTCACAGTTAGTAGGTATCAGAGGTGAAAGTTAAACTCAGGTTTTCCTAGTTTCCAGGTTAACTTCCTATCGATTATACTCCACTATCTCTCATAGGGACTGGGAGGAGGTTTGAATCAATGAGTAATCAGAGGATCTGGTTTTGAATCTTTGCACTGCCTTTTACTGTTGTGACTTTGGGAAATTAATTTACTTTTTTGCTCAGTTAAATGAGGGGTTTGGACTAGAAGACAATAGATATCTATTCCCTTAAGGTTCTAATTACTCCAAGTCTTCCCTGGAGCCAGAAGTAATGGTTCAGCCTCAGACACATTCTCTTCTAGAATTCTTGTTACAAGCAAAAATTATATCCATTGAGTGGCACAGTGTAATAGAGGATATGTTGAATTTAGAGCCAGAAGACCTGGCTTCATGTTCTGACTTTGAGCCTTTTTGGCTATATAACCTTGGGTAACTCATGTCACCCTTCTGGGCCTCAGTTTCCTCATCTGTATAAGGATGGTGGTTGGACTACTTCACCTCTAAGATTTCTTTCAGCTCTAAATTTATACTCTCTGAGCCTGAGCTTCATCAATTAATCAATTAACACATTAATTAACAATCTAATTTAAAAAATTTAACAATTAATATATTAAGCACCTACTATGTTCCAAGTACTATACTAGGTATTGGGGATACAAGTACAAAGAATAAACCAATCCCTACCAACAATGAACTTATATTGCAAAAGCGGTACATATAAGAATATATTCAGGGGCAGCTAGATGGCGCAGTGAATAGAGCACCAACCTTGGAGTCAGGAGGACCTGAGTTCAAATCCAGCCTCAGACACTTAACACTTACTAGCTGTGGGATCTTGTACAAGTCACTTAACCCCAATTGCCCTGTCTTTGCCCTCCAAAAAAAAAGCAAAAAAAAAAAAAAGAATATATGCTTATGATAAAACCCAAGTTTTTCTAAATTCAATGTAATATGGGGGATGCTAGCAGTTTGGGAGATCAGGAAAGGCTTCATACAAAAGTGGGTTCCTAAATTGTATCTTAAAGGAATATAGGGATTATATGTGGTGAAGTGTCCGGGCCAGCCAGACTCAGGGATTCCAGGGGCCCCAGAGTACCTACTGTAGCCCTGCAGTTGCACATGGCCGCCCCAACTGCCCTGCAGGTGCTCTCAGTTGCCCTGATGACTCTTTGGAATTAGAACTCCGGATATGGACAGAATAGTCCAACACACCTCAGTGGAATGGCCAAGCACCTTTATTGTCTTACAAATCTCCTCTTGCTGCTGCCCCCCAAGGCTTATTCGCCTGCCCCTTTTATTCCCTTTCTGTCTGCCCTTTTGTCAGGTGTCCTGGCAACAGGGTCCTGATAGGCGGGGAGTGCTTCTCCATTGATGGTGCATACTCAATGCCCCCTCAATGTTTGACATGCAGCCATCGAGGCAGAGTACACACCTGGATGCCTCTTACCCACCTCAGGTTTTCCTTGTCAGCAAGGGCACACTGACCGAGGTCAGACATCTAGGTAGCTCTAAGGAGCCCTTACAGTGAAGGTATAACAGGAATTTTTTTATTTTTTATTTCCTTTCATTAATTTTTATTATTTGGGGATTAGGGCTATTCCTTCCTTTCGGTTAACTGAAAGCCTGTCTTCTATTAATGTTAACCTGACCTAATCAAACCTGTCCTTAAGGATATGAAAATTTATTTAAGGCCTAAAACATTCCTTAGGTAAGAAGGCAGAGGAAGAATCTCAACTGACTTCTTGGTGATATGTAAATATCTCCCCTCAGTCTATTTGTGAGCCTTCTGAAAGTAGTTCATTCTGTCACCTGACTTAATTTACCTATAAAGTCTATTTAACTAGGTTGTTAGTTATGATTCTATTTAACTGAGTTTATTCAACTTTTATAACATTAAAGGGAGTATGGTATTATAAATCTTTTTTCTTTAACTTTTATGGCTTAAGAGCAATGTACAAGACTATAATGTATAAAAGAATTATTTCCCAGTCATTCTAATGTAATTTGGCCTGTAAGAGGCCTTGTTAGGATCCTAATGGTTGTTCAGATTTATTTTTTTTGTCTGAGATTTGAACCTATGCTTATGATAAAACCCAAGTTTTCCGAAATTCAATAATTTCTATGTTGAGTTAGATTAATTTAGACAGCCATTATCTACCACATGAACAGAGAAAGGAGATATTTCTCCAAAACAGAGGTAAGGAAGAAATATATTCCAGGCATATGGGACAGCCAGAGCAAAGGCACAGAAATGGGAAATTAAGTATTCTAAGGAAAAGAGAGAAGGTCAGTTTGGTTGGCTAGCAATGCTGGAGGAAGAGTAACGTGCAATGATGTTGGACAGATGGTATGGAGCCAGGTTATAAAAGCTAAACTGAAGAATTTATATTTTATGCTAGATGCAATAGGAAGCCACTGGAAGTTGCTTGAATATGAGAGAGGAGTTACATAGTTAGATTTTGAGGAAGCTGATTCATTGAAGACCCCCTATTCTATTCCAATCAGTATCAATCAATTTGATATGAATATAAGTTCTGCAACTTTGGTCCCAGAGCTGTGTAATCATGGGAAGCCGGCTGGAGGCCCTCGACCCTTGTTTTACCTTGTTGTGGTGACCAAGCCCAGTGTGGTGGAGGTGACTCAACTAAATGGAAAGATCCCAAATAGTTTTTGTACCTCTGAACCATTCTCTCTTTTCCAACATGAACAGGTACCCCTCTTATGACAATCATATAAGCACCTAGTCAGTGGAGATGCCCTATGCTTCATCCTTCTTATGACCACTTTATGACCACCTAGTCAATATTCCTTGCTTTGCCAAACTTGTTACCCTGCTGATATAATGTTTTGTTTATTTTGATCTATGTGTCATATGCCAACCAATGAAATTATTCCGTATCTGGTTTAGCTGTTCTTGAATGTTTATGCATCTAACCCTATAGGGCCCTGGAAGGAGGTGGCATCTCAGATAGTGAGGAAGATCTGAGGTCCACTTCATTAGAGGGGACTATGGACCCTTCAGTGAAGTGCCATTGACACAGAGCCCAGCCTGAGTTTTTCTTATTGTAGGTTAGAGAATTTTTATTCCCCCCCAATTTGCTCTTAGGGATTTCACTGTAGAAGTAGTCTGGACAAAAGTGGTAAGAGACTTCAGAGGCTATTACAAAAATCTTGTTGGGATGTGATAAAGACCTTAACTAAGTTGGTAAGTATATGAGTGAAGAAAAGGGGTTGAGTGCAAGAGATGTAGAAATAGGAAAACTAAGCAAATAATTGGTTATGTGGAGTGAGGGAGAGAAAGGAGTAGATATTTAATGTTGAGAATTCAAATCTGAGGCACTGGAAGGATGATGGTGCCTTCAACAATAATATGGAAGCTTGGGTGAGAAGAGAATTTGAAGAGAGGGAGTGAGGGGGAGGAGATAATTAAGATAATTAAGGAGATAATCCCTTTTAGATCTGTTGAGTTTAAGCTATCTCTGGAACGACCGGCTCGAAAAGTCTAATAGGCAATCAGTGATCTGGGACTGAAGCTTAGGGGTGAGATATATAGATACAGGAGTCACCTGTATAGTTGGATAGTTAAATTCATGAAAGCTGATGAACTTTGAGGAAGAAGAGACGACGGTTCAGGCCAGAATCTTAAGGAAGAGCCACAATTGGGGGCATGATAAGCCAGCAAAAAATACTGAGAAATGGGATAAGAATTCACTATTTGCCAAAAACTGCTAGGAAAACTGGAATATAATAATGGCAGAAACTGGGCATAGACCATTATCTAACACCATATACCAAAATCAAGTCTAAATGGGTGCATGATCTAGGTATAAAGGCTGATACTGTAAGCCAATGGTTCTCAACCTTGGTAATACCATGACCCTTTAATACTCATATGTGGGCATATCTGCATGGGGGCAGATCCGCCTGGAAACGGATGGAGGAGCAGTGTTTCGGTTCCTAAAACCACTGGAAATATGTATTTTCCAATGGTCTTAGGCAACCCTGTTCAAACCCCAAAGGGGTCATGACCCACAGGTTGAGAACCACTGCTGTAAGCAATCTGGGAAAGCAAGGAATAGTTTACCTGTCAGATTTATGGAATAGGGGAGACTTTATGACCAAAGAAGAGTTAGAGAGCTTTATAAAATGCAAGGTGGTAAATCTTGATTACATTAAATTGAAAAGTTTCTGTACAAACAAAGCCAATGTAACCAAGATTAAGAGGCAAGTGGGAAATTGGGAAAGAATTTTTACAACCAGTGTCTCTGATAAAGATCTCATTTCTGAAATATACAGAGAATTGAGTCAATCTGTAAGAATAAAAGCCACTCCCCAATTGATAAATGGTCAAAGGATATGAACAGGCAGTTTTCAGAGGTAGAAATTAAAGATATCTATAAGCATATGAAAAAATGCTCTGAATCGTTATTGACTAAAGAAATAAATGCAAATCAAAACAACTCTGAGGTACCATACCTCACTGGTCAGATTGGCTAAAATGACAAATGCTAGAGAGGATATGGAAAAATTGGAACACTAATGCATTGTTGGTGGAGTTGTGAACTGATTCAACCATTCTGGAGAGCAATCTGGAATTATGTCCAATGGGCTATAAATAATTGCATATCCTTTGACCCAGCAATACCACTTCTAGGGTTGTATCCCAAAGAGATCATAAAAGTAGGAGGAAGATCCATATGTACAAAAATATTTACTGTAGCTCTCTTTGTGGTGGCAAAAAACTGGAAATTAAGGGGATGCTCTTCAATTGGGGAATGGCTAAACAAGTTGTGGTATATGAACGTAATGGAATATTATTGGGTTATAAGAAATGAGGAGCAGACAGACTTCATATTTACCTGGAAAGACTTATACAAACTGATGCTGAGTGAGAAGAGCAGAACAGGAGAAATTTGTACACAATTACAGACACAATGTATGTATGACAACCACCTTTGATAGACTGGACTCTTCTCAGCAATGCAAGGTTAAAAGACAACTCCAAAAGACTCGTAATGGAAGGAGATGTCTACATTCAGAGACAAAACTAGAAAGAACAGTGTTTGAATGCAGACTTTAGCAAACTACCTGCTCTCTTTCTTTTTCTTGTTTAGTTTTGTTTCCTCTTTCCCATTATTCATTCCATCGGTTACAATCCTTCTTTACAACCTGACTAATGTCTAATGTGAAAGTATTTGCAGATCCTATACTTGATTGCATGCCATCATGGTGTGGGGAGGAGATGGAAGGGAGAGAAAATATGAAACTCAAGGGATTGTGGAACTGAATCTTGTAAACTAAAAGCAAAGAAACAAATTAATAAAGACAAAAAAAAAGACTGAAAAAGAGCAGATAGGTAGGAGGTAATCCAGGAGAGAGTGGTGTCAAGAAAATCCATCTGGAAAATGGTGATAATAATTTCCATAGTATCTACTTCATAGAGTGGTTGTGAATTTCAATTTAAATATGGCACATAAAAGTGGTATGCAAACTTTAAATGTGTGTATAATATATATTTATATAATTTTCACTGTCATTTCTGATGGACAATAACACATAGGGGCAATTTTTTCAAATTATGCTTGGGGAAGAAAAATTCCTTGTTCTTACAGCTCAACAAGAACTAGAGAATCAAAGGAAGAAATGAATTTCTTAGCTGGGAGAAGCAAACCTCACCCTTCTAATAGTATTTAGTGTTCCAGGTTCCTTTGTGAAATACCTGGGGGATGAGGCCTGTCTGTATGCTTATCCCAATGGGAAAAACTTTTTAAACAGGTCTCTTCTGATAACATCCTTTTGTGAACTGACCAGTACAGTACCCTTGGAGCTTACAGACAAGACTGTATCTTGCAAAGTGACACCCGTAAAAAAATTTCCTGGGTAATTGGTATGGAAGGATATGAGTAAATATGAATGGGAAGGCAAAGTTGTGGGTCATGCCTCTATAATGGAAAATCCTAAATTCAAGAGAAAATTTGCTTTCATGTGTGTCTATATATATGATGAAACAGATTTTTTTTCAAGAAAGAAGAATGAATCTCATTACCAGTAGAACTTGGTGATATCAGAGGAAAAAAGGTTGTTGTTTTTTTTCCACTGTGGGAATTTATATTTTTATATATATATTTATATATATATATATGTATTATATATATATTTATATATATATTAGTCATTTTATTGACCATGATTTATTGCAACTCTGAGGTTCTTTGATTCTGATCTTTCATTTATTTGATCATAGGATTATAAATTTAGAGCTTAAAGGGACCTCAGAGATAATTTAATCTAATTGACCATTTTATAAGTAAGAAAACTGAGGGACAGAGAAATTAATTGAACCACCCAAGGTCATACAAATAGATGTCAGAGTCAGTATCTCACCTGTCTATCCTTTTCTGCTTCAGTTTTCCTAAAGGATAAGTAAATGAGACTTTTTTTTTTGCCTTTTTGGAGGGAAAAAACACAGGGCAATTGGGGTTAAGTGACTTACCCAATGTCACACAGCTAGTAAATGTTAAGTATCTGAGGTTGGATTTGAACTCAGATTTGAACCAGGGTTGGTGCTCTATTCGCTGCACCACCTAGCTGCATCTAAATGAGACATTTTTAAAAGAGTCCAAAGAAAACAAAACTATATCCCCAAAGGGACACAACTAGGGCATTTTTTAAAAAAATGGTGCAAAATAAAAGTTCATGGTTTCATATGTAACAGAGAGTGTTCAATACCTCCCGTCTCAATCAATCAATCAGCTGATGGGCATGATTTGGTTTTTAAATATGTAAATAAAGTTGTCTATACTCTATGATCTCTTTATGAGGTACAATCCAAACAAGCTAATTACTCTTCGGGGAGACTTTAAAAAACTGGAGGAATTTCAATAGTTAGTCCAAGAGCTAAGCAGTTGAGTTATATAGAAATCTTAGCTTGGCACTGTCTTGAAGAGGCGGACCAGAGGGCAATGGAAGAAGAGAGAAGAAGAGTCCAGAAAAATAAAGAGTAATCCTTCTTCCTCTATCAACCATATCATTGCGCTAAAGGGAGCAGTAGTAGACCAAGGCATCTAGCCAAGTGCATGAAAATATACCAAAAGGGAACAGGCAGTCACCCAAGAAAAGAAAGTCTATAACCAGAAATGGAGATATGTGAAGAATAAAAAGGAATGAACATAGGCACATATAGAAATAGGAAGCTCAAGGGAGGAATCTTTGAATATGACCCCTAGAATCAGAGAAGAACACCAATTTTGGACTCAAGAAGGAACTTCCAGTAACCAGAGTTGTGAATATACCCTTTGGCCCCAGGTTTGCCTCACTCTACCCAATGAACTTTGTTTATGGGGGTAGGAGAAGGATACCCCTACTGGGGGAGAGAGATAATTTGTATAAACTCTTATAACTATACCTTATCAATAAATCCTTTTTTCTAAAAGGTAATCAAAATCTAGTTATCTGGTCATCATTGGCAAGAAACACACTAGTGGGAACTCACAAGCAACAGTACTTGCAAACCTATCCTGGGGTGGGGAAGCTGCAGCCTTGAGGCCACATCTGCCCCCCTAGGTCCTCAAGTGCAGCCCTTTGTCTGAATCCAAACTTCACAGAACAAAATTTGTTCAGTCAAAGGGCCTCACTTGAGGACCTAGAGGGCTACATGTGGCCTCAAGGACACAGCTTCTGCATGCCTGAACCATTAGGTTACCCCTGGAACCCAGAGAGTAGCCACCCTCAGGAGATCTCAAACCATGAATGCAAATGAAAATCAGAGAAGGGGCCCCAGAGGAGGTGCTATGTATTATAGTACTTTTTTGTTTATGTTTTTCTTTTGCATTGAAATGGTAAAGTTTGTTGATGCTTGTTAGGTTTATAATTTTTAAAATTAGGGGATAATGAGCTAGATTTCCTCTGGGATACCAGCTAGTTCTTAATATATGATCTTACATTCTCAGTTTAGTTGGGAGACTATTAGTCGTTAGAAGGCCATTAGCCTGGGTAAGAGATGATGGGAATCCGAAGAAGTGCTGGTGAGACTAGAGTTCTGCCAATGAATTGTAGACCTTGCATCAAAATAATTTCTGTGTGCTCTTCAAGGCCTCTAGATAATATTACTGTAGCTTTGTGATCTACGGTGAGTTATTTAACCTTTCTGGGCCTCGGGATATAATAATGTCCAATCCCTCAATCCCTTCTGTGATTCTAATAACAATTTTAAATACAGTTAAATCAACTGATGCTTTGCACGATCTTGTCTTCATTCAACATAAACAACATTTCACTTTTCCCTTTGCATTTTGCCCCACCAGCCAGGTCTGCTCTTGTCTCTGAAATTAATACTCCAGGGACAAAGACTTCTCCTATCCATTGTGAATGTCCTAATCTTTAACTCGCTCATTTTTCATTCCAGCTTCTCATCTGACATCCTCACATCCGACGCACAAACACTCTGTGGGAGAGGTACAGGCTATGGAAACATTCCCTAACAATGGGCTTTACCAAGCAAAAGAGAGACACCCCAACAATTGAGTCTGACTAGCTTGGGCTCCAGTATTTAGGGTGATGTGTTAACATTAAACTGTTCTGTCAGAAAGGTGGCTTTTAATCCAGTAATTTCTGTAATTCAATGAGCTACCACAAGTACCTACTGAAGTCAGGAAGGCCTGAAGTCAAGCCCTGTCTTTGACATATATTGGCCCTGTCATGGGAGAAATATCACCTCTTTGAGTTTGTGTGGTAGGTTACTTACTCTTGCCGAAATAAATCTATCAAAAGGCAGAAATTATAGAGGTAAAATGCTAGATTTTATTATGCTTAAACATAGGTTAGAGATTCAAAAAATAACCTTGAAAAAAGATTGGAATTTTTTGACAAGGTTTTATACAGAAAATTATGTCAGAGAGACAGAGAAATCATTTTTAATATATAAGAAACTTCATGGCTTTTGAGGTCATAAAGGTCACCCCAGTCTAGTCAAACAGATTCATTATCTCATACTTCCTTCAATGAAATAAAAGTTGAACAAACAAATGGAATCATAATCTCACACATCTCCTAAGGAAACAAACCTAGTAAAACAGACTCTTTAGGTAAACTAAGTCAGGTTACATTAAACACTGAGTTTGCAAAATCCTAAACATACAAAGCTACAAGATTACATTTTAAAGAAGTCACAAAGGGTTAATTCATGTCACAAAGATAACCAAAAGCTCATCAGGAAAATGCTTTCAAATGAAATCTTTTTGGAAGATTTTAAAGATGCTCTATTCCCTTCTTTCTCTCAATTTGGTTTTTTATCTCACAAATGTCAAAAGTCTTCCCTTAAAACAATCATTCCATGATCCAGGTTTGTTCTTTTTTGTTTGCTTGTTTTGTCAGGTGAGGTTAATATTAACAGGAAACAGTTCTGTCAAATACCCATGAGAAATTACATAATAAAATGTAATAAAAGGAAAAATGAAAGATTCTCATCACAGCTATGTGACCCCAGGTAAGTAATTTAAACTGCAATTATTATAGGTTACTCTCTAAGACTGTAGATTGAAGAGAAAGTGCTGATCTATGTTGGTTCAGGGAGTTTTTTCCCCTGGGATTTTTTTTTTTTTCTGTATCAGTGAAATCACAAATTCAGTCCTTATTCTCATCTTTAAAAGATAGAAGATGAATCAGTTTACCTGTAAGTTTCCTTCCAACTCTAAATCAATGAGCTTATGAGCCTTACATTCTTAATCATTCTTAGTCAAAGTGGACTATCACACTTAATCAACCAGAGCTAGCCTTGCCTCAGTTTCCCCCTCTATAAAACGAAGAGATTGAACTCAGTAGCCTCTAAGGTCCGTTGCAACTCTAAATTTATGATCCTATGATCCCATTATCCTCTGACTGAATCAGGACTGGGGACTTCGCCAACTTGTACACTTGTCACCCTCTCCAATGCCCTAGAGTCCCCTTTAGCATCAAGGATTTCATCCAACTGCCCTCTCAGAAGAGAGCTGATTTCATTAGGAGAGAGTGGCCCTTCATTACTCCCAAGGCTCTAAGATGGAAGATAAATAGGTCTGGGCTGAAGAGAAGCGAATGCAAGCTGAGGTTTCTTTCAGGGTGTGTATGTACAAGATGGATGAGGATAATGCAAAATGAGACAATCTCCTGCGCTCAGCATGAACCCACTTCCTCTTTGCATTAGGTAAAACTGTCACTTTAGAGCAGAGCCAACTCCTCCTGCTGGAACGAAGGCAGCCTGGAGCATATCAGCAGCTTGGGCAGCTGATGAAAGACTTCACTAGAGCCTTTGATACAAGATGCATATTAGAGCACGTTTGGAAACTTGCATATGTTCCCCGTTCCTCCCACCCTCCACCCCACCCTGTGCAGCATAAAATGGCTGGATTGTGAAAAGGAAAACCTGGAAGGAATCAACCCAAACCTGCAAAGAATCAGTTTACTAGGCTCTGGGCAAAACCCGAAGTGGAGTTTGCTTTCGGAAATGGAGGTGAGCTCCAGCATCTCCTATGTGTGTGTGTCCACTATTTAGCCTATTAAGTATGCCCGTCACTGGTCTCTGGTTGAAAGATGTCCCCCATTTTGTGCATACAATGATCAAGTGCTCTCAAGTATGGGAACCTGGGAGGGGTACAACATGCTCATTCAGAATAATGTCAGAAGCCCCGGATTCTTCTTGCTTTGGTAGTGTGAAATCGCTTATTTATGGCTTGCATTCAGGGCCCCGTTTCCAGATAATCCCACTCTCTAAGAGGTCCGACTCATGAATGTTTATCTTTCAAATCAAGCTGAAACTTGCAGCTTTTGTTCTCCAGGGGCATACATCAAGGTCTGCGTTCTTCCCTGCACGTTTCCCTCCCCCCCACCCCCAATAGAAATGCACGCTCGAGCCTCGCCTATTAATTAATCGAACACTCCAGCCTCAAAGGAGGACCTTAAGGGTCTCCCACCACAAAGGGCGAGCTTGTTTGCCAAGGGGGCTTGGACCGAAGTCGAATCCTTCTATTTGCCAATCCCAGGCGAAGCACCCAAGGCTGATGGGACGGACGGGGAGGAGGAAATCTAATGAAGAACTCCCACCGATGGCACACCCGTCAAATGTGGGGCCGAGGTAGTTGGGTTCTTAAACACTCAGGGAAAACCAAAGTAGGACAAAGCAGGGAGCCACCTAAAAGGGAGAAGAAAAGAACATTTCTTTGCAAAGAGGACCGAGGAAGGAGGTGGGCAGGGTGGCATTTCTGAAGAAATAAATTCACTCATGTACAAGCCACCCTGCTAGATGCTGAAGATAATTTTAAAAAAAAATTATAATCGGTATCTTTTTTTTTAATGAAGGTGAATTTCCCGATATATCCCACCCTCCTTTCTCTACCTGACAAGCCTTCACTTGTAACAAAAAAAAAAGGAAGGGGACAAAAAACAGTTTTAACAAAATTTATAAGCACATCAAGGGAGAGTTAGCAGTACAGGCAATATTTGGCACAAATAGTTTCCATTTTCCCCCAACTCCTTCTTATTGAGAAATTTTTAAAGTTGAGAAAACAAATTAATTTTGTGTATTGGTTAGATTAGATACTTGTGTGTTTACTTAATTCCTCATTTATCAAATGGGAATGTAATACCTATAGTACCTACTTCACCTGGCTGTTGAATGTCAAGTGAGATCATGGATATAAAAAAGCACTTTGCAAATCTTAAAGCACTATATATATATATATCTATATGTGGATCGTTATTAATATAGTTTGCTGAATCTATCGTTCTGAGATGTACCTAATAAGGAAGCAGGTCTTTGTTTTTCATCATGGACTCCACATGAATTTTGGATCACTGTGTAATAATAACGTGCTTTCAACTAAAGATGATGAGATAATGTTGATAAAACTCCTGAGGCACCAAAAAGGGAGGTTTTAACTCCAGAGGAAAGAATATTTTTCAGTGTCTTCTTGATTAAGAATGACTGATGCTTGAAAACAGAACACACATATAAATTTAACCCCACTTAGGACCAGACTCATGAATAGGAATAATCAGACTTGCTACAGGATCATTTAAATGTTTAATATACAAAGGCAACTTAATGTAGGGAAAAGAAGGTTAGATTTGGAGTCAAGGAGTCCTGGGTGTTTATCCAGACTCTGAAGCTTACTTGTCTGTACCAACAAGAGTAATTCATTAAATCTTTCTGAGTTTGACTTTCCTCATCCGTGAAATGGGGATGATGCCAGCCTTACCAGTTTATTGTGAAACTGATGAAAATTGGAGTCTGACAAATGCTGTGCAGATACTTTAATGTGCTGTATAAATGTTCAGGTGTTTTTGGTTTTTTTTTTTTTGGAATCGTTATTATACAATGCTCCTCTGTCAGATCTGTACCTACAGCAGAGGATAGAATGAAAGCAAACTAGCCCTGTTTCCAGTAATTCAGGCAAAACCCACTTTTTTTCCCCAGCCATATTCTGATTGCAGAGACTTTTCCATCATGAACTAATGACGGGGCAAAGTATGGCATAAATGCTCTCTTGCTGGTCTGCTCTCCCATGCCATGAATACTTTAGATTGTGTATAATTCCCAGTATGGTGGCTCGTACACATAGGTACTTCATAAAAGCCATATGCTTTTGTGCAATTTCCCCTTCTTTATTAGGAGAAATGCCACTACTCGAAGTGTAAGGGGCTTGGAAGGGCATATTTATTATAGATAAATTGCTCCTAGATGCGCAATACTGGCAGAAGAACCTCGAGCTTGTGTCATAACTTTCTTGTCTCTGAGCCTCTGAAGGTTTGTTAAGAGCAATGGAGAAAGTGTGAATAATTTTTAAGCCCTTTTCTTTGACTTTGAAACAGTAGGGCTGTGGAAGATTCTTAAGCTACTCTTACTAAGCTTTTAAAGTTTGTTGTTAACAACATGTTACATCTGGGCAAGCCTCAATATCTCTAGGACTCAGTTTCCTCATCTGTGAAATGGGAACATTTAATATCACCTACTCTTTGTGACACTGTAGACCATAGCACACCAATACTGTTGGTGGGGTTTTCTTGGCAAAGATACTGGAGTGGTTGGCCTTATCTTCTCTAGCAGATTAAGGTAAACAGAGGTTGTGACTTGCCAGGGTCACACAAACAGAAAATGTCTATATCAGGATTTGAACTCAGGTCTTCCTCACTCCAGACCCAGTGCTCCATCTACAGAGCCACCTACCTGCCTCCTGTAATGAGCTACAGTGCTATATAAATGCTAGTTATTATTATTCTGCTCTCTTTTATGGTAAAGACAGGTAGAATGTTAAGGAGACAAAAATCTCCTTTAGGTCCGAGCAAGTTTCCCAGTACAAATGAGATTAGAGTTACTCCTTTAACCCTTACTTTGCATTCTTGCCTCCAGGGTAAGCCTGGCCTGCTGAGACTGAGTCACGGAAGATGTCAAGCCTTTGAAATGTTTGTTCTCTCACAGATTCATAGAGTCAAAGCATCTGAGATATGGAAAGTACCCCAAAGGTTATATGATCCAGCCTATACCTAAACAGGATTCTCCTCAATATCCCATTTCTTTTGAGCAGCCCAGTCTGCAGATTAATAGTCTCTCTCTCTCTCCAAAAATCTGTTACATAAACCACTCGTTTTATGTAAGAATCATAGGTTTTCAGAACATGAAATAGTGTTAGAATTCTTTTTTTTTTCCTTCTGCAGACTTTGGGACCATTTTTTTCACAGAATTTAAATATTATTCAGCATTTCAGAAATGCCTCCCTTTCTGAGCTTTATTTAATAATAATAAAAATAATAACTCAAATTTATAAAGTACTTCAAGGTTTTTAAAGTACTTTTTACATGGATTCTTTCATTTGCAACCAGAAACCAGTAATAAATCTGTCTATGACAAAGCAGTTTTCTCCTCTGTTGATACTCCAGTGAATTTGTGATTCCAGCACTGTGGTCACTCCCTCTAATGGTATACAGATCAGAAGCCACCTCTATCTATATTAATTCTATATTTATATCTATATAGATTCTATTTTATATAGATATAGAATATATCTATTTCTATCTATCTCTATCTATCATCTATCTATCTATCTGTCTATCTATCTATCCCTTCCACATTGTGGGGGTTAGGGACATAGCACCCCAGTGATCTGGAAAATCTGCATAAAAATTTTTGGCCCTCCTTTCATATCAGAGAAGTCAATTATTATGGTATTAAAAGATAAAATATGTTAATATTATATAATACTATACATATATTTTATGCATTTCTGACTTTCTAAACTTTTTCCATATTGTCAGTTGACCTTCATGTGTCATCTTAAGCTTCCACAAAACTCCCCCCAAATTCCCATTTAATTTCTTATGCCAACCCACAATGTATGGAAACTGTGAAGGGGAGGGTCATGGAAGGGATAACTGTACTTGAGCCTCTCCTCCATTTCATCTCACTAAGCCATCACAGAGATTCTCTGCCTCCCCCCACCCTCACATAAGTTCAGGGGTCCTTCCTTGCATTCTCAGCACTGTTTGAATGCCAGTGGAAGTAGGTGCTATATGTATCATTAGCTCCATTTTTACAGATGAAGAAAATGTAGAGCAGAGAGGCTAAGTGATTTGCCCTTGGTCACATAGTTAGTAAGCATCAGAAGAAGCATTAAAACCTAGTCTGCTTCTGACTCCATATTCAGTCTTCATTCCTCCTATACCATGATGACTCTATGTAAAAGAAGGTATTGTGTTTTCACTCCTAAAGAATTGAAGACTTCGTTTTTTAAGACTAGAAGGATGTGAAGACTGAGAGCCTGTTTAGGAAAAGGAATAATTCATGTCTTGGAGAATATTATTCTCAAGAAAAGAAGACCCCCCCCCCCCATGGGGGGAAGGAAGAAAAGAAAAAGGAAAAAAAAAGAATTTTACATGATTATTGTATATTTAAAAGGGATAGCAAGTTATAATATGAGATTTGTAGTTTCATGCAATCATCTGTTTTATTCTACTATGTTATAGAAATGCTTGTTTTATTCCATAAATTAAAAATAAAAATAAATATATAAAACCAAATTGGTATCTCAGAGCCTTCTGAAGACAAATTTTTTTATGTGCATTAAGCAGATACAAGGGAAGGAAGAGTAGATGGTAACTGGACTAACCAATGAGATATATATAATTCTAGAATTAACATTTTGGGCTGAGCCTGAGAGAGGTCAGGCTCTTGGTAGTTTATACTGGAATGAAATGAGACACTAGGAGGTCATCCAATAATTAACAAAAAGAAATTTGCTTAACTGTATCAGAGGAAGGATATTCAACAAATCTGTACGTTGGGGACACCCCCAAATTGATTCAGCTGAATGAAGAACTCTTGCCTGCATTGCTCATCATGGTCCACCAGACAAACATCACAGAGCATACCTGGAGCTCCTCATGGATATTTTGCATTCAGGCACCCAGGAAGTGATAGAAAATCTGAACCTTTGGTCACCTGAACCAATCAAGTCTCAAAGACTGTTTCAATGAAAAACTAGCCTAAATTGCATGGGAGCAAGGGTTAAGATAGTAGCGTACTCATCACAAAAAAAACCTGCTTTGCCATCTTTTGCCACAAGACCGACTGAGGAAATGTCTGCATGAGAAGAAAAGAAGCAGGTTAACCATGAGCTATTTTAGCACTATAACAATAATAACATGGGCACATATAGTATGTTTTGAGGTTTACAAGTCATTTTACTCATCAATCAATCACCAAGTATTTATTAAGTATTCTACTATGTGCCAGGAAGTGTATTTCTGCTAGGGTTGGGGCTGTTGTTGTTCAGTCATTTTCAGTCATATCCAACTCTTTGTCACCCCATTTGGGCTGTTCTTGGCAAAGATACTGGAGTGGTTTCCCATTTCCTTCACCATTTCATTTTTTCAGATGAGGAAACTGAGGCAAACAACTTGGCCAGGTTCATACCACTAGTAAATGTCTGAGGCCAGATTTGAACTTTTAAAGATGAGTCTTCCTGACTTCAGACCTAGTGCCTCTATCCATTATACCATGTAACTGCCCCTGGTGGTAGGACTACAAAAACCTAATTGAAATAGTCTGTCCTCAAGACAATTATATACAATTGAGGCATAAATATACCTGCATAGTCCTAATATGGGTGATACATATGCCAATATGTAGATAATAGAAAAAAAGGAGAGAATGAAAGAGAAAGAAAAAGGGAGCAGAAGAGTGAAAGAAAAAGAAAGGATAAAAAAAATTGAAGGAAGGAAAGAAGAAAATAAAGGAAAGATGGGAGGAAGGGAAAAATGCAGAAAAAAAGAGGAAGGAAGGAAAAAGGAAGAAAGGATGGATGAAGAGAAAGAAAGACAGGAAGAAAGAAAGGAAGGAAGAAAGGAAGGAAGGAAGGAAGGAAGGAAGAAAGAAAGAAAGAAACAAAGGAAGAAAGAAAGAAAGCCCATTTATTAAGGGCTTACTACTTGCTATGTGCCAGGCACTGTGTAAATACTGGGAACACAGATATAAAAAAAATGACACCCCACCCTCAAGGAGCTAACAGTCTAATAAGAGAAGACACTCCACATCGGGGGCTACTCCAGCAGTGCAGTACTAAGGAGAAGGAGTAGAGCCTGGAGAAAGTATAGGCAAAAGTGAGGTTTCTATATGTAAAATAGATGCAAAGATACAAGATAGTAAAGTGGAGGTGGTGCTGGCTACTGGGAAAATCAGGAAAAGTTGCATGTGCAAGGCAGCATTGAGTCTAGAAAGAGACTAGGAATTCCAAAAGTCAGAGGTAAGGAAAGAGTGCGTAAAAGACATCTAATGCAAAGGTATGGCAGCATTTGAGCCTTGAGTTGGGCATGATGGCGACCACCTGTACTCCCTGCTACCTGGAAGGCTGAGGCTAGTAGAGTGCTTGAGCTCAGGAGTTTTGAGCTGCACTTGACTAACAAGATCTGATATCTGTTCTATCTAGGAGCAAAAGTGAGGCTCAGAGGGAGAGATTAAGTGACTTGCCTGTGCTCACACTGCTAGTGAGTTAGTAGAGACAGGATTCAAGCATGGGTCTTCCTGACTTTAGGTCGAGCATTGTATCGACTCTACAACTAAAGAATGACTGGAAAGTTTAAAGCATATCTGTTGTAGCAACATACACACACACACACACACACACACACATTTATGTGGGTCATAGCCTGAACTTTCTTCCTTTAAAAAAATAAATAATTAACATCCTTCTTTTTTTTTTTTTTTAATTTCGAATTTTAACTTCTCTCCCTTCCTTCTGAATTATTTTTTTCAGGAATCACTTGGAAAACAGCAAGCGATCAATACACATCTGCAAATAGCTCAAAAGTTAACATCTAGGCATTTACCCACTTATATCTCCCATTCCCTCCAACATTTGTCCCTGTGTAGTGATACAATAAAAATTTATTTTTTAAAAAAATTCAGTATGTTCAAATGAAATCATGATACTGCCATTCTTCACAAACTTTTTGGAATGCTTCTTTTAGAATGGCCTTCCACGGGCACTACACTAGCCATTGTTATTGCTGTTACGACTTTTTGTGACCCTGTTCAGGGTTTTTGTGGCAAAGATCTTGGAATGGTTTGCCATTTCCTTCTCCAGCTTATTTTTAGATGAGAAAACTGAGGCAAACGGGTTTAAGTGACTTGCCTAGGGTCACACAACTAGTAAGTGTCTGAGGTCAGACATGAACTCAGGAAGAGAGCCTTCTGGACTTCAGATCTGGTGCTCTATCCATTGTGCCACCTAGCTGCCCTTTCCCAGTCTATACTGGATTGCAAATTCCTTGGAGACAAAATGGGACACCTTATTTAGGATCATTGATTTAGAGCTAAAAGTAACTTTGACAATCTATGTTTCCCACCTTTACCCCTCCTTATCTTATAGTTGGGAAAACTTGGGTTCCAAGAAGTTAGGTGGTTTTGCCCACAGTCACATGGCTAGAAAGTGTCAGAGTAGCAATATGAACCAAAGTCCTCCTACCATTCTTCTGACCATGTCTCTCTTTTTTCACCCTCTCTACCTCACCTGAAACTTGGAATCTCCCTCTGGGTCCATTGGCTCTGAAAGTGAGCTGTTGCTCGATCTTACTGAGGCCTAGGTGAACATGCTGTTTCTTAATGTCTCCTCATTACCATGATCCTCATTCTCCAGCTCCCCTTTTTATCTTGCTTTCTCTCTTAGAATGTGAGCTCCTTTAAGGTAGGGACTGACTTGCTTGTATATTTGTATTTCTAGCACTTAGCGCAGTTTCTGGAATATAGTACATAGTAAACTATTAATAATTGCTCGCTCTCTCTCTTTCTATATATCTACGTATGCATCCATCTCTCATCTATCTGTCTATGTATCTCTCTACCTATGTATCTATGTATGCATGTATGCATTCGTCATCTATCTATCTATCTACCTATGTATCTATACATGCATCTACTTATCTATACATGCATCGACCTATCTGTCTGGCTGTTCATCCATACATCAATCTACCTATCCATCCATCCATCCGTCCATCGATCCATCCATCCATCCATCCATCCATCCATCCATCCATCCATCTGTCCATCCATCTATCCATCCATCTGTGCATCAATCATTTTCCAACTCTGATCATAAGGAGTTTCCACTCTTCCACACTGCTTCTCTTTGTATCCCTGCATGTATTTTTTATCCCATACATAACTTGGTATTGTATCTACTAGGGCTTCAGTAGATATTTGATGAACTGATTTGAAGTAGAATGGATTTTTGGAAGCAATTACAAGGTCACTTGATGAAGTAGCTGGGTGACTAAGCTGAGTAATACAATTCTGAGTGAAATTTGTTTCATGATAAACATGTGGGTAGAAACATCATGTTGTAGTAGATAAAGTCAACTTTGGAGTCAAGAAAACCTGCTTCTGACACATACTGGCTGTGGGGCCCTGGACAAGTCACTTAATTTCAAGATGTCCCAGGCAGCTCTTTAAGACCATAAATTGCAGAGCAAGTGGGAATCAATTTTGATAGGAGTCTCCACATCAGTGCCAATGAAAGTACAGATCTAGTCCTCACCCCTCCAAAAAAGAAGTCCAGGGTTCAAATCCTACCTCTAGTGCTTGCTCACTCTATGACTTCGGATAACTCCCCCTGGTTCTTAGTTTCCCCATTTACCAGATGACTTCTGAGATTCTTTTAATCCTAGATGTATGAGCCTATGGTGAGCTGAAAAACTGTCATGTTGAAAATGTACAAGTGCACAGAACGCTGGGTCTGGTGTCAAGAAATCCTGAGTTCAAATTCAACCTTGCCTGCTTGCTAGTTGTGTGATCCTGGACTTAACTAGTCTGTCTCAGTTCCTTAAAACAGGGATAGTATCACCTACCTCCCAGGGTTGTAGTGAGGATAAAATGAATTAATATTTGTGAGACCCTTTGTGAACTTCAAAGCCCCATAAATGTTAGATATTATTATTTCAATACCATTCTCCCAACCCCTCAACTAGAAAAGTGACTGAAATGCAAGAATATAAATGAATGTGTGTGTTCCTCTGATTTCATAAGTGCATTGGTGTGAGGAGTCCCTGGAGAGAAAACTCCCTCTCCTTCCCTAATGAGGATGATTTATGGCTGTCTTATCATTTATAATCTAGGACAGGGCTTCTTAAACTTTTTCCACTCAACCCTTTTCTCCTGAGAAATTTTTACTCAGCCCCAGGTATGTAGGTATATAATATAGGTATACAAATCAAAGATTTACTGATAGCAAATTATAAAGAAATTTATTTTATAACAATTCTTTGATATACATATAATTTTTACTATTTATTAAAGATGAAAGTAAATTTGTATATTAATGAGATGGATGTGCTCATTTGTTTTTACATAAATAATTAAATCTTGGCAGAATATTGGATACTGCAAGTCATAGCGCATCTTCAACACTTTTTCAGAGTTGATCTATATTTTGATTTTATAATAGTCAATGCTTTGTTCAGAACCAGGGCTGCCGTGAAGCCTTGTGATGGGCAACACCTTGGATTCATTATATATTTGATCTTGAATTAAATTTTGGTCATTACACATTCAGAAACCTTTTACGACTGCCAAATTTTTCAGGACCCCAGCATTTAGTCACGCGACCCCATTTGGGGTCACGACCCACAGTTTAAGAAGTGCTTGTCTAAGACACCAAGTAATTGATTTATTTCCCAGCGTCTCATAGGCAGTGAGTTTTAGAGGTATGACTTGATTCTAGGTTCTTCCCAAGGGTAATTCTCTAACCACTGGAGGCCACAAACTTTCTTGAGTGCAAATTGCAAACTGAAAATACCCACACATTTCCACAGCATCTATTTAGAAAATGAATTAAAATTGTTTTTCAAACACAATTATTTGTTTTAGCTCCTTCTAAAGGCTAAAATTCAAGGACTGTCACCTTCACTAGGGTTTGCTCAATTACCTTAGCTATTAATGTTCTCCTCTCACTCTCAGAAGTAAGTTGTACTTATTTTGTATATTTTTATAAGCTTAATTCTATGTAAATAGGTTGCAAGAATGTAAGCTTCTTGAGGGAAGGGCTTGTTTTATTTTTGCTTTTGTATCCCTGGCATCTAGCATAGTGCCTAATATATACAAAATAGGTGTTTAATAAGTGCTTAATTGAATAGATGAATGGAAAAATTATGACTAGCATCAACATGTCATGATCTTGCTGGAAATATTTTTTTACATTCAGGTTTTTTTTTTTCCAAACGAGCTTTGTCCTTGGACTAAATTTAGCTATTCAGCTATCATTGTCACAGTTAATCACCTTTTTACACAAACCAAATCTCTGACCTTTTCGATGTGGTGATCAGTCTTGGCAGTGATTAGGCATCATCATGAATCTCTAACTTGTATCAGCCTTCTGGGCTAGGCAAAAAAAAGAAAGAAGACTACTCACCATTTACTTCATCCCCTAAATTTCTTTCCATACTTTGTTGTGTCACTGCAGAACTGTTTGACTTCATTCATCATTAGGCCTTTTTCCAAACAGCAATCAATCATTTTAATACTGACTTAAATCAGTACACTCTAGTAGTCCTTAACATTGCTCATGTCCACAAGACTGTCTCTACCAGTGGAAACATCTGCAAATTCAACAGTTTGCACATGGGTGTTTAAAGAGGGGTTTTTTTTCTTTTCTTTTAATTTACATTGAATGGCTAACATTCATTATTCCCCTAATTTAGACTCCTTGACTAATTGTGGCTTAATTTGTTCTTCATTGTTGTCTGTGTATGTACCTTCCAGGGATACGAAGACTTTCTCTCTCTCTGTCTCTCTCTGTCTCTCTCTGTCTCTCTCACTCTGTCTCTCTCTCACTCTCTGTCTCTGTCTCTCTGTCTCTCTCTCTCTCACACACACACACACACACACACACACACACACACACACACACACTTTCCTCCTCTTCTCTACTCTTTTGTCCTTTTATTCTCTCTTCTAGTCAAAACAAAACAAAAACGAAGAAACTAAAAAAGAAGGAAAAGAAGTGATTTCTGAGATCTCCTCTAACCCTGATTTTCTATGAATGTCTCTGGTCCACCTATCCCCGAGGACAGCTGGAAGAAGACCCAACATTCTGCACTCTTATATCCTACAAGAGGAAGCTACTCACCAGGAGGCTCATTGAGGAGGTCCACTGGTGTGGGAGGATGAAGGGAACATGATAGTTAACGAAATAAATAAGATAGCTACTTACCCGTGAAATAAAGGGGTCAAATTAGATCATCATTAAGGTGCCTTCCAACTCTAAGATCCTATTATCCTGTATAATTTAATTACAAAGGACCATAATGAATGATTTGGTATTACCACTGGAGGGCATTGTGGAATAGTGGACACACCCTCCCCCCCCCACACCCACACCCACACCAACACACATTGAATTTGGAGGAGGACTTGGGTTCAAATCCTACACAAATCCTTTACTATCTGTATGACATTGGGAAATCACTTAACCTCAGTGCTCTCCATTATAAAATGAGGGAATTGTTTTGAATGACCTTCAAGATTCATCCCAACTCTAAACCTATACTACAGGGTCGCAGAACATTGTTAGGATAACGTTTAGCCCCATTTTACAAATGAGAAAACTGAGGGACTAGACAGGTTAAGAGACTTTTACCTAAGGTCATACATATGGCAAGGCAGGGTTCAAACACAGCTCTTATGACTCTATATCTAGGTAGGTGATGCAAGTGAACAGAGTTCTGAACTTGGAGTCAGGAAAACCTCAGTTCAAATCTAGCTTCAGACACTTCCTAGCTGTGTAACCTTGAGCAAGGTACTTAACACCTGTCTGCCTCAGTTTGTAAAATGGAGCTACTAATAGCACCTACCTCCCAGGATTGTTGTGAGGATAAAATGAACTAATATTTGTAAAATCCTTAATACAGTACCTACTCCGTAGTAGATAATTAATCAATGCTTGTTTGCTTACCCTCCCTACTTGTTGGTCAGTTATGTCCAACTCTTTGTGACCCATTTGGGGTTTTCTTGGCAAAAATACTGCCATGGTTTACATTTCCTTCTCCAGCTTATTTTACAGATGAAAAAACTGAGGCAAACGGGGTTAAGTGACTTGCCCAGGGTCATACAACTAGTAAGTATCTGAGGCCAGATTTGAACTCAGATCTTCCTGACTCCAACTCTGGCACTCTACCCACCTGCCTGCCCTCTTTCCTTCTCTACTACATAGAAATGAATGAGAGAACATTTATTAAGCTATTACTATGTGAAAACATTAATATCAACCAGTTATTAACTATTATAGTTAACTATTATTAATAATTGATTAATGTCATATTTTAAGGTTTACTAAGCAATTTTAGATATTAACTCACTTGAGACTCTCCACAACTTAATGTAGGACCAATGCAACATGCACAGCACCAACGATCACTATAAATATGCCAGCATAGTGCTTGATCACAAAATATAACAGACTCTCCATATAGAAGACAGAAGCAAAACATTTATTTAGACATCAGAAAATGGAATCTCCAAACCAGTAAGCTGATTCCATCATGATAGTAGAGAAGTTAATAAGTCATAACAGCACAGAGAGCCACAGCATCCTTTAGCCTTCCCATAAACCAACATTTACTCAGAAGTCTAACTGTCTCCCTCGAATGTGTTCTCTCCTCCCTCCAGTCTAGCCACTCTGACTCCCCACTTCCTGTGGGCTCTACTCCACCCTTAAACAAACTCCTTCCACCACAGGCTAAATGTGATTGCATTCAGTCTATTAGGGGGGGCAGAGTATATTTTCAGAACAGAAAAGATTTTCAAATTTTCTTCGGCTTATTAAGGGGCAGGGAAGATCTTCAAATTCCCATTAATTACTATTACACTTAATGAGGTAGAGATCACAAGTATTATTAGACAACTTCTATAAGTGAGGAAACTGAGCCACAGAGAGGTGAAATGATTGTTTATGATCATAGAACTAGTTAATACAACACACAGCAGTCTTTTTAATGAAAGAAACAATCCTGTGGCAACATTACCAATTATGCTTGGTACTTAGGATGAAAAAAAGGAAAAAGCCAACTCATCAACAAAAGGATCCCAGGAAGCATAAGAGTAAATGTATAACAGTAATCCTTCTCATCAATGACTTACTTGCCCATGTTGTTAATATAGTTTATGGAAATAATCAAGAGATAATGTTAATTGAGTGGTAAACTATCAAATGTAATGATCTCCTGCTGCTAGATAAGTACCAAGGAGTAGAACTCTCTATTTTCCAACCAACAGAAACTGCTTCTGTGATGCATGGATCTCCATTACACAGCTGTTATTTCTATTTTCCATTATTAACAAAAATGTAATCTTTCTTTATTTTCCTGATAAATTTTTGTGGTGGGTCACTTTACTTCTAGTGATTATATTAATAGAGTCTTATCAGACTGGAGGGGGTTATCTCATATTACTTACTGGGTGTCCCAAAAGTTTTAGTGCAGTTTTAGGCTTTAACACTTTAAAGTCTATGGGACCAGAGTACTTATTTATATAATGAAACCTCAAACACCATGGAAAAGAGATACACATATCACAGCAACTTAAGATATTCAAATATAGATCAAGACCTGATTTTCACTTTTTGTCTCTGAAAAGTGTTTTCTCTCCATCTATCAAATACAGAGCTACAACATCCTGATTGTGGTATGAGTATTAAGTTCTGGGAGTTAGGAATTTGGTTTCTACCCTGAGGCCAAAACAGTGATTGATGAGTCCTTTTACAAATCCTCCATATCTGGAAAAGAACCAGCCTTGCTGTTTACTCCCCGATCACCTACCAGCCTGCTCCACCTCCACACAGATTTCCTGGGTTCTGACAGTAGATAGCTGTTTTCTCCCTCTGCCTTGGGGTTTTCATTTTTCCTAGAGTTATTATTATTATTAGGATTTTGACTATGATAATCCTATGATGACCATTCTTGATGGCATCCTCTGCAGAAAAAATCTTACATTTTCAACTTAGAACTAATATTTTTCCTTTCTTTCTCTTTGTTTTTTTTCTTTCTTTCTCCTTTTCTTTTTCTTTTCCTCCTTTCTTCCTTCTCTCCTTCCTTCTCTACCTTCCTCCCTCCCTTCCTTCCTTCTCTCCTTCCTTCCTCCCTTCTTTCCTTCCTCCCTTCCTTCCTTCCTTTCTTCCTTCCTTCCTTCTTTCCTTCCTCTCTTCCTTCCTACCTTCCTTCCTTCCTCCTTTCCTTCTTTCCTTCCTTCTTTCCTTCCTCCCTTCCTTCCTTCCTTCTTTCCTTTCTCCCTTCCTTCCTTCCTTCCTTCCTTCCTTCCTTCCTTCCTTCCTCTCCTCTTTATGATGTTTTGTCTTCCCCTAAAAGAATGTAAGCTCTTTGAGACAAGGGACTGTCTTGCTTTCTTGTTTTTGTAACCCCAGCACTTAGCATAGTGCTTAGCACATAGTAAATGCTTCTAAATTCTCTATCATCCTTCTGCTTCCATTTTCTTTCTCTTTCTCTTTCTACCTGTCTATCTTTATCCATCTTGTCACATTTCTGACCAGAGCATTTTGGTCTTGGGTGAGTATCTTAACCTTTTCATGTCTCTGTTGAATCATCTGTAATTCAATACTTTGACGATCACAGGATCATAGGCTGAAATCTTAGATCTGTAAATAATGTGAATGATCATCTAGTTCAAGTCCTGTATTTGGAAGGAAGAAATTGAAGCTCAGAGAATTCAGATGATTTACGCAAGGTCACACAGTAGTGACAGAGTCAGCATTTGAGCCACCACCATACCACACCACATTGCCTCAGAGCTATCATTCCACTTGTGTAGGCACTCCTTTCACCAATGCAAACACAACCCTTCTTAACCTTAGTAAATAATCTTCATGGATGGTTAGGGTGAAAAAATTCCTTTCCATTTATCCATATTTTAGGTGACTAGCTTTTGCCAGTATGGGTTGATAGGCTTGTCTTCAGAGGACAGACATATAACTGACCATCAGGACTGTCTTTGAAATCTGTCCAATTTGGTAGAACCTTAGAGCTCTTGTGTTGTAGTAGCATAGCTTTTGGAAATCCAGAGTCCTCTCTATATCACAGGCAGTCATGAGAAAAAGATTTTAAGCACATCATCTATGAGTGGAAGTAATGGTCAGGTCTCTCTATCTTGCAGGCTTTTTATAAATATAAAATTATATTTATATATATAAATATAAAATAAAAATTACATTTTTGGAATAATATTTTATTTTTTCCCAAATACATGTAAATTTTTTTTAACATTCATTTTAAAAAACGTTGAGTTCCAAATTCTTTCTCTCTCTCCCTCCTCTTCCCCTCTCCTGAGAAAGTAGGGACTCTCCAAGTTCCTGAAAAGGTTGGATATAGCTTATATATGTTAGGCAATACATTTTAACAAGCATTTCAGTGTAACAGTAACAAAGTGCTCTAGAAAAAATTAATTACTATATAAACATCAGGTGTTATTTATAATAAATGGCCTTCTCTAAGGTTCTCTAAAGCTACGGTGGAGGACCACAAAATCTGGCAAATACCTTGAAACTGGAAAGACTTTGAGTATGGGCATGTCAGCAGGCCATTGATCCAAAAGCCAGCCTAGCTAAGAGTAAAGAGCCTCGTCACCAGAGAGCTGGCCTCTAGTTAAATAATTTCTTGGCCATGTCACACCACATTTGTCATTGTTGTTTTCCAATGTGTTTGACTCTTTCTGACCCCATTTGGGGTTTTCTTGACAAAGATATTGGAGACGGTTGCCATTTCCTTCTCTAGTATCATAACACAAACAAAAGTACAAATTTGTCCTCAGTCTTATACAACTCCTTTCTGACTCTTCCTAAAAGGATGAGAAAGGGGGCAGAGGGTGCTAAGAATCAAACAATTCTTATACTCTCTAAATATTAATTGTTGTTTCTTTTAATGTGTGAATTTTGTCCAAAAACTGAGTTGACACACTACTGGAGGAGCAAAATGACTAGATAGATGGATAGATGGATAGATAGATAGATAGGTAGATAGATAGATAGATAGATAGATAGATAGATAGATAGATAGGCAGATATTGATATAGATATTTTCATTACACATCAAAGCAGAATGCTTAAAGAAATTAAAGCACAATAGGAGAATGGCTAGGAGGTTTTCTTTGGAGAGATTAATAAAGGATTTAATGAAGTTGATTTCATTGTGTACCCAAAGACAACCAGAAATAACATTTCACAGGATACTTACTAGTTATGTGACCTTGAACAATATATTTAATCTCTCTGAGTATCAGTTTCTTCATCGGTAAAATGAGGGTTCTGGACTGTATAACTTCTAAGTTCCCTTTCAAGTCTAAATATGTTATTTGATGATCCTATGACTCTGTGACACTGGGTCATCTTGCAGTGTTCACAGTGATCACTAGTAAATAGACCACCACAAATATGATTGTTGCCCATGTACTAATACCAATTGGAGAGGGTAAATCAATAAAGAAATTTTATGAGGAGCTTGATAAGGGACTTCAGGATGTGTCAGCATATACCATAATAGTCTATCATTTCAGTGCAAATATAAGTGAAGAGAAGGGCAGAAAAAATGATTTGGGATCAATAAACAAAAGAAGAATACTATGCAGAAGCCTTGTGTCTGTATGTCATCGACACTTTATTCAAGGAGAGCCTTGGAATCTGTAGGTCATGGTAAATATCTATTGACTCCACAAAAAGTGAAATTGATTATGTCTCATTGGACAGCAAATGACTATTTATAGATGTTGTTGTCTTGGAGTAGAATTGGCTGTCTATATGTGGTCACATCATTGAATGGTTTGAGTGAAGGTCAAAACATAGAAAACCTTAGAAGAAAGGGCAAAAACGAGAAGACATCGTAGGACAATATTACAGCTGAAAAATCAGCCTGTCTGAACAAATTGTCAGCTTCAAAAGTGGGTAAGTGGACAAAAGTGAGGTGATTTCTTCTATCACCATTTCTTAGAGAAGTTAAGCAATGCAAAATGACCATCACGATGAGGAAAGTTAAAGAGTTGGTAAACTACTTAAGAGAGGTAATCATTGATCTCCTAGTCAGGCAAAGAAACGTGGTGGTCAAGGATGATACTGATTTAAAGTGTAAACTCATTTTCATGACATTAAGGATAAACAGAATATAAGATTATGAATAAAATCACTTTACAAAGCATCAGAAGAAAGTTGAAGTGTCTATACTGCCGCTAAGGCAGCTCATCTCTACAGCTTTCAGAAAAGAAACTAGAAGGGCAACAAACAAAAATGAATTCATGGACACTGTGTGAGCCTAGGCAAGTCACTTAATCTATGTTTCAGTTTCCTCATCTGCAAAATGGGGGGGTTAGTAATAACACCTACCACCCAAGATTGTTGTGAGGATAAAATGAGCATATTTGTAATGTGCTTTGCAAACCTTAAAGCCCTATATAAACGCTACATATCATTATTATTAGTATTACTATTAATAATAATCAGTAAGTAAATATTTATTAAGAACCTACAATGTGGCAGGCACTGTGTGAAATGCTAGGGATACAAAAAGAGGCAAAAGACAGCCCTTACTTCAAGGAGCTTATAATTT
>CM053590.1:139333166-139347754 GCA_028646515.1 Pseudochirops corinnae
CACTTAACCCCAACTGCCCTACCTTCCCCCCCTCCAAAAAGCAAAATAGATAAATAAATAAATATATATAAAAATGTGTGTGTGTGTGTATAGCAAGCAATATACAGATTAAATAGGAAATAAAATGGAATAAATCTGCCCATATACTTATAACTAAAGATATATTCTCATTGTCAATGGTCCATTCAGATTCTGTCACCTCATTAGCTGATGCTGCATGAGGAAGTGGCAATAGTATTTAAGATAATGAAGTCAAGAAGAGCACTGCCAGCTGATTGCAGATATACAGAAGGAAATCACAGAGACAGTACAATTTTAAGGTCATTTAGGGATAAATTTTCAAGAAATTAACCCACTTTTCCCCACTATGGAAATGATAATGGATATTGCCACCAAAGACATCAGCAACTACCCAATTCATATTCCTACTTCATCAAATCTTTGTAAGAATAGTCTACGAACATATCAAATATATTCTTTTTGAAGATATGAGGAAGAAACAGTCTTTCACAAATAATTTTCTATAGCAAATCATGTTTTGATTTGTTTCTTTAAACTTTGTTCTTGTTGAAGTTACAGTAATTTCTCAATATTCTATCCTCTCATCGAATCTTCCTTTGTAACAATAAAAACTGAGCAAAACTAATTGACAAAGCAACTACGTCAGGCAACATATGCAAATTTCTATATGTAGAGTCCCCCCACTTTTCTACTGAGAGAAGACGTGTATTTTTTCCATTGTTTCCTGGAAATAATTTTTTTCTATGATAGCTGATCTGAATTCAACTGCCTTTTGTTCCTGTTTTAATTTAAATTACGGTAGTTGTGTACAACATTCTTATTTTACTTTCTTCACTTTGTATTAGTTAGGTTTAGCTCTTATGTTTTCTTAATTCATTCAACAAATGTTCTTAATTTCTCATATTCATCATTTTTGTGATAAAACAATATTTTATTATGTTCATATTCCTCAATTTATAAATTCCCTTGGTAGATGCACACCCATTTTGTTTCCAGTTTTTTTCTATGACAAAAAAGTACATCTTTATAATCATGCAACTAGCTGCGAAAAACAAAGATTATAATATCATCCCTGTCTATTTTTAAGCATTTTATTTAACAAAGTATCAATTTAAAACTCAGTAGGTTGTATTTTCATTTGTTGTGTCTCATTTAGACAGTGTGCTTTTCATCCACTTTGCTTTTCCTATATGAATGGATAAATTAATCTCTCATACTTATTCTTAATGATATTGGGGAAAAATGTGAGCGTATGTCTCCTTGTTTTATATCTTCTTTGGTGTTAATACTCCGCAAAATGCAGAATAATTTTTTCTACATTCACTTCTGCCATCATAGCATCTTGTGATATTTAAATTTTTATCATGAATATCCAATACAGAATCTACATAAAATAAGAAGATTCTCTAAATACTACCATTCATTGATGACATGTATTGCATCAAGCCTCAAAATCTTATAAAATTTACTCCTTGAAACCCATAAGTTTTTTTTTAAAGAGAAATTAAAAAGACATTTAAAAAAAGAGAAATAACATCAAGAATTAACCTCTCCACTCTGGAAATGTTATGTTATGCACATGAAAATACAACCCATTGAATCAGTACAATGACAAGAGTTGGACAACTGCTATAGATTTGAAATCAGAGGAACTGAATTCAAATATTGATCCTACTATTTATTTATACTCTTGTGACTGTCAGACCCTATTCTAGTCAAAACATCTAACACTTAACCTCTCATGGCCTCAGGTTCTTAATCTGTACAATGAAGGGAGTTGGACCAAAAAAATGAACTGAGGCCAGAACTGAAATAAGAGAGATCAGACAGGATCAAACTGGGAAATTGGACAATGTTTTTAGTGATCATAAGTTGCTTGTGGCCACCAAGACACATCTCTTCAATAGTTTATAACCAGTATTTTCCTAGTGTTGCTACATGGCTAAGAATTATGGAATAGAATAATCTCAGAAGAATGAAAATGTCAAGTAACCCAAAAGTCAATGGGAAAATGTAGGTTGCATATGAACAAGCTGCCACATTTAATTAGCAATAACTTACAAGTAAAAACAAATATACTAATGTCATATATGACCAAAAAAAACAGAGGTAGGCCAGTGGATCTTACATCATTCCCTGGGATTTTTAAAGAAGTAGAAAAAGAACATCATGAGGAATTTCAGATCAATACTTCCTTGGGGCCAGAATATGAGCTATGATAAAACTCTGACTGGAGCTTTGCCAATGTGGAAGACAAATGGTTCCTATAAACAGTAAAGTGGGATTCTCTAGCATAGAGAAACTAGGAGAGGGCACATGATATTTTTCCTCAGAAGGAGCATATAATGGGGTCAGACTGAGAAACTCAAGAAATGCCGGGGCAAAGGAGTTAGGTGGAGTCAAGATGTGGGAGTAAAGGCTGGGACTCATCTTAACTCTCCCCCAAATCCCTCCAAATCCCTTTAAATAATGACTCCAAGCAAATTCTAGAGCAGCAGAATCCACAAAAGGAGAGAGTGAAACAATTTTCTAGCCCAAGACGACTTACAAGGGCAGCAGGATAGGTCTGTTGTAGCATGGTGAGAAAGGAGCAGAGTCCAGTAGACCAGGCCCCAGCAAACCTCGGGCAATGGAATCAGTAGTAGAAGTGGCAATTTTCAGACTTCTCAGCCCATAGAGGTAAGAGGATCAGACAGTGGGTTAGAAGGAGATTTACAGGGGTCCCTTTGCTGGCACTATTGGCAGGACTCTGTTGCATTGCCTATACTTGGATCTGGGTTTCAGTCCTGGGTCTTAGTACCAATGCAAGTAGGAGAATTAGCAAAGCAGAGCATGTAACTGCAGGGGAGCAAAGACCTTGGTCACAGGGTTGAAAAAAGTACTTGTGTCTCTCACAAACCAGTGCACAGTACAGCAGAGTAGTAAACACATTTCTCCCTAGATCATACCACCTTGGAAGAGCCCCAAACTTACAGGTCCCCAGAATTAACTCTGAAAAAAATTGCACAAAAACTTGAAGTTTGGGACAATGCCCTCTCCACTTGGGAAACAGAGCCCCACTTTAACAGACAGTTAAAAATTAAGAAATAGGCTAGGGAATGAGCAAACAACTGAGACAAACTCTGACTGTAAAAAGTTACTATGGTGACAAAGAAAATCAAAACACACACTCAGAAGAAGACACAAAGTCAAAATTTCTGAATCCAAAACCTCAAAGAAAAATATGAATTGATCTCAGGCTATGGGAGAGCTCAAAAAGGATTTTAGAAATCAAGTAAGAGAGGTAAAGGAAAAATTGGAAAGAGAAATGAGACTGATGCAAGAAAATCAAGAAAAAAGCAGTCAACAGCGTGGTAAAGGAAGCACAAAATATACTGAAGAAAATAACATCTTAAAAAACAGAAGAGGCAAAGTGGTAAAAGAGGTACAAAAATCCAAGGAAGAGAAGAGCTCCTTAAAAAGAAGAATGGGCCAAATGGAAAAGGAGGTACAAAAGCTTCCTGAAGAAAATAATTCCTTAAAAGTTATAATTGGTGAAGTGAAAGCTAATGACTTTATGAGACACCAAGAAATAATAAAAAAAAAAATCAAAAGAATGAAAAATTAGAAGAAAATGTGAAATAACTCATTAGAAAAATAACTGACCTGGAAAATAGATCCAGGAAAGATATTTTAGAAGTATTGAAGTACCTGAGAGTCATGATAGAAAAAAAAAAAGAGCCCAGATCATCTTTCAAAAACTTATCAAGGGAAACTGCCCTGGTATTCTAGAATCAGAGGGTAAAATAGAAATGGAAAGAATCTACCAATTAACTTCTGAAATCCCTGAAATAAAAGCTCCCAGGAATATTAGAGCAAAATTACAGACCTTCCAGATCAAGGAGAAAAATACTGTAAGCAGATAAATAGAAACAATTCAAATATTGTGGAGCCACAGTCAAGATAACATAAGATTTAGCAGTTTTCACATTAAAGGATCTGAGGGCTTGGAATATTATATTAGAAAGGGTAAAAGAACTAGGGTTACAACCAAAAATCACCTACCCAGAAAAGCAATCCTTTAGGGGGAAAATGGATATTCAGTAAAATAGAAGACATTCAAGCATTCCTGATGAAAAGACCTGAACTGAATAGAAAATTTGACTTTCAAATACAAGATGCTAAAGAAGCATAAAAATTAAACAGGAAAGAGAAATCATAAGGGATTTGATAAGGTTCAGCTGTTTACATTCCTACATGTAAAAATGACATTTATAACTCCTAGAAACTTTCTTATTATTAGGGTGGTTAGAAGGAGTATACATAGAGAGATAGCAGAGGTGTGGGCTGAATGTGATGGTATGATTATCAAAAGATTAAATTAAATTAAAGCATGAGAAAGAAGAATGCATTGGGAGAAGGAGAAAGGAAGAGGTGGAATGGGATAAATTATCAGACACAAAAAAGACCTGAAAGAGATTTTACAATGGAGGGGGTAATGGAAGAAGCAAAGAGGGGAGCACATAAACACAACTCTCATCAGAATTAACTCAAAGAGGGAATAATATACATACTCAGTTGGGTGTAGAAATTTATCTTATCAAAAAGGAAAGTAGGAAGGGAAAAGAATAAGAGTAGGAGTGGGGGGAGCTGACAGAAGAGAGGGCAGTTTGGGGGAGATAAAAGTCAGAAGCAAAACACTTTGAAGAATTAACAGGGCAAAAGGAGAGAGAGTAGGATAAACAGGGAATATGGGATGGAAGGAAATACATAGTTGGTAGTCATTACTGTGAAGAAAAAGGAAAAAATGCTTACAGTAAATTTCTCTGATAAAGATTTCATTTCTCAAACATATAGGAAAAATAGTCAACTTCATAAAAATAATGTCTGTTCCTCAGTTGATAAAAGGCAAAAGGATATGAACAGGCAGTTTTCAGATGAAGTAAGCAAAGCTATCTATAGTCATCTAAAAACATGCTCTAAATCACTAATGATGAGAGAAATGCAAATTAAAACAACTCTGAGCTACTACCTCACACCTGTCAGACTGACTAATATGACAGAAAAGGAAAATGACAAATGTTGGAGGGAATGTGAGAAAATTAAAATACTAATGTACTATTGATGGAGTTGTATACTGATTCAACCATTCTGGAGGGCAATTTAGAACTATTCCCAAAGAGCTATAAAACCATGCATATTCTTTGACCAAGCAATACCACTTCTAGATCTTTAATATCCCAAAGATATTAAAAAAAAGAAAAGGACCTATGTGTACAAAAATATTTGTAGCATCTCTTTTGATAGTGGCAAAGAATTGGACATTGAAGGGACATCTATCAATTGGGGAATGACTAAATAAGTTGTTGTATATGATTGTGATGGGATACTATTGTGCTTTAAGAAATGAGCAGAATGCTCTCAGAAAAACCTGGAAAGACTTTCATGAACTGATGCAAAGTGAAATGAGCAGAACCTGGAGAACATTGTACATAGTAACGTAATTTTGTATGATGATTTACTATGAATAACTTAGCTGTTCTCAAAAATACAATGATACGAGACAATTCTGATAAATTAAAGTTAAAAGTACTGTCCATCTCCAGAGTAAGAACTGGTAGGACCTGAATGTAGATCAAATCTACTCTTTCTTTACTTTATTTTTCTTGTTTTTTTGGCTGTATTTTCTTCCACAGAATGACTTACATAGAAATGTGTTACATGACTTACACATGTATAACGTGTCAAATTGCTTGCCTTCTAAACGAGGAGGGAGAGGGAAGACAGGGAGAGATTTTGGAACTCAAAATTTGAGAAAAAAAAAGAATGTTAAAATTGTTTTTATATGTAATTGAGAAAAAATAAAATATTAAATAAGATTTTTTAAAATGTCAGTGTTATTCTTTAGTCTAGCAATCTATATTGGCCATTTATTTATATAGCCTCTCTTAGGATAACATCTCCATGGCATGTAATTTCATAATTTTATATACAGTGTACATATTTTTTTAAAAAACACTGTGCCTTAAATTTTTGGGGGAAAAAAAAGATCCAAGATAATTCCAAAAGATTCATGATAAAAAAAAAAAAATTCTATCTATCTCCAGAGAAAGAACCGATGAACTCTGAGTATAAATTGAAGCATATTTTTCTCACTTTATTTTTCTTGCTGTTTAAAAAAATATGAAAACTTATTTTGCATGATTTCACATTTATAAATTATATCGTATTGCTTGCCTTCTCAGTGGGTGGGGAGGGGTGGAAGGAAAGGAGAGAATTGGGAACACAAGATTTAAAAAGAAAAGAATGATAAAAAGCCAAATATATTTGGGAAAAACTCTTATGGAAAAATAAAATATTTTTATAAGGTGATCTAAGCTAAGGCCTACTGATGTCTGTAGAGTGGTACAGAAAGGACTGCTGCTTTAGTAGTTTGCACATGTTGGCCCATCAAAACCAAGTATAGAAAAACAAAAAAACCCAAGTGAACACTGGATTTTGCTGGTGCCTTTCCTACTTGTTGTCTGCTTTGTCTTATCTTCCAAACCTAAAGGCAGTGTGGTATAGTGGGCAGGGCAGTAGACTTGGAGTCAGAAAGACTTTGGTTGAGTTCTATTTCAGATACTCACTTGCATGTGACACAATGCCAGTCATTTGACCTCTCTCTGTTTCATTTAATTAATATGTTAAACGAAGGCTCTGAACTCAGAGGTCCTTTCTACCTCTCAATTTTTTATCCCTATATGCCCTTCGTATGGTCGTTGACATGCACTGTTCAACTGAACATTTTCTCGCCTGCTTTTTTTTTTTACTTGAACCTTCATCTATCTTTACCTCCTCTCCACAAGAACCTTAGACTCTGCCCCTGGGTCCACTAGCTCTGATAGCTGAGTTTTTTTGCCTTGCTTTGCTTTGTCTTGCCTTCACAGGATGCAGCCTCTAGGCCACACTTTCTGGCTGTCTCTTCACTATGTTCCCTTGCAGGACCCTATTAGCCATCCCCACTTTTGAGCAGCCCTTTAGGTACTATTTTTCTCTGTTAGAATGTAAGCTCCTTGAGGTCAGGAAATGTCTTACTTGCTTATTTTTGTATTCTCAGTGCTTAGCAGAGTGTCTAGCACATAGTAAGTGGAGGCAGCTTCACAGTGGATAGAGCATTGGGTCTGGAGTCAGTCCAGCCTCAGACACTTACTAGCTATGTGTCCCTGGGCAAGTCACTTAACCTCTATTTGCCTCAGTTTCCTCAACTATGGGGATAGTAATAGCATCTACGTGGCAGGGTTGTTGCAAGGATCAAATGGGATTTTTGTTATAAACACTAAGCACAGTGCCTAGCATACTAGCACTTAGTAGGTGCCATATAAATGCTTATTCCTTCTTTCACCTTTCCCCAATAATTGCTTGTAGTGCCAATGCAATATTCACAGCACCCATAGTCATTATAAATATGCCCACATGGTGCTTAATTGCAAAATATAACAGACTTTCCATATAGAAGACAGAAGCTAAACATTTATTCAGACACCAGAAAACCAAATCCCAACAGCAGGAAACCAAATTCATCATAGCAACATAGCAGTTAATGCACCATAATGTAGCAGATAGCCACACCATCCTCTAACCTTCCCACAAACCAACACAAGCCTAATATTTACTCATAAGCCTAACCGTCTGCTTGCCTGCTATCCTCTCTCCTCTCACCATCTAGCTGTTCTGACTCCCAGGTTCCTGTGGGTTCTGCTGAACCCTTCAGCAAACTCCTCCAAGTAGAGGCTCCATGTGATTACATTCAGTCTATTAGGGGGCAGAGTTTATTTTCAGAGCAGGGAAGGTCTTCAAATCCCCATTACCATTACAATGCCCTATTTATTTATGTATCTATTTTTCTACATATTTCTCTTGTTGACATTTTCCTCTACTTTGCCTCCCCCATTGATATTTAACATCTTCAAGGCATGAATCATGTGTGTTTTGTAATTTGGATCCCCAAGCAAGCAGCATATCTTCACTGACCAATCCCATAAGGAGACAAAGAGGCAACCAGTTGGAGAAGGCAAGAGGATATGGTCCCCAAGTGACTGATATTAATCTGCTTCTTCAATGACTGAAAAATTTTATGCTGTCACTTGAAATGGTTCATACTTCAACTTCTAGTAGGTTTAACCTTAGCAAAAGACAGCTGCTATAAGTCAATGGAACTGTTGGGATTTTTTTATATGCATTTCCCCTAATGTTAATTCACTCCCAACCTCCATGCCTCCCACAGCCTAGGTTCTTTCTTCCCTTTCTTTCTGTAACCCCATGGAAATTGCTTTTAAGATCCTCGCTTACTTACATAGAAACACCAGGACTCTGTTAAACTGAACCTACTTTCAGAGCACAGTGAGCCTCAGGGAGGAGAGAATTTCTCAAGACTGTTTGAGATAATGGACCATACTGAGACAACCTTTAGTCATCAAAAGCCTCCTACCACTGGGAGGGCGGAGGAAGAGAAAAGCCAATCAATGCTCAATGGCAGTCTTTAGAATGCCACTGGGAAAATAAAAAAGAAATAAAGGCACAGAAGAGGGGACTCCTAAAAGAGCAGCCAAATGAAGAACCATTATTAGGAGCAGGAGCACAGTTAAATAGAATGGGAGGCAGGATGCCCACATAGATGAAAAAAGGTGACCCGTTACAATGCATGTTGAATTTGAAATTAGAGGACCTGAGTTTAAATATTGTTCTGGCTATTTATGTGAGCTTGGGTCTTAATCTACTCAATTTATAACCACTTAATCTACCAGGGACTCAGTTTCCTAATTTGTAAAAGGAGGAGGCAGGACGAGAAAATGTTAAAGGGTCCTTCCTACTCTTGATCTGTTGTTTACAAGCCTTGGAAACTGCCTCTTATGTTCGAAAGAACATCTTCTATTTCTTTCATTTAAAGCAACAGCAGCAATATATCTCTGTCTCCCCCTCTGTCAAAACTTCACATGATATTCTTCAGAATTACACCTATTCTCACCCAGATAAGGCTGCAGCTCATTCCTGTGCTGCATGATACATGCATACAGAGACACATGAACCATAGGTTGTCAAAACCCTGAGAGAGATACTGTGTGAAGTGAGGGGCTTACTTACTTTGGGTGCAGAGACTTTGATAAAGATTTCAAAGGAGGTAGGCAAGATACAAGTAAGTCAAGAACTTATGAATGGCTACCAGGAGTCCTCAAAGGAAAGGACATATAGGAAACTGGCCCAAGAAACTTCATTCTTCCCCAGGGCTTGCAACTCCAGAGATTGCTGAGAGGGAACTTCTCCTACATAAGATCATTCTCTCACCTATAATTTGAACTTAAACCTTTTATCACTAACAGTTGAAGAACTCACCTTGTACATTTTTTCTCATATTCTAATATAGTGAATTCTGATTTCAGTTTTACTTGGATAAATAGATTTGTTGACAATTCACTATTCATAATAATCTTTTGTGTAATCTGTATTTGGTAGAAAGGAGCTAAATTGATGAGTATAAGATAAGGACTACCCTTCTTTTCAAAGGGTTCAAAGAATTAATTTTTCTTCTTGACCTAGACTCATGCCCCTAGAGTAGAATAGTTGAGGGGTGGAAGATAGATGTAAGTCTATAAATTGTAGAAGAGTGGCCAATCTGCATTAGGAGAAGAAATTCCATCATTCCTGAAAATTAAAAAAAAAAAAGTGAGTGACATTGTTGCCAATGGAAATGAAAAAACAAAAAGAAAAACATCCCTTCCATCAAAGAGCTTACAGTCTCCGTTCTAAACTCTCCTATGATAGTCATATATAATCTTGCTTTCCTAAGCCTTGAGAAAGAAAATTGAACCCTCTGAAATTAGGAAATGGTTAAAAAATAATTGGTTGAGTACTTCCAAAACGATATATTAAATTCCAGACAAGCAGCGTTGAACATTAAAGGTATCAAAGGAAGAAAGTATATAGCTGTTCTAATTAGGTTGAAGTAAGCAGAAAAGGAAGGCAGGTAGATGGAACAGTGGATAGAGTGTAGGGCCTGGAGTTAGAAGAGCTGAGTTCAAATTTGACCTCAGACTTTGGATAAGTCACTTAAACCTGTTTGCCTCAGTTTCCTCATCTGTAAAATGAGCTGGAGAAGGAAATGGCAAATTACTTCAGTATCTTAGCCAAAAATAAATCCCCAAAACCCAAATGGGGTCATAAAATGTCAGACAGCACTGAAAAGTAAATAAACTAAAAAAGCTTACTAGGAATATTTTGAAAACAAGTTTCCTTCCATTGTGAGAGTACACAAATCACGGAAGATACAAATACAATGTTGGTCAAATATCTATTTGACAAATAAAGACACTTAGGATGCTGACAAATGCTTGGAGGTAAATATCTTCACTGTAAAAATATAATTTCTCACATATAGCTCTATTGTAAGCCTTACCAAGTTTCTATGGCATTAATAATTTTTAGATGTTAAGACTGGAATATATGGAGATTTCTGAGCCTAGGAAGGCAGTATGGCAAGGGGAAAAAGCAATGATGCTAGAGTCAGAGGACCTGGGTCTCTAAGCTTATCCGAATGACCTTAGGTAAGTCATTTAAACCCTCAAGGCCTCATTATCTTAGTCTGTAAAATCTGAGGGTTGGGCTGGATTATCTCTGAGGTCCATTCTGGCTCTTGATCAATTCATTGGGCTTGAATTTTTTGTTTTCATTTTTTTGTCATGTCTGACTCGCTGTGTGCCTGTTTTCTATTTTCTTCACAAAGGTATTGGAGTGCTTTGCCATTTCCTTCACCTGCTCATTTTACAGATGAGGAAACTGAGGCAAACAGGGTTAAGTGACTTGTCCAGGGTCACAGAACTGATAAATTCCTGAGTTCAAATTTGAACTCAGGAAGATGAGTCTTTCTGGTTCCAAGCTCAGTGCTCTATCCATTTTGCCACCTAGTTGTGCAAGGTCTCAAATTTACTTATCTGCAAAATGAAGGTATTTGACGAAGCTCCTGTCAACATCTATCTTCCTAGTGGAAAAAAAAATGGTGCAAATTGTCAGAATACCTGGTATTAAAAAACTAGCAGAAAATGGATAAAATCTTTACTTTCCATGTTCATACCACGACATACTTTTAAGTTCAATCTTCATTATTATCATTTTCTCCATCATTTTCTTAAGTTTAGACAATTGACAAAACAAGAAACCAAGGCCCGGAGGTGTAAATGCTCACACTGAATATTCAACTATTGGCTCTCTCAGCAATCTAATTTATTAATTAGCAATAAATAATAAATTTATTAGCAATCTAATTTATTGGCTCTTTGAGCAGTCTAAGCTGGCTCTGGCACACCTCTCTCCCACTGAACAAAAATTTTAAAAAGAAAACCTTCATAACAAATATGCAGAAACAAGGGAAGCAAATTTTCTAACTGTTAATGGGAGAAACTGTGTGTCTCATTCTTCTTTTTGAGTCCATTTCCTCTCTGCAAGGGATGAGTGATATATTTCATCCTCAGTCCTCTGAAATAATGTTTTGTTTCACTGATCAGAATTCTGAAGTCTTTGTGTGTTGTTTTTCCTTTATGATGCTGTTTCATCATATACATTTTTCTCCTGACCTGGTTCGCATCACTCTGCATCAATTCATAGAGGCCCCCTCAGGTTCCCTGAAAGTGTCCATTTCATCATGTCTTGGTACAATAACAATAATGACCTTCATTCATATAGTACTTCAAGGTTTGCAAGAGGCTTTATAATTATTATCTCATTTTGTCCTTACAACAATCCTGCAAGGTGGGTGCTATTTTGTGTCCTTTATACAAATGAGGAAGCTGAGGCTGATAGAGGTAAAATGACTAGGCCAGGGTCACCTAATTGATAAGACCAGATTAGAACTTAGGTCCTCCTGATTCCAGGTCTAAGACTCTTATTTGCTGTCACCTAGCCACTCCAATAATATTCCTTTATTTTTTTTGTGGTCTTTTTTTTTTGGAAGGGGGAAGGCAGGGCAATTGGGTTTAAGTGACTTGCCCAAGGTCACATGGCTAGTAAGTGTTAAGAGGCCGGATATGAACTCAAGTCCTCCTGACTCCAGGGCTGGTGCTCTATTCACTGCATCACCTAGCTGCCCCATATTCCTTTACTTTCAAATGCTATAATTTGTTTAGTCATTCCCCAATAGGCAGGCACCCTACTAGTTTCCAGTTTTATTCATCAAATTTAGACAGGCAGATTTCCTACTTTAGGGGAAGCAACTCATAGTAGAATGGTCATTAGAAAACTACACCCTTGCTTAGCTGTGGGTTGTGGGTATCTGGTGACCATATTTAGACTCCAGGGCAGCCTAGCCCAGGGGTCTAGTCCAGCTCATACATGAAAGGAATCCCCATTTACCATCCAGTCTCTGATTAAAAAATAAATGTACCTATGTTAATTTGCAATTCACTTTAGAGAAAAATTAATCATCATTTATTAATTATTAAATATAAAATAAATTATTGATTAATTCTTTGAAAAGGACAAATTTCAGAGTTATCAAGAATCCCTAGAAGAACAAAAAGTAAATTAACCTGTACATGCTCCTTTGTTGTTTCACTCTTTGTTTAGGAGCTAAGATATTCATGTTTTCTAAGACTTTCTCTCCATTAAAAGCCGATTACCTCCATGACAAACGCCACTGTTCATTTATCCAATGAGTGTGCACTAACCACTTGCACTATGTTAGGTTCTGTGTGAGACAAAAACATATAAATAATACATATGACAACCTTAATTTAGAGAAACTAGGAAGTACCTCTGCTTTAAAAAATTCTGAGGAGCTCAGTACTTCTCAACACAGCTCATTCTGCTTCTGAATTACCCTGATTATTAAGACATCTAGTCCTTGCTATGCTGTGCCACTGTGCCTATAAGAGTGGATAATAATTAACTTTGCAATATTTTTAACCCTAGGCGCTTCCTAGCTTCTCTTAATTAAGACTGCTATATGTTTGTTTGTACATTTCTGTGTCCTTCATGGCACCTAATGTTGTATAGGTGGTCATTGTACACTTATTGAACAAATAAATAGTGGCATATTTGACATGCGTGTAACCCGCTTTTCTGCAAATTAAACAATGGAAGTCTTGTGTAATGGAGAGAAAGCCTTACCAAACATGGATATCTTAGTTCCTAAACAAACAGGGAAATCACAAGAGGGCATGTACAGTTTAATTTCCTTATTGTGCTTTTCTTGAAATTCTGGATCACTCTAAAATTTAGTCTTTTCGAAGAATAAATAATAATTAATTTAGCTCCAAAATGAATTGCAAATTGTCATAGGTATATTTATCTTTCTCCTATTGTCTTACACAGCAGCAAATGACTTTGGTTTATTTGTTCTAAGATTCAGTGGTTCTCAATCTTTCACAGGGGTCACAGAGGTCACCAAAGACCATCGGAAATATGTGTTTTCCCATGGTCTTAGGAACTGAGATATTGCTCCTCTATCAGTCTCCAGGCGGGTCCACCCACATGCAGATATGCCCACATACAAGTATTAAAGGGTCACAGCATTAGGAAGGTTGAGAACCTTTGCTCTGGGTTATACACTCTCATTGTTTGAGTGATATGTGATTTTGTATAGAATGAGTTAATAGCAAAGAGAGCAAATAATTTATCATCATTACTTACTATCTTTTAAGTTTCCTTCTATTCCTATAACATTGTAACCAAAAAATATTCTTGGACTCTGTTGGGAGGACTCAGGTAGTTCACCAGCAGTGAGGTATGTCATTAGCCAAAAATGATCAAGAGATAGAGAGTAAAGTCAATTTTTTAAAAAGACCATTAGGAGGGGGCGGAGCCAAGATGGCGGTGTAGCAGCAGCAACATATCGCAGCTCTCACATAGCCATCCCAAAATACCCATAAAATAGGACTCTAAACCAATCCTACAACTCCAAAATACACACAAGGATACTTCCCACTAAAGTCAGCTCGGCTATGAGGAACCATATCAGCACTGCAAAATGAAGCCAGCCTGGCCTGAAGCGGCAGCTGCGCCCCGGGGCAGTGGAAGAGCCTTTCAGGTGAGCAGAGGATTAGCACCAGCTGAGGATTTGCACCAGCTGCAGATTAGCACCAGCTGCGAGTGGGGATTGCGAAAGGGAGAAATAAGCAGTCCTGCGGAAAGGTCTCCAGAGCAGAAAAGCGACAGGCAGAGGTTTTGCACCCACCTCTGTGTTGTAGCTTCCCGCCCGCGGCCTGCAGAAAGCAGGGGGACTGAGCCATTGTTTTGAGGCCAGGGCTCTCCGGTTGAGTGGCCTGGATCTGGATCATCGTCTTGGGCCTCGGTTTTGGAGTCTTCATTATCCAGTCAGCCGGAAGTCTACGGCAGCCGGGAGGACCCCAGCGATTTGGGACAGAGCTTTCCCTTCTGGAAGCAGAGCCCCATAGAGATTAAAAAAAATAAAATAAAATCACGATCTGAACAACCATGAGTAAGAATAAGCATAAGAAGCAAAGTAAGAACAGCTCCCAAACCCTACATTCCTTCTTTGGGGAAAAGAAAGATCATGGGAGAGAGAGGGAGGAGGAGAGTGCAGCCAGAGCTCCCCCACC